>VXAD01011239.1:296684-343364 GCA_013399195.1 Dicrurus megarhynchus | reverse complement strand
CGGGAAAGCGGCGGGAGGGCGGTGGGAGGAGGGAATGTCCCGCCCCGGTGCCGGTCCGGCCCCTTCGCCCCGGCGGCCGCGGGGCCCCGCGGGAAGCGCCGCTGTTGCCATGGTGACCGCGCGGTGCGGGCCGTGGGCGGGGCTCCCCCCGCGCAGCGCGCTCGCGATTGGCTCCGCCCCGCTCCACCTGCTCCGAGTGGGACGTGGGTTCGAGTCCCGGCCACGCCGTCCCGAGGGACAGGGGCTGGGTGTGGGTAGTGTTGGAAAATGTGGGATGTGTCATGATTATCTTATTGTGTCCAGTTCTGGACAAGTACAAGTTAAAAAAAGAGCTACTGGAGAGGGTCCAGCAGAGGCCACAAGGATAATGAGGGATCTGGAGCATCTTTGTGATGAGGAGAGACCGTGGGAGCTGGGCCTGGTCAGTCTGGAGAAGGGANATTTCCACCCAGAAGCAGCACTCCACGTCTCTCCATGCACATACAAACCGCTTGGATTCGGAGTAGGAGGAAAAATTAACAAACGAGCTGCATTATTACGAGAACAACACAAATCTGTCCACCCAAGTGCTTCCAAAACAAAAATATATGCCCCTAGCAGTGGGGTTGGAATGAGATGAGCTTTAAGATCCTTTCCAACCCAAACTATCCTGAGATTCTACATACACACGATGCCAACAAGCAAAGCTATGTACATCTTCAATTAAAAAGAAGCAGCGTGATGACTTTAAACTGGCACTTCAAAGTAATTGTAACGAGTAGGTAATGTATTTCCTGAAATCCAAGGCATAAAGGAGTCACGTACCACTCTCGGGAATGCCCGAATCACTCCTGCTCTGCCCAAGGAGCCGTCGCCCGGCTGTAAACCAGTGGGGAGAAGGGGGGAAAACATCTTTATTTGTCCATTTAAGACCTCCAAGCACATTATCATCCCTAATCCAGCGAGGAACAGATAACTGCAGCCCTCGTGGATTACAAAATTACGCTCTAATCCTCAGAGCCATCAGCACAACACCATCCACCAAAACCCACCTAACAACCCCTCCCCACCTCCAACAGCTGAATTAGAACCACGGAATAGGTTTTTTTGGAGGGTGGTTTTCCCCCTCTTTCTAACACACGAGGACACGAGCCCTTGGCTCTGACGCAGTGAGAAAGAAGCAGCGACGAGGTCCGGCACCAGGGCGAGGGGCCATGCGGGAGCAGCGAGGGCACCGCCGGCACGGGACCCCCTCCCCGTTTCCCCGGGGCCGGCGAGGAGGGCGAAGCACCCCCCGGGGAAGCGGGGAGGGCATTCCCGTGCCAGCCCTGAGGGTGAGCAAGCACCGACCGCCTTTGTCCCACCGCCGCCTCGCCCCTCACCGTGGCCTCACCAGCAGTACTTACACAGCCAAACCACCGGCTGCTCCCTGCGCAAAACCGGGCGCCGGCTCCGCTGCACCGGGGAAGTTGCTTGAAGTGAAGTTGGGCGCGCAGCGGCCTTTCCCCCGCGGCGGNGTCTGGAGAAGGGAAGGCTGAGGGAACCTCATCAATCCATACGAACATCTCAAATCTTGTGCCAAGAGGATGGTGCCAGGCTCTTTTCAGTGGTGGCCGGTGAAAAGGAGCAATAAACTGAAACACAACAAGTTCCACCTCAACATGAGGAAGAACCTCTTCCCATGGAGGGTGGCAGAGCACTGGGACAGCTGCCCAGGGAGGGTGTGGAGTTTCCCTTTCTGGACACATTCCAAACCCACCTGGATGCATTCCTGTGTCACCTGCTCCAGGTGACCCTGCCTTGGCAGAGGGGTTGGACTGGATGATCTCCAGAGGACCCTTCCCACCACAACTGTTCTGTGATTCTGTGATTCTAATCAGTGGAACAGGCAGCAGCTGCATCCCTTAGTCAAGGACACCCTGAAACTATCAAGCTTTAAGGACCTAAATTAATTTGTTGATGTATGTTTATGTAAACACTGGTAACTTTCAAAGCTCATATATTCTACAGCTGAACTATGTTATAATAATAAAAATCACACCTACAGGTCAAAAAGACCCTGCCCAGGTGAAGACCCTTCCCCGAGCATGTGGAGAAGCAACTTATATGGAAATTATTGAGCAATCCTAATAAAGGATTGTGCTTGCAAAGTTACTAACTCTGATTTTCTGTGTATAAATAATAGCAGGAAAGTCCAATGGGGTGTGCTGGATTTGAGGAATACACCGAGCACCCAGGCTGCAACAACCCTGAAATAAAAAAATCAGTGTCTCTCTCAAGCGTGTCATTACTGGCTTGTCACACACCAGGTAAGAAATCCAATTTTTTGGCCACCACTGTCCTGTCACCCTCAGGGCAGCACAGCTGTGGAGCCCAGTCCAGGGAACATTGCCTCAGAGCAGGGAGAATCAGAAAGGAAACATTTCTCCTCAGACCAGCGAGTGTTCCTCCTCAGTCCCCTCCTGAGGAATGGCACCGGAGTCACTGGATCCGCCCGCTGGCATCCTCTCCATGCCACAGCTGCCACAGCTCAAAAGCTCCAAATGCTGCTTTTTTGTCATTACCAAAGGTGTGGTTCCCTGCCGAAGAGTCCAAAGTCGGCTCCGAGGCGAGGCCATGACTCATGGCAGGAGGAAGGAGAGTGTGGATGATGGGCTGGCCACAGGCCAGGGTGATGCCACAGCACATGGAAAACGCATCTCCGTGTCCTCATCCAGCTCTTGGCAGGACAGGGAAAGACCAGGCAGCTGGTCCTGTGTCCCTGCCCTCCATGGGGAACTCACTCATCTGCATTTAACCAGCCCCAATCTCCTTCTGTTGCAGGCACAGGGGTCCTGAGCCGGTGGGGCTGCTGGGTGTCTCCGTGATCCATTCCAATGGAGCCATACAGAGCCACTGTAGCTGCTCCTCAGCAGATGCATGGATGGGAGCAAGAGGAGAGGTTTCAGCAGCAAAAACATCCAGCTCTACAACAGCAGCAGGAATACGGAGCTTGCCTCGCCTCCTTTGTCCCCACCCACATCCTATTTAAATTAAGATCGCTTTCCCACAGCTTCCCCCCTTGCTCCCAAATCAGGATGATACAGGTGTTTTCCCCACCTTGGCAACCCTTTTATCTTCACCACACAAAGGGATCCCAATTCCATGACTCATTTGCCTTTCGATTTACCAGAAGCCAAGCCATAACCCATCCCCTCAGCCACCTTTCCCCGCCAGCACCCTCCCTGCAGCTCCGGCGTGGATGAGGGCGATCCATGGCTTGGACCGGTGCCTCTTACACCTCTTTGAAGCGGTTCTTGTTCCACCCATGGCTGGGAACCCCTGCTCCAGCACACGGGGCTCTCAGCAAGTCATAGGGAATGAGGAAAGGGCCTGATCAGTTATTCAGGAGCCGCTTAATGGCAGCTCCCTCCACCAAAACACCCACACAGAGACAGAGCCAGAGAACTGGGCACGCCAGGCTCCGGAGGCTCCACAGCCCTGGGAGCTGCATTCAAATGGACACTTCAAGAGAGCAGCCGTGTTCCCAAGGAGCTGCTGCCTTGTGTCCCACTGTGTGGGGAGGAGCCTCAGCGGGTGCCTTTGCGAATTCCCCCCGGGGAGACGAGACCTGGGAGCTTCAAAGTGGCCACAGAAACTCGGGCTGGTTCAAGCCGTGGCAGGCCCGGGGCAGGAGCAGCTCCGGCGGGATGGCAGCGCTGCGGGGCAACGCCGGGCACGGAGCAGGCCTGGGCCCGACCGGTGCGGGGCCGCAGGGGCAGGATCCTCACCCTCTCCCGACCCGTGTTGCCCTGGGGACACTCCAAACCTGTGGGAAAGGGAATGACTGTAGTGCGGGGCCAACTGTGGGACCGGCAGTGCTGCACTGGGGAGACGGGAACCCCCCCGGCCGTCACGGCCAGCCCTTGCACCCCAGCTCTGGCACCAGGCAGGAGAATTGCCACCCCAGTGCCACCCCACTGCTGCCACTCCCTTAGAATCATAGAATTTTTTGGGTTGGAAAAGCCCTCCAAGACCATTGAGTCCATCCGTTCCCCAGCACTGCCCGGGCCACCTCTGTACCCAGGCTCCACATGGACACATCTGGTAAATCCCTCCAGGGATGAGAACTCCACTACCTCCCTGGGCAGCCTGTTCCAATGCCTGACAATCCTTTCTATGAAGAATTTTCCACAATATCCAATCTAAACCTCCCCTGGCACAGCTTGAAGCCGTTTCCTCTGCTTTTGTCCCTTGTTCCCTGGGAGCAGGGCCCGACTCCCTCCTTACTGCATCCTCCTGTCAGGGAGTTGTGGAGAGCCAGAAGGTCACCCCTTGATCCTCCTTTTCTCCAGGATGATCTCCCTCAGCTGCTCCTGGTGCTCCAGATCCTTTCCCAGCTCTGTTCCCTTCCCTGGACATGCTCCAACACCCCAGTGTGTGTCCTGCAGTGAGCAGAGGGCAAGGACACGACCTGGCGTGTGCCACAGCCCTGCCTTCTGGAAAAGTTCTTCCCCTGTGCTCTGTTCCCACCTGAGACCCTGCAGGAATCTTTCTCCCACTGAGTTTATCAGCACATAGCAGAGCAGAGGTGACCCCAATAGGGGCAGAGTTAAATGCAGAGCCCTGGCCTCTCACCCCATGTATATGAATTAGGGCTGTAATTCCACCCTGCAGCGTGGCTGGCAATAGTGAACAGACACTGCCAGAGCCATCTCGCAGACATCTGAGCTTTGACCCTCTGTTTTATGACTTCATTGGAGCCGTCAGTGGGATGACAAGCAGCAATATGCAGCGAAGGAGTGCCTGCACATGGAAAAGAATGACAGGCCCCTTATCTATGAAGTTTCCATTCTTCAGATACAGTTTTCAAACAAAAGGCTCCACTCCTCGGATGAGTAATGCCACTGTTTCTCCTCTCCACCATACACTTAACTTCCAGGCTGGGATCTCTTCAGAACTGAGCTAAGAACGGCACAAACCAGGGAATACCAGGGAATGTTCCGTGCACCGGTGGGGCTGCTCCGGTGATTTAGCTCCTCTCACACAGTCTGTCAGTGCCCTGCAGTGGAGAAATGGGTTAATTGCAAATGGCACGTGGACACTGCCCATGACACACCTGCACACCTGAGGGCAGGGACAAACACAAAACAGGGGGTCACGAGCAGACCCCCCAGCCCCTGCTCTGTCTCACTCCTGTCTCACCCCTGCCTGACCTCGGCGGGTGCAACAAGATCACCTCCTTTGTTCCAGCTGGGAACAGTCTCCGTCTCTTCCTGCTGAGCCAGTTGCTCCTGTTATGAGAAGAGGTGGAGGTGTATGCAAAAACAGCCCGTCTGGGGCAGGGGAACACTGATCTTCCAGTGTTCCCCTGCTACCCTTCCCAAGCCCATGTGGCGTTGAAATGCTCTGGCCCTCAGCAGGGAAGCACTTCAGTGTCCTGCCTTGCAACCTTCCACCAGGTAACTTCTCCTACAAAAGCCAGAACTATTGGTGACAGCTCAGGATGAACCCCAGGAGGAAACAGGCAAGGAGCTCTCCACACACCTCAGGCACTGAGCACTGCAGGAAGGTGCTCCACTGCCCACCACATATAATCTGCGTAAAGGGAAGCAGGAAATCCTCCCACTCCCCATCACCACCACAGCAGCTGTCCTTAAAAGCTCCTTTCCCACCTCTTCATGCTCATCCACCATGGAGATCAGCGCAGAGATACACAGAGAGCAAGTGCCTGGTTTGAAGCACAGGGAGGGCACAGCCCTGGCACTGCCTTCCCCATAAAACCCCACTGGCCACGGGGCCCCGTTGCTGCCTCTCCCGTCCTCATGTTTGACTTGGGAACAGGGCTGGGAGAAGGAAGGCAGGAGAGAGAGTCCTGCTTTAAAGGGAAGAGTCTGTCAAACACACAAGTCCAATGTCCTTGTGAAGGCTGAGCTCTGCCAGGCCCTGGAAAGAGCATCACCCCGCTGAGGGGGCCCAGGACCTGTGGGATTACACCGTGGTGTCCACACAATATTTCTTCCTCCAGAAAGGAGAAATTCAGGAAGGCAGAGATTGTCAAACCTCAGCTGCTGAAAGCAGCCATAGCCAAGAAATTCTTGACTAAAAAACAAGGATAATTGAGCGTCAAATTTGTATGTATAATGCTCTCCAGTAGGAAGGAGTTGTTAGATTGCACCGTCACAGAGGTTTCAGTGCAACAGAGGGAAGAACCAGTGGGTGTGGGATTGTTGCCAGTTATATAATCCCTGGTGGTTTTGCCTGCACTGATTTGGGCGAGGACACGGCCCCATCCCGATCCCAGTGCTATCAGCAACAGCACATGGCCAGACTTGGGGGGCTGTGGGGAGAACAAAGAGATGCAGATTTCCTGGGAGTCTGCTTTTGTTTTCCCAAGCAGAAGAGTGACTCAGATTTCAGCGCACTCCTGTAACTCAGCCAACAACAACACGTCCTTAGTCACGGCGATAAAGCCGAGGATCTGTGTTCCATTTGCTGAACTAAAAAAAGCTCAAACTCATCCACCCAAGGGCCAGGTCAGTCACTAAACCAGACACTGCGTTGAACCCCAAGCTGAGCACAGTGACGGCAGCATCTTCCTCCCCAACAACCTCACTGAACTCCTGGAAACTGCTCAGAAAATCCACTGAGCCAGCACAGATAATCTTGGTGCTGCACTATCGCAGAGAGCTCTCTGATAACTCCTAAGCACTCACATGTCGTTCCAACACGGCTGCCAAAGCCTTGCAGAAATGCTTTCACTTCCCGAGAAATGCTCCAGGAAAAAGCACGGTACTTCCTTGTGCTTAAGGACCGGCTTAACACATCCCTGTGCTGTTGTCTCCTGGATCTGAGCTCGTTTTTCATGGCTGTGAGGTACATCCACAGCTCGTTGGAAATGCCAGAGCATGGATTGCTTCACCTCAGTCACTGCACTCAAAAATTGCGAGCAAAAGGAGAACTTAAACTGACAAAGGGGAGGTTGGATTGGATTTTGGGAAGAAATCCTTCTCTGTGAGGGTGCTGAGGCCCTGGCACAGGTTGGACAGAGAAGCTGTGGCTGCCCCATCCCTGGAAGAGTCCAAGGCCAGCTTGGATGGGACTTGGAGCAACCTGGGCTGGTGGAAGGTGTCCCTGCAAATGAGATGGACATTAAGGTCCCTTCCAACCCAATCCACTCTGTGATGCCCTGAGACTCCCAATCCCAGGCTAGCAAAATCCCTGTTGTAGAATCCTCCAGCCCCCAGTGCTGCTGGGCTGGGTAGGGACCCAAGGCTGTCAGGTGGTCAGGTGGTGGTGCCTGTGCGAACTGGGCCTCTCTGCAGGATTTGCCCAAGCATTGCTACAGCTGTGGATCAGCCTGTGAATTTTCAGCTTCATTTTCCTCTGGAAAAGGCCTCTCTGAAATACGTGCTGGAGCACCTTAAGGCGGCAGAGGGAGCGCGGGGTGTTGCCAGGACAGCACCCACCTGGGCAGATGTTTGTGCCAGGACTCAGCGTGTCCATTCATGCATGTTAACAAGGGCTATAAATACTCCAGGTCCTTCCCGGCTCCAGTGCCACGTGCCCGAGCCTGGCAGGAGGGTGTGTGAGGACGAGCACTCACAGCTGGGCACATCAGCACAGCCCCCAGTGCCCCCCATCACACCCAGCCCTGGGCGCCTGCCACAGCCAGACTGGATCATCTGCCACAGCAGCTCAGGAACCAAAGGATTGGGCTCACGGAGCAGAGGATCGGCACAGAGCACAGAAAAAACTGGGGCTGCCACCACCCTTTGGAGGAGCTCCCATAATCCAACCTTGGCTGATGGTGAACATCTCCTAAAGAGCCCTTGCTGGCGAGGGGTTGGAATGGTTTCTCTTCCTGCACAGGACAGAGCTGTCACCTCTCTGGGTTCTCCACTGCATGGAGGTGGCAACTGATGGAAATTTCCATGCACTTCAAAGCACAACCTCAGGATAGCTGCTTTTGTGAGAAACTATCCCAAGTTAAAAATTAATGAAATTCACTTTTAGGATCATTTACTTTCCTCCATCTGAACGGCAGGATTTTTGCCAGCCTCTCCGCACCAGAACAAAGAGCATTCCTGGCTTTGGCACCTTGGGGATGTGGCCTCTGGTGATTAGGTTGCCAATTAATATCAGGTAATTAACACATTTGCAAGGGCTGGTTGAATCCCACCCTGACATTTTGCAAACTCTGCGTGTTTGGGGAGTGTCTTCATCAGCTTTTGAAGTTCTGAGCTGTGAGCTCCCTGCAAACCTCAGCCTGCACTGGAAACTGGGGCTGGGCCATTAGAGCAAACATGCCTCAAGAAGCAAACATATTAAGGATTAATTAAATACCAGGATTTATTTAATTAAGCCTCTTCTCATAAGTATGTAGAGGCAGGAATCTGGAGCGAGCATCCAGCCTTCCTTGCACTGCCATTTTTAGAAACACGGTTAAATTCTGTGCTGCTTAAAACACAGCATTGGGGTGATGTGGAGCCCTCCTGCCGCCAACAGCAGTGCAGGAACCAACACCAGAGAAAGGTGGTTGGGGGCACCTCTTCCCTATTCCCCCCTTGGAAGAGCATCCAAGGATCTTGTGGGGTCTAGAAGGGTGACAAGTGCCAGCCCTGAGCAGGGGCAGGCACAGGCAGCTTGTCCTCCTCATGTTTTTAATGAAAAACTTGTCCCTCCAGTTCCCTGCAAGAAGGGCACTGCAGCCCATCCTATCAGTGCCAGTTTAAAGGTCTGGAGATTGATCCAGGAAATACTGAGATCAAGTCCAAGGTCATTTTGAGCACCGTTGCAGAATGCACTCCCTCACCTCCTGCACACCCCACCTGGCAGCACAGGATCAGGTATAAACCATCACCACCACGTCCCAGCTCTGGGCTGCCCCATGCCAGGGCCCTCTGTCACCTCCCCATCTGCTCTGGCTGGGGCAGTTCACTCCCTGCAGCACCAAGGACCTGGCCTGGCCCTTCCCCAGCCCTTTTCCTCCTCTTCAACTGCTCTGTTTCACCACCAGTTTAAATTCTCTGCGTTACGGGGGGGTACAGCAGGAGGAAGGATGGAGGTGACAGTGCCAGCAGAACCAAGGAGGTGTCACTGCCACACATCTGCCCAGAGGGACAGGGACAGGGTCAGCAAGGCTGGACAGAGGAGGCCAAGGGACAGAATGGGGCAAAGCAAGGATCATGAGGGCAAGGAGGGTGCAAAAAGGAGCCCCCAGGGCCCCCAGGACAGGGGACACTCACCATGAGCAACAGAGGGCTCTGGAATCTGTGGAAATACAAAGCATTTTGGGCACTCCCTGCTCAGGGTATCCCCGTTTGCTGCCTCCCCAGGGACTGCGCAGCCGGAAAGAACCACCAGGATCTGATTGATTTGAAAGTACATTAACCATAGAGAATAGAGCTTTAATTTTTCTTTCTCGACAACAATAAGGAACAGTTTACATTAAAAAAAGAAAAACAACCCAAAAGCATGAATAAAATAATATAAAACAGATATTATACCACAGTGTGGAATTCAGATAATCTAAGAACATTAGCAGCACTTCTACAAATAGATTAAAAGCTGTAAGTGCTCGTTAAGCTCAGATCGAGCAACTCCCAGAGACCAAAATGGCATCCAACAGAGAAGAGCAGCAATTCTGTGTAGGGCAACAGAAAAGTCTAATGCCAGGACACCAGATACATTCAAATCCCTGTGCTGAGGGTTAATTCCCTGTCCCACAGAGCCCCCACTATGGCTGTCACACCCTGTCGCCCTGCCCGCCTCTCCAGAACACTCCTTGAATGAGGGAAGTGACAATCGTGGGTCTGAGGTAACATCCACATCATATTTTCAAAGCTTTTCATTAATTCTGTTTGGGAAAATAGCTTCTTCCCCGGCTTCTGGGAATTACTCTCCAGAGAGACTGAATTTCTGAGAATTTAAGTCGCTCTTACATAGTCACAACAATGACATTTTTAGTCTCTCAGCATCCAGGAGCAGGATTTTCAATTCTTTATTGTCCTTAGCAGCAAAGCCATACTCATTCCCAAAACTTCCACGTATTTAAGATCTAGTGCATAGTTTCAATTTTAGCATTAATTCATTAAAAAAAAAAAGTTTTAAAAAAGGATAAATGGTGCTTTTTTTCCCCCCTTATCAAAGCACTGATGCAAAGTGCCCTTGCTCCTGGTTGTGTCCCACTGCCGATGGCTCAGGAGCCACCATGGAGAAGGGACCGTCCCCTGCAGCGCCATCCGTGGGCTCTGCTCAGCCTCCACGTGCAAAATCCATCTATAAAAGGAAGCTATTAAACTACTGAACGGGAATTTAAGGTGGAATATGCTTATCACCAATCTAAAATTAAATTAGAAATTAGATTAGATTAGACACATTAAAAGACTTCCATGGCTATTCCAACCGCGTACAATCTCCGGGAAGTTCGGGACTGGGGCAAAGTTGAGAAGGAATCCACACAAAGAGCTGTGTGAACATGTGGCTACGGCACCAAATGGCCTCAACCGTGGCCCACGAGGCCACCAGGGAACAGAAATGTGGTGTCACCGGGGACCACCAAGGTTTAGATGCCTTCATCAGTGAAATATTGATTATTCAGGGCAATGAGGATGCTGACCTTGAGTGAGATCACTGGAACAGCAGGAACAGTCAGTGGCATTTGAGCTACTTCAGGGTATCTGAAAAAACTTTTATAGGAATTTCTGACACAGGTCCTGGTGAGTTCCAACCCTTCCACAGTGCTAGGAAGGGCTGGAACTCCATCTCTACATTGTGCTCTATCAATTTGTGCTCATGAGATAGCAAAATGCTGAAGACAAGCCCAGAACCGCTCAGTACTCGGGGAAATTCCCAAACGGAATGAGAAATAAGACAGGTTTTGATGACATGACCATCATTTTGGTCCTACTGATCAAAGGCTCAGAGGCTCCCACTGTGCCTCTAGAGAAAAGTGATTTAGATATTGCAAGGTATTTCAAAAGCGAACTCAGGTGATGAGAATCCCAAAACTGGTCCCATCCCTCTGGTCAGAGGCCCATTGGCCACAGTGGCTCCCAGTGCAGGGGACCAACCTCAAGATAAACCAGGAAAGAGAGGGAAAATAGTCAGGCAAAGTAAGTTGTAAATAAATAAAGAACAAATAAGAAGAACCTCATCCCATAAACTGCTCTTGGCCACAAGGCTTGTGTCTCCAGGATGGGATTTTGGGATGAGGTCTGTGATTCCCCACCCACCTCTTCAGTAGTTCCATCTCTCAGCCTTTTTTTTACCTGCCAGTGACAAGGGCTGACACCTGCCGGCTCACGTTGCACTACGAGGAGCATTTGGATGAGTTAAGGGATGCTCCCCATGCTAGGGGCCAGATGAGAGCAGGACATGGAGGCAGCAGGAAGTTCCCAGACAAAAAAACCTCTCGGTCTTCATGAAAAACATTCACGGCAAAGCGATTCAGAGACTTCAACACAGCAAGAGAAAAACTCCTAGGAAAATCACACATTTAGGAACAAACACAACTTCTAAAGGGTCTGCACAGGTGACACCGAAAGAGATGGGTACCAGGAGCTCGTTGGAAGGTTGCATGAGCAGAAAGCTCAAATGCAGGAAGAGAATCCATTTGTCACTCCCTCAGGGGAACGCAGGGCCAGGACACAAACGCTCAGAGGATTTACACGCACCGAGATTATCTGAGCTCAGCAGCTCGAGCGTGAGAGAAACCCCAAACCCCACAGCAACGTGGGTGCTCGGTGAGGGTGTGATGGGAGCTGAACTCTCAACCCGTGGAGAGGCTCAGCTCTGGAGTGACTGGAGCAGAGGACGTGGGCTGGCAGCACATGCAACCCTTGCTGCACCCAGGGGAATGCAGCAGTCTCCTCAGAAAGCGTGGAGTCATGGAATGGTTGGGGTTGGAAGGAAACTTAGAGATCACTTAGTTCCACCCCGCTGCCATGGGCAGGGACACCTTCCACCAGCCCAGGTTGCTCCAAGCCCCACCCAGCCTGGCCTTGGACACTTCCAGGGATGGGGCAGCCACAGCTTCCCTGTGCCAGTGCCTTACAGTGAAGAATTTCTTCCTAAAATCCAATCTAACCCTGCCCTCTGTCAGTTTAAGGCACAGAGCTCCAGTCCCTGGCCCCACAGAGCCAACAACAGGCTAAAATAGTCCTGGGCTGGCAGTGCCATTGTGTGTGGGGGGGTGGATTTCAGCTGCACGGAGCTGCTGGGATGAGACATTCCTCTTCCCCAAGGGGCCAGACAAGATTACTGTATATGGACAAGCATTCCCTGGTGACGGGCCTCTCCTGCGTGGCAAGCAGGCCATCCTTGGCTGCACGGCTGGGAGAGATCCCTGCTGGCTTCCACAGCCATGATTCCCACTGTCAGAATTCCAGAACAAGGCTTTATCTCGTGGGGATCCAGCAGTGGGGCAGAGCCAGGCAGGACAGGCTGAGGCCAGAGAAGGCCCACAAACAGCTGCACAGCAAAACCTTTGCTTTTCAGCTTCTTAGCAGCTTTTAACCATCAAAGAGAGCCCCAGGCTCCTGGTGGTGCCTCACTGTGGGTCCCCACAAGCACAAGAATCTGCCCAGCAACACAGCTGAAACAAAACTTTTTTATATTATTTTTCCCTCCTTTTTTTCTTTTTTTTCCCTCTTGTCCAGTCTCAGTCAGAACTAAGATGAAGCCAAACCGAGGTTGTGATGGTGGCTCTGCTCTGAGCTTCCTGTTGCCCCACCAGAACAACTCTCCCAGCACAGGGACAGTGACAGATTGGCACATCATGGAATAGGTGCTATAGAAACCACACAGTTCTTAGAAGCAAAAGATTTCTCACTTCCCCACCCCCCCCTTCAAAAAATAACCCACTTAGTTCACATATTTTCTCTCTATACTGTATATATATATTATATATAGACACGATTCTCTGGTAAACATTTACAAGATATTGTAAATAACATTGAAAATTTCTATCTCCATTTGCACGACAGCGCGCACTCACACGCCAGCACACAAGGACACACAGTCAGGTACAATCAATAAATAAATACTTTTTTCCCCCCCCAAATATTATTCAAAAAACACTGCTATTGAGCGGCCCAAAGACACTCTCAGTTAATACAGACAGCAAATATTGTGCAGAATTTCTTGGCTGTTTTTGTTTAAAAACCAAGGAATGAAGCTTGAAAGGTTACGTGTCAGCGACGTTGCTTGGTCAGATGGTGTTTCAGGTGACCTGTGGGTCCCTGTCCCTCAGGAAGAGGAGAACAGAGTGCTTCTCTTTCCCTCTAGACAGGTGACAGGTCTGTCCTAGAACCTTGAGGGAACAGGAGCAGCCTGGGAAAGAGGGAGGACACGAGCTTTTTGCTCTGCTTGGTGGAAAGATGAAAGGTTCTCACAGGAACTGGCAGATCTCAAGCTCTTTGTTTCCTATGCTACTACAGCCCAGCACCCTTTGGGGTTTTACTGCTTCAGGGAATTTCCCAGATTGTTGTACAACATCAGTTGGGATTATGAGGAGTGAAGGGCTGCCCGTTGCTCTCCTCCTGCCCCAGCCCCTTCCCCAAAGGGTTCAGGATGTGCCGCTGCCTTTTCCAGCTGCAACCTCCACATCCCAGTATACAGAAATGGCTGATTTGCTCAGAAACAGCAAACCACTCCACCACGCTCCTCAGACCTTCCCTGAAGCAGCAGTTTTCTCTGGTGCAGACTGACAACCGCCTTTTTTCTGCCAGCAACATCTGACACGTGCCATGAGCCAACACAAACCAGCAAAGACAGATGTTCCACGGGAGAAGGAAGGGCCCCTTTCCCTCCCGTGGGAGCACTCCAGCAGCTAGGCAGGAGCAGGGCCAGAGGAGAGCACACACACAGCACACGTTGCACCAGGGGGGAACACAAATTTTTGCAGCAAAACTTGAGAGAAAGTACCGTTAGAGAGAGAGAGAGAGCTCCAGCCCAGCGTCCCCAGCACTGCCCTCCCCGGCTGGGCTGGACCCTCCCATCCACCCACCCCTCTCCTTTTCCTGTATTGTTTTTACCTGAGTTGAAAAATGACTCCGAAGCCTCTGCGGGGCAGCCTGTGTGGGACACAGCAGCTGGAGAGGCACTTCATGCAGTGGGCTCCAGGCTGTGCCACAGGAAAAGTGGCCACACAAGTGCATCTTCCCAAAGCAAAGACCACTCAGGGACCTTGGGCTATTTTCCTCTCACGGGCCTGTGGGAGAAGCCCACCAAGACCTAACTGGAGATGCTCAGTGGGTTTAGGGGACTCAACAGCCAGCCCTGAAGCACGTGGAAAACCCCCAGGCACCCAGGGGATTGTCTGAGCTGTTGAGCTTTGAGCAGCTGGTCTTAATGGACAGACAGGCACTGTCAGAGGGAAAGTCAGGATGGTCAGGAGCTCTGACTTGCCTTCTGAGGAGCCCTTCCCTCACAGGAGCTCAGAGGAACAACAAGGAGACCAGACTCCTACCACGAGCAGCTAAAGTAAGGCAGGTAAGGAAACCTCCAGCCTGGAGTTCCCAAAGGAGGTCAGGACCAGATTTCCCAGCGTTCAGAGAACATTACAGGGGCTGGATTTTGAAAGATAAACCCCAATGCTGAATTTGGAGCTGTTCTGAGAATCCATCCAGACACGAAGCTCTTGTGTGCTCAGATATTGTAGGAACAATGTAAAATCCCAGGGAGAAAACAGAGCCCTAAAAAAAGAAAATACTGAAGGGGAAGCAATGCATTGAGGGACAAGATCAAAAGAGGAATTTCTGTGATCAAAGTCCCCCCCATTACTGGCAGAACCTCGTCGTGTTGGTGAGAAGCTGAGAACTGGCAGCATCCCTGTGCTGCCCGGGCTCACAGGGCTGGCTGCCTTCCCACACCACAGGGAAGGGCTGCCCAAGGAAGCAGCTTTCCAAGGAATCAGCTTTCCCTCTGCGCCACCAAGCTCTGCTCCCCCAGCCCCCGAGCTCTGCCCTGGGATGTGGCAACGCCTGGGCAGTTTGGGTGGCCACGGCAGCTGCTGGCCCTCCAAGGCCAGGAAGCCACTGCCTGGTCCTGCTCCCGGCACAGGAACACACCTGGAGGGATCTTTGGTTGAGTCACTGCAGAAGGTCTGAGCCGGGGCCTGTGCTGAGCCCAGGGGACTCCCAGCTCACACAGCAGCACGTGTCCCACCACCTGAGTCCCACGGGTGTGGCACTTGGAGAAACAGGAGAAGGGAGGAAGCATCGGAGGGGAGTCCTGGCTCTTTGGGTGCCTCGTCTGCCCCGGGGGTCCTTCATTTGTTCTCGATCAGAGTCTGCACTTTATAGACCAGGTCCCGAGCCAGCTTCAGGATCTGTTTGGTGTTGTGGCGCTCGGCCATTTCTGGAACACAGACGGAGGGACCGGGCAGGTCAGACCTGAGCAGCCCCCACAGCTCTGCTGCCCACATTCCCAACCTCCCCTCGCAGGGACACCTGGCTCTGGAGAGCCATCCTTTTAACCAGCCCTTCAGGATGGGGAAAGCAGCAGGAAGCACAGCCCAACCCCCAGCTCCCTTCAACACATCCAGGTTGGCCACTGCTGAGGAGGGCAGGTGGATCCCAGCACCACCAGACCCCTCAGAGCTCTGGGTGTGTTAAACATTTCCAGCATTGCCCAGATGTGACCACAGCCAGCCACATGCTGCCCACACCTGAGCAGCTGCCCCAAACTGAGCCCAACAGAGCACGAGCTGTACCGTTGAAAAACTTGATGATGTCTGTGAAATCCATGTTGTTCTCCAGGATGATGTCCCGGTACATCTCCACCAGGGCCAGGGCGATGAAGAGCACGTAGTGAGCAGAGGAGACGTGAGCAGCAGCCCAGATGGTCTCCCAGACGGCGAAGACGTCATCGTACACCAGCTCTGTGAGCAGAAAACAGCAGTTACCACTCCACTCACCCCACCCTGACTCTCAGAGCTCCCAGCAGTGCTGGGGAGACACACTGGGTGCTTCCTTCCCACAGGAGCCTGCTCCAGTTGGAAGCAGTAAATCAATCATCTGTAGGGAGAAATATTCTGCCCTGCAGCAGGTGACACAGGCCCCAGGACACACTCGTGCAGCAGCTCTGGAACAACAGGTTGTGTATCTAGACAGAACAATCAGGCTGACATAAACCAGGGAAAAGTGAAAAGGAATTCCAAGCTAAGTTTAAAGCAGACCCTGCCCCATCCTTGGGTGGTCTCAGCACACACCTCTCTTGAAGTCCAGGAGAAACCATCGGTAGCAGAAGTAGAAATGAGTGTAGTCCCCATTCTGGTGCATCAGCTCGAAGAGCTCAGAGTCCAGAATCTGTCAAGAAAAGCGAAAGGAAACTCAGGAATGCACACACAAGGCACTGGCCATCCCTCTGCCTACCTCCCTCCATCCCACTGCTCTCCTACTGCATCAGCTCCCACCAGCTCTTCCCTCCCTTTCTTGGCACACGCTGCTCCAGGCTGTTCTTGGAGTCCCTGCTGTCCCTCCTGCTTCCCAGCACTGAAACCCCACCTCAGCCCCTCCAGGACCAGCCACTGTCCCCGTGCCAGGAACCCTCACCTGGATCAGCGACCTCATGTTGGCAAAGTGGGTGTCCATGGCTCCTCCATGGGGGAAGTTCTGATTCATCCTCTTCATCAGCTCAGTGAAGCAGCTGAAAGCCAGAGCCTCTGTGCAGGGAGGAGAGACATCACTGCTGGGGTGCACGGGCACTGCTGCTCCTGCTGCAGCAACATCCTTCCAAAAAGTCCACTCTGCTCCCAGGGTGGGCTCCTGGGAGCCAGGCAGCATCATGGACAAACGGGATCCTGCTCCACACCTCCAAGCACTCCACTGCAAAGGGTCACCTCCAACCCGGCAGATCCCCCCAGCAGATCCCCACACACAGGGACAGGGAAAGCAGAGCAGAGCCACACACTCACCATCATCCAGGATGACCAGGAGAGGGGCCAGCAGGTCACACATCCCCTGCACGTAGCCAATCTCAATGTGCTGCCAGATGTAGCTGTGTGAGAGAGCGGGAGAGGTCACCTGGGACCTGAGTGCCACCACCTGCCATCTCCTTTGCCCATGCCCTGTCTCCCTTTCCAGGATGCTGGGGCAAATCAAACCTGTTCATTCTGTTATCCTTGTGCTGCAAATGGTTAAATTCTTGTGGTGACTCCCAGGTAGGACATGCATGGCACAGTCCTGGATCTACACCCTGCCACGGCCACTTCCAGGGTCAATCCAGGGCTGTGCCATGGCCATTGCGTGGAAAATCAGCGCAGGAAAAAGCAAAATGGGAAAGCACGACACAGTGGGGTCATTGGTTAAAGGGCAGAGACTGATAGAATTTGTTCATCTCTCATTCTCATCCTTCTCCCTCCATTAAACCTCTTGGTTCTCTCTGCAGACACGGCCTGCCTCACCTTCCCGTTCCCAGTGTCCCAGGAAGCACCCAGCCCTGCAGGGATATCTTCCCTTATTTGGTAGCAAGGCAAAATGTGTTCGGAGAGGACTCAGATCTGCTGCTGGCACAAGGGAAGGATCTTTTCCAGCCTGACCACTGGTTTTCCAAAATGTGCTGTGCTGAAGGTCTAATCTGAGCAGAGATCTCCAGCTCTGGCTGTCGGGTGAAGTGACAGCACTGATGGAACAGCAGCTTCTCCTCATGTTTGCAAGATGAGTAACAATATTTTATCCTTCGCTGCCTGTGCAGCAGCAGCTGAGCTGGAGCTGGTCCGAGTCTGTGAGTGTCTCTAGGCAAGCTCAGAGTCACAGGGACTCAGAAATGCACCCAGGTCTGGCTCTCTCCCGGGATTTTGGGCAGACACAAACCATTCCAGTGCTTCAGGCACTTTCTCATTAGCACTACAGCTCTGTGAGCTGATCCTCATTAAAACATTTTCCAGGCATAGTCCAGAAAACAGGCTGGCTGCACTGGGGTTGCTGGGCAGCCCAGGGAGCTTCTGCCTTGGCCAAAACCCCAGGACACAGCAGTGACAGGGGAAGGACAGCCGGACACCTCAGTCTGGGAACCGCAGTGCCCTTGGAGCTGCGGCCGCAGCGCTGGGATGACGAGGGGATTTGGGGGAGGAAGGCAAGGAGCAAAACTCAGTAACCACAACACAGTTTGAGGCTCCAGCCTGCAGGTGAATCCCAGGAAGCACCCCACAGCCCCCACCTGCACATGACGTTGCGGAGCTTCTCCAGGTTGGCGGGGGTGAAGTACCAGTAGTTGCGGTCACAGCGCTGCACGTCCTTCTCGATGCGGTGCAGGTTCACCGTGTACATGTCCAGCAGCTCTGGCTGCCCAAGACAAGAGCAGAGTTGATTTGTTTTCCAGTAAAAAGCAAGGAGAGAGTCGCAAGGGCAGTGGGGTGACAGGGCACAGTTTGGGTGGAAGGTGGGAGCCCCTCTACCCCCAACTGCGGGCAAATGCAGCCCCTCCACTCGGCCCCAGTGAGGCACATCTGGAGCGTGGTGTTCAATTCTGGGCTCCTCAAGAAAGACAAGGAGCTGCCAGAGAGGGTCCAGCAGAGGTCAGAGAGATTATTTGGGAGCATGTCTGTGATGAAGAAACACTGTGGGAGTTGGTTGGTCTGGAGAAGACTGAGAAGGAATCTCATCAATCCAGGAAAACATCCCAAACTGTGTGCCAAAAGGACAGTGCCAGACTCTGTTCAGTGGTGCCCAGTGACCAGGACAAGGAGCAATGGCCAGAAACTGAAACACAAGCTCCACCTCAACATGAGGAAGAACTTCTTCCCATGCAGGCTGGCAGAGCCCTGGCACAGCTGCCCAGGGAGGGTGTGGAGTTTCCCTCTCTGGACACATTCCAAACCCACCTGGACACATTCCTGCGTCACCTGCTCCAGGTCACCCCTCCGTGGCAGGGGGGTTGGACTGGATGATCTCCAGAGGGCCCTTCCCACCATGCTGGGATTCTGTGGTCCTGTGAGGCAGCCAGGAAGAACCACCCCCCTGGATAGGTCTGTACTTACAGAGTAGGTGACACCCGTGGAGGAGAGAGCAGCTGGTTCACCGCTGGTCAGGTCGGTGACAGTCAGAGAGTCCAGCTGTGGGTACAGACTCTCCATCTCCGGCTCCTCGGAGAGGTTGTCCTCGCTCTCCACCAGGCTCTGCTTCTCAGCTTCGCTGTCTGCCCAGCTCTCCACCACAGTCAGGGCCACGGTGTCACTGTCACGCAGGAGCCCTGACGAGCCCTCACCCATGGGGACAAAGTCCACGCTCCCACCGGTGGGAAATTCACCTTCCAGGCTGTCTTGGCCTTGCAGCTTCTCCTGCTGGACACCATCCGTGTCCGGTGGGGCTGGCACGTCGGACCCAGCAGCCTTTCCTTGGGAGCTGGACGAGGATTTGGTAGTTTCCAGGGCACTGTCCTCGTTGCTGAAGCTGCGCTCCGAGAACCCCGACGTGATGGAGAAGTTTTGGGAAGAGGGGTGCCCAGAATCAGGGGAACACGTGCCGTTGGGAACCGTCCCATTGGGGATCTTGCTTTGTTTGCCATCTTCCAGCTGAGCATCCACTTCAGTCTGTTCCACCTCATCCACAGATTCAAACACCTGCAAAGGGGGAGTGGGAAGACATCCCAGACATTCAGCAAGTGTTGGGAACACGGGCACTATGTCCCCAAGAGCTGGGTACTCATAATGATGAGACTAAACATTTTAGAGGTTTCGTAGTTAGGGATCAACATGCCCCAGACCCCAAGGTCCTCTCCAGAACACATTTTGTAAACTAAGATAGAACCATCCAGGGGAAGGCTCCTCGGGGAGGGGGGCTCATGTTAGCCTCTCATTGGGGAATTTATGATAGACATGCTAATTAATAAAAACCATGATATACCAGGTCTTTTGGGGGGGGGAAGAGAGAGGTTTTGCAGTGTACACTGAGGTGCATTCGACCTGGACGTAGTGCACCTAAGGATCCTTAAAATAAATACCAAGGTAAAATCCCTTTTTCCCTTCTAACCGTGTCTGACTCTTGATTTTAAGACCAGGAAAAGGCATCAATAGTGTCCATGTTCCCAGCAGTGGGGAGGGAGGAAAATCTCCCTTTAGCTTCTTCTCCCTGGATTTGAGTCAGCGCTTGGTCGTTTGCACAGCTCCAAGCCCACAAATCCCTGCTCCACGGGACTATGCTTTGCTTGGCATTATATACTGGGCAGAAATTTCCACAGGTGTTAAACACCTGGGCACGAGCAGAGGGAGCAGCCACAGACCTTCAGGTGTGAGGCCATGGGGCAGAGCTGAATACTGAACACCACAAGCAGAGCACAGTTCTGACATTAATAGCTCCAAAGCAGGCTGGGGACTCATTTACCTCTTCCAACACTGGTTCTGTTTGCCAGAAATCATTTTGGTTGTGGTGAGGGGTCGGCCCAAGCCAAGGCAGAGCCGTGGGGACAAGGAAAAGAGGGACAAGGTGCTCACCTGGGTGCTGGAGCTGGAGTCGCTCTGCAGCCGGGCGTGGTTCTGCCGGCCGGAGCTGCAGCTCTGCGAGGACTGTAGGGGACAGGGAAAAGGGCAGCGAGAAAGAAAAGAGAAAGAGTCAGGGTGAGGGAGCTCAAGCAGAGGTGGCACTTCTGCAGGTGAAGAACAAGCAGAAAATGCATCCAGTAAATTCTCACATTTGACCCACGGAGGATGTTCCTGTCACATCAGCGCTGCCATGTCACCCAGCGCAGTGCCCTTCCTCAGCCCCTGACACTGCTGGGAAGGTGGCAAAGCCAAAGCCCCAGGCCAGTGCACTTGTTCAAGCGCTGTGAGCTGAGTCTGAAGGAGCTGCTTTCCTCTGGCCTGCACGGAGGTCACACTGCCTCCCTGGAGTGCAAATTTCTACAAATCTCTGTCCTAATTTGGCAGCAATGCAGCTCAGCCCAGCTCAGTTTACATAAACGATGAAGTCAGGTTATAAAACAGTCCCTCCAAGCATATTCATGCTTTTTTTTTTCCTTTTCTTCAAGGACAAATATTGATGTTTCAAGCCAGACTCAGTGGAAGCAGCTCCTCTCAAAGTCACGAGCACCCTGTTCTGGCTTCCAGCTGAAGCACAGAGGGAAGGGGCTGGGCTTTGCAGGCACCAGCTCCATGCTCGGCTCCATAGGGTCCCTCTGAGCAATCAGCCCTCAGTGGGAGCAAGTCCTCCCCATAAACTGAGCAGAGGTGCAGAGCATGGCCATAACATCACACACAAACAACAGGATTTTAAGAAAATACAGCACATTCAGAGCAGCAGTTGTCCCCACCCTTGTATTGTGGGTGTTTGCTGGGCAGGGCTCTGGTGAACAGAGGAAGGGCGACAGTTTTCCTCCATTACCATGGGAGCACTTAAAACAGGAAATTTCAGGTTGAGATGGGAAAAGGGGGAAACTTTGCCTGTGTTCACTCTGCCAGCTCCCTTTCCAGTGTCTGTTCCCAGAACAGGAACACGTGGGTACAGAGGAAGAGCCATGGTGGAGATGCTGAGGGGATGGAAATGATTCCCAGAGCTTCAGCCAACAGAGCAGCGCCTCTGCTCACCCTGAGAGCTGCATCACCCAGTTCCACCATGCCCCTGGCTCAGACCTGCCTTCCCTGCATCTCTCCCTCTCTGGGCACACACGTAGCCTGCAGGATTGGGGCTGACCTCATCTCTTTCCTAAAGCACCCACACAAACTTCCCGGAGGGAAGCAGATCAAGTCTCCAGCGCTCACCTCCCCTTGCCTCTGGGCCAGCAGCCTGAGGTCAGGGAATGCTCTGCCATGCTGGGCTCTTCTCCTCCAAGGACAAAACTCTCATGGAAACACTCCCTGGACTCTGTTCCCAGGACTGCATTTTCTTTCACAGGCTTTTCCCTCCACACCCTTCGGTTTGGGCTGTGGATCTCATTCCTCACTGCATTGCTAAAACCAGTCCCGCGGTGCTGGGTGCCCCCATGGATGACACAGTGTACTGAGGCTTCTTCCATGCTGGGAAAGGGAGCCAGGAAGCCCAGTGCCCTGCTTCACAGCCCCTCAGTGCCAGGAACACGCTCTTCCTCCTCATCCTTACTTCAAACCATCTTCCATAGAGCTAATCCCATGAGTATCTCACTTCCACAGACTACAGCAAGGGACAAGACACAGGTGGGCACCAGCCAGGGAAGGAGGGTGGGCAGGACCCGTGTCTCCATCCCACACCGACTCCGGGTGGGCACTGCCCAAGCCCCCCACGCCCTCACCTCGTTGCTGATGGTCGAGTCCCTGTGCATCATCCTCTGGATGTGGGAGTCCAGGCTGGCCCCCGAGGAGCACTTGGCCAGGGCTGCGGCGTGGGACTCCTTCTCGCGCTGCCGGACGATGGCCTCGCAGCCCAGCCACTCTGCCATCGTGTGCTCGTAGCAGGCCCTGGTCTGCTCATCAGCCTGGGACAGAGGGGGACAGGGGCTGGGAATGGCTGTCCCTGGAGAGCCCCAAACCAGCCCCTCCTGTGTCCCAAACAGCCTCACACAGCGGGGTGCACATTTGTGTGAACTGTGGCTGGGTGGGACACAGTCACCCTTACCCTGCGCAGTGCCTGACCCGCAAAACGTGGCCAAAATTTGGATGGAAAAATGCCCACCCATCTCCTCCCTGCCTTCCCAATGGAAAAATGTCCACCCATCTCCTCCCTGCCCTCTTAAGGTGCACAAGGCACTGCACATGAGGAGCTGCACAGGCCAGTGATGAGCTCGGCCCTATCAATTCCTGCAGATCCAAGTGTTTGTTCCACTCCTACCTACAGCCCAGTCCAGAGTGGACATGAGGCCCGGTGGGCTCACGGGGTGGGCTCTGCAAACAGCCCCTTCCACTGGGCAGGACCAGGGCACACACTGGGCTGCTGAGCTGGCAGCACACCCTCACCAACCTCCTTCCTCTCTGCCTCCGTCATCCCAAACTGGTAATGGCCCAGCAGGAAGGGCCACACAGCCTTCCTGATCTCGTGCTGGATCCCGCCGTAGTAGATCAGCCGCAGCAGCTCCTGGTCCTCATAACTCTGTGGGAAGAGCCTGGGCTCAGGGCACAGACACAGCCAGCACATTGGATGTAAAAGTGTCCCCAGCTTGGCTGTGCCACCCTTCATCACCCCGACCACCCCCAGCCCTGCTGCCCACCCACTGCAGATGATTGGGGTTGTTTAGCCTGGAGAAAAGGAGACTCAGGGGTGACCTCATCACTCTCTACAACTTCCTTAAAGGTGGTTGTAGTCAGGTGGGGGTTGGTCTCTTTTTCCAGGCAACACCTGACAGAACAAGAGGACACGGTCTTAAGCTGCACCAAGGAAAATATAGGTTGGAAAACAGGAAAAAGTTTTTCACAGAAAGAGTGATAAAATTTTGGAATGGTCTACCCAGGGAGGTGGTGGAATCACCATCCCTGGACGTGTTTAAAAAGAGATTGGACGTGGAGCTCAGTGCCATGGTTTTGTTGAGGTGTTGGGGCATGGGCTGGACTCGATCTTGAAGGTCTCTTCCAACCTGGTGATTCTGTGATCCCTCAGACCCCTGTCTGGGTTTAAGTAGAGCCAGAGGCTGCTGTGGGTGGACATTTCAGCTCCCCACACCAGAGAGCGGCCCACAAAAGTCACTGAGGGCCTCTGCTGTGCCTCTGACCTGGCAGCACGTCAGGACCCCACTCAGGACAGCAGGACCTGGGTGACAGACACCGCTGCAGGCAAGCTCTGAGCAGAAGCACTTTAAGGAGAGCAGCGTTCACTCCCCAGCTCCCACGCGCCAAGGATTAGGAGCCTCAGGCTCTGCGCAGCCTGGCTGACTTCCCACCTTGAGGAACTTGTTGACGTGTCCGACCACCTCCCCATGCCACACCCACTTCAGCGGCACTGCCCTGGGCTCCCTGAGGCCGGCAGAGCCGGTGTGTCCCCAGGCCGGGGCCCTACCGAGCTGTCCTGCAGGTATCTGTGCCAGATGTCCACGGTGAGCCCCGCGCTGGCGCTGCAGGGGACGTCGGGGGACACGATGTTGTGGTTCACCAGCGCCGACAGGTGGGTTCTCACCGTGGACAGATGTCTGCAATAGGCCAGCCCTGCAGCAGGAACACCACACCTTCAGCTGTGGAACTCCCCGGGGGAGAAAACGAGGATGAAGAGCAGGAGGAAAGCTCTGGTGAGGCTGGTCCCTGAGGGAGACCCTCTGCAGCCACAGCCAGCCCTCAGAGCAGGGGATCTACTGGGACAGGTCCCTCATCTTGTTACCCCCACCAGTGCTGCTGCTCACAGGGCTCCAGGCCGAGGGTCGGAGTCCAGCGGTTTGCTCCCCACCCTGAGCAGCGCAGCAGACTGGTTCCCAGTTCCCCCGGCCACTGCCAGCTGCCCCAGCACACTCCAAGCCCAGAGGCCAGGATCTCATCCCTTATCCCATCACACATCCCTCAGGCGGCAGGGAGGTGACAAGTACTCACATCCATAGAAGGCCCGGGACAGGATCTGGTACTTCATGTTGTCACACAGCATCTTCAGCGGAGCTCTGCCAACAAAAACCAACGGGATGTGAGGGGAGGAAATGCTCCTGTGCATCCCCTCGGCCCGGCTTTGATCCCACAGATCCAGCTTTGCCTGCAGAGATTCACCAGGGACGTGGCCCAGGTCCTGATGCCTTAGGTTTTGACTTTTATATTTTTCAAATCCTGTACTGCTTAGTGTGTAACTCTGAGGTTTCTTGTAGTCTGTTCATTTCTGCTCTCTCATGTTGGTTAGACATAACAAAGCCTCTCCAGGCCTGCTCTCCAAGAACACTCAGACCACCCTAGGCCCAAAATGTGTAAACCAAAGACTCTAAAAGGGGGGGCAAGCTTGGGGATATTACATCATTAAACTGAAGCTTTAATTGGAGAATTAACCCTGATATGCAAACGGACCAAACCTATAAAAGTGTGAAGAACTCGTGACCTGCCATCTATCTTGAGATCCATCTTAGCAGTAGCCTCTGGCTCCCCAGGGTGTACTTTGGAAAGTCTTTCAAATAAATACCAACCTTTATTCCCTTATTCTGTCTAGTCTCTGTGTCTAGGAGGCCTCTTAAGGCATCAGTCCAGAGCAGCAATTCCCGCTGCCAGGCCATGGAGCAGCTGAGATGTCCCAGATGCAGGGACAAGCCTCGCCTCAGCCACATCCAGCGACCCTGCCGTGGTCCCTGGACACTGAGCCCTGGCCCTGCTGTGCCCATGGTCCTCGTACCTCTCGTGGCTGCAGCCATTGGCCGGGCCCCCGTCGGAGGAGCCGCTCTGGGAGCAGGAGGAGCAGGAGGATTTGCGGGTGCTGGGCTGCCACATGGGGGGCAGGACAGCCCCCGGAGCGTCCATCAGGTCCTGGGGCACTGCAGGAGGGCAGAGAGGAGCATCAGGTACAGCCTGGCACTGCCCTGGAGTCAGGGAGCTACAGGGGCCCAACAGAGAGCTTTGATTGGCAAATGCAGCATCCCACACTCTTCCCAAAGAGGATCCAGCAACCAAGTAGGACCCACCACAGGGAATGACAGCACTGGTGAGCTCAGGAGGAAGGAAAGGGAACAAAGAGCACTGATGAGAGAGAACCATCGCTAATTAACCAGCTAATTCAGAAAGCTGATCTTAAACTGCTTCGTGCTGTCCAAGGCAGAAACCCAACACCCAACGCAGAGATTGTAGAGAGGAGAGAAAACAGGATTGGAATCAGCTGCTGTCCCAGGGAGAGCGGATCCCTGGGAGGGAAAAGGCCCATCTCTCAAAGGATCCCCTCCGAAGTTCAGGGAAGGAAGGGAGCATCCAAATCACAAGACAGGAGATGAAGACTTGGATGGGGAGGCTGAGAGGGACAGCAGGAGCTCTGCATGTTGTCACTTGTTAATCCCTGCTTAACCTCAAAGTGCTGCTGCAAAGGCCTCAGGTCCTGCTCAGGTACCACCCGCACACAGCCCAGGCCATGAGGAATAATCCTTTTTACCCCTCCTTGGAAATTAAATTGTGGTAGAAATTTCATCTTCTGGCTGGGCAAGAGTGGCTTCACTCTCCCTTGGCCTCACTGACTCTCCCTGCTCGGGATAAGGAACAACTGACATTGGCAGGAAAAATATTGAATTATTCCTGTGAAAGTCCCTTCCCCTCCCACTGAGCTGAAGGATCAGTGACAGTCAGTGGTGACAGAGACAGCTCTGC
The DNA here is from genome assembly GCA_013399195.1 of Dicrurus megarhynchus. Taxonomy (NCBI): domain Eukaryota; kingdom Metazoa; phylum Chordata; class Aves; order Passeriformes; family Dicruridae; genus Dicrurus; species Dicrurus megarhynchus. The sequence continues at coordinate 317,254 of VXAD01011239.1, read as the reverse complement.
AGGACCTGCCAAGTGACAACACAGGCGAGCTGAGCACCAGACCCAACCAACAGCTCATTACACTGATGCCAAGAGGTGCCCAGAGCAGCACGGAGAGCTCGGGATGTGCCAGGGAGACTCAGACACCATTTAGGGATCACCACCATCTTGCTTCCAGCTGGAATCTTCATGATCTTCCCTCTCCCAGCAGTCACGGGTGCAATGAATGGGTGAAAAGCACCATTAATGGCAACTAGAGACACGGAGAGAGGACAAGGGGACAAATGAAAGGGGAGAAAGGAAGAATCTGTGGAGAAGAGAGAATGATGCAGTTCCACCCCTGGCTGGGGAGGTGCACAGGAACAGCACAAGCTGTGATGATGCCAGCTGAGGAGATGGCAGCAATTCGTTTCCCAGAAAAATGTGGCCCCCAGCATGGAATTTTAAGGGCTGGATCAAAAGGCAGCCACGGAAAGGAGCGTCTCTATCTGCTGGTTTAGCCTCAATCAGGTTTTTATCTGACTCACTGAATTGTGTTAGTCAGCTGAAGGCAGGGAGAACCAAGTATAATCTCAGCTGACGTTATGGAGGAGTCACAGCGGATGTAGTTTCTCCCTCATAGCCTCCAAAATACAGGAAAAAGGTTTCCATCAGATTTCAGAGCTTTTTTTAAAAACACCCCACAAGTCTTCTACCTAAAACTCATGTTTTCCCCCTTATAAAGTCACCCATGATGTCCCCAGAGGTCAGAAAACAGTTCTTGGCATCTCACAGAAGAGTGAGGACAAACGTACAGACATTTCAGCCAGGCTCAGATCATTCACCACCAGACATGAAGAGGCATTTCTGGTTTGGAGAATGCAGCAGCACCCCCTCCCTTGAGTTAGGGACTGAAGACAGGTGGGTGCAGCCTGGCAGCACCCAGAGCAGGGTGCTGTGACCTCTCCTTTGTGCTGCAGAAGCCACACTTGACAGAACATCACTGGATTTAATGCAGCCTGGGGACAGCAAGAGAAGAATCAGCCCTTGGGGGCTTGTGATGGCAGAAGGTGGCCCCCAAGTGACCGGGGTGAATCTTTTTACTGAAATTATGTGTAAGAGGGTTTTTTTCTGACCACTGATGCTGTTGTGCAGCTGCAGAAACAAAGCACTCAGTAGCAAGTGGAAGGTTAGAATAAAAAAAAAAAACAAACCATAGAATCATGGAATGGTTGGGGTTGGAAGGGAACTTCGAGATCATGGGCAGGGACACCTTCCACTATCCCAGGTTGCTCCAAGCCCCATCCAGCCTGGCCTTGGACACTTCCAGAGATCCAGGGGCAGCCACAGCTTCTCTGGGCACCCTGTGCCAGGGCCTGCCCACCCTCCCAGGGAGCAATGAGGACATTTAGGATCAGGCAGCACTGACACAACCAGAGCCCCTTCCCTGGTTTGCCCCGTGCCCACCAGCACCGTGTCCCAGCTCCTACAACCCCCCAAAGCATGCCCTGCACTCACCAAACTCCGCCTGTGTCCCGGGGTAGATGATCCTGAAAACATAATCCGTGGCTTCGTCATCTTCCTTGTCGGATGCGGACTCGGAGGAGCCCTGGGGGCTGCGCTTCCTCAGTTTGGGAAACACCTTCCCCTGGGGGAGCAGAACGTGCCCTTCACGAGGCACCCCAGGCCCAACCGCTCCCTTCCCCAGCTCCTGCCCCACGTGCTTTGCCATGTCTGCACATTCCCCGGGCTGGATCAGCCTCTGGATCAAGTTTCCAGTGGCAGGTGAATCCAGAACCCTGCTGGACACAGCAGAAATACAGCCCAGAGAGCCAAACCCTCACGGGCAGCCCTGCAATGCCACCCTCCCCAGCTTTCCAGAAGGGTCTGTTTAGCTGGGCGAGGCCCTGAGCTAAGCCAAACCACCACATTTTAAGCCCACCTTCCTTATTAACTTTGGGAGGGGATCATTTAAAACGCAGCAGCCGCTAACACCGGGCGGAGGATCCACACGGGAACCCCAGCAGGAACAGGCACTCACCTTTCCCCGCTGTGACCAGAGGGGTGGATCCAGCTGACCGTGGGGCAGGAGGCCGTTCTCCAGGCAGGACAGGAACTGCAGCAAGTGCCCTCCGCGGGGGAAGCGCAGGGGTGGCCTCTGGATGCCGTCCTGGCTCACCAGGACAACCGTGCCACCGCTGTCGACTGTTGGCAACAGTGAGAGCAGGCACAGCCATCAGGGAGGGAAACAGCACAGGCCGAAAGGCAGAGGGCAGGAAAGCTCAGGGAATGGGCAATAAGGACTTTCTTCCAAGTGTGGGTTCTTCTCTAAGTTCAGGATGAGACAGGCCCTGGAGAAGAAGGCCTGCTGGGATCACCCCCTTGGAAATCAGAGCAGGCAGCACTCCCAGCCAAGCACCACAGCCAGGAGCTGGGGGAAAGACTTTCCTAGAAGCACTAAAATCATAGTGGCCACCCAGAGCTCTGGGCATCTGCCCTGGAGCCAAAGCAGAACCCTGTGCACTCCCCAGAGGTAAGGGATCAAGGGCCAGGGTGCCACAGCCCCCAGCAGCCCCGGCTCTGGCCTTACCTTGCTGGTGACAGTGCAGATACACGATCTCCTCCAGGCGAATGGTCATGGCATAGTCCCAGTACACGCTGGAACAGAGGGACAGGGAAGCTGTGAGCCTCAGGGATGTGAGAGGCTCTGCTGCTGCTCACAGCAGCCCCAGACCCTGCTCCAGATACCCTGGAACCAGGCAAAGCCACGGAAAGGATGAGATCCCAGAGCAGTGATGCCAGCCTGATGAGTGACAGCATCCCTCCAGAAGCAGGAACAGTCCCTGCCACCTCAGCTCAGCCAGGGCCAGTCCTGTCCCACCTGCCCTGGGTGGTTCCTCTACCCTCACACTGTTCCCAGACACAGAAAATGTGTCCATGGATCCTGGCTACTCTGGGCACCCCAAGAATTCACCAGGAGCAGCCCCGGAGCCCCAAGGAGATGGGCAGTGAGGTCCAAACCTGGGCTGCTGCTCTGCCCTGGGGAGGGGAAGTAAACCCTGACAATTTGTGGGGTTTTTTCAGAGCTCACAACACATTTGGTCTCAGCTTCTTCTGTTCAAGAACTGCCTCAGCACAGGCACCTCGAGGTGTCTGAGCAAATCTAGAACGTGCTGGAGAGCTGGTGGCCACCAGACAGGGCAGGGTTTCATTCCTGTGGAGAGCCCAGCACTGCTGTCTGAGGGTGTCAGCACTCAATCACATCCCACTTCTTTGCAACCAAGCAAACTTCCAGATTCTGAGCAGCAGCAGCAGCAGCACCTGCCACTTCACAAAAATAGTGCTTAAATAACATTAAAAACAGCTCGTGAAAGCAGTGAAGGACAGGAAGGTGTGCAAGAGTCACTCCTTGTACAGTCATACTTACTGTGCCATCTGCCTCCTCTCTTCCTTTGATCACGTCTTGACACTGGGAAATTTTTAGAGCTTAGGCTGATGCCCAAGGGAAGAACTCAGAAAAGGAGTGTAGAGATGAAAACAGATTTTTAGGGGAGGGTACTAGGCACAACTGAACGGCCCAGGGGCCAAGAAGAAAGGGGAGATGAAAAGAACACAGGTAAACAAAACCTGAACAACTACAACTGACAATGAACAGAACTGAGACCAAGTTTTGCTGAAGAAGATCTTGACTCTATGTCAAAGCATCAGTGTCCTGAACACTCCCACTTTCCTGGAGCATCTGCTGCTGGAAAGGGATTTTGTTTCTCAGGCAAACTGGGACCTGGCAGCATTCTGTAAGGCCTGTGAAAGGACTGCAGCTGGCAAAGGCAACGCCAGTAGTCCACCAGGAGAGAAGGGCATGGCCACACTGCCTGCCGAGCCAAGGGAGCAGACTTCAGGAGGAACAAGCTCCAGGGACTCAGATAAATCCAAGGAACTCTGAATACCTGCACCAGGATCACCAAAACAGCACCACCAAACAGCACACGCTGTCACTGAGCTCCTGCTCCCTCCTGCAGATTCTCTTCCCTGCCCATGAGCTCCTCACATCCCCAGATGACAACAGCCAGGATAAACCCAGGAGCACTGTGCCCTGGGAGGGAGGGGAGGGTGTTCCCCTCAGAAAATCCCCCAGGGCAATAAATGAAACCACTTTGTTCGTTTTGGAACAAGCCCCACTCCCTCGCTGAGCACTGCCCAGCAGAGACACATCTCACCCCACCTCCTGCCACCCTCTCCCAGCCTCCTTCCCCTTCCAGGCTCAAGGATGGTGATTTTGCTCTGGGAAAACACTGATGGCTTTGCACACCAGATCCAAACTCTGACTCAGGGGAACTTTTCCCCCCCTGCCCTAGCACACTCAGAGCCAGTCACCTCTTCTCGTAGTCCAGGTCCCCCACGGAGCCGTTCATCAGCTGGTTGGGGGTCCACTTCAGTGCCATGATGTCGGCAGTCTGGTGAAGGGACAGATACCCCGGGATTGCCTCCATGTCATCTCTCTTGGGAAGAGAAACACAGGGACAGAGTGAGCTGGAAGATGCCAGAAGCACAAAGCCCTGGAGCACAGTCCCGGCTCCTCACACAGCCCTGCCCGCTGCCTGCTCCTGAGCCCACCCATCACAAACAGGGAGAAACCCACTGTGTCCCTGAAAAACTTCCTGGCAGAGACTCCAGGACACCTCACTGCCTTGGAAAAGGGCTGAGAGCAGCTGCCCAGCAAGGAAAACTTAACAGCTCCACCTAAAAGCAGTTTGCACTTCATTTATTTGACTGCAAGAAGCAGGAGGGGACAGGAGAAGGAGTTTTGTGGTAAAGAATGGGCAGGGAGAGGAGCCTGTTTCTACTCAGACTGAAGCAGAGCTCTTCCACCCCACTAGGAGGAATCCATATCATCAGGACTTCCACAAACACAGTCCACTCATTGTCCTCACAGATTAAAAATGTGCTTTTCTCCATCCAAAAGCAATTTGGGATAGGATGAGGTGCTGGGGAGCAGAGCAGGGTTTCAAAGCCCAGGTTCCCCAGCAGGAACTCACCGGCTGCACCAGGACGTTGTTCTTGCCGTACAGGAGCGTGGCTCGGGAATTCTGGTGCAGGGACTCCACATAGTCCCTGGCAGACAGGGACGGCCTGTCATCCATGCTGCCACTGGAATGTCTTTTCTGAATCTGCAAGAGACACCCCCACAAACCTGAGGCGAGCACAGACACCCTCTGGCTTCCCAAAAGCTTCTCTTGAACCTCATTCCCTCCTCACTAATACACTTAAGAGAGTCACCACTAGAAATCTTTCCCTCAGGGTCCTCTAAGGGGATTCCAGGCTCTGTCCAAGCTCAGAGGAGCCCCAGGAGTGAGCTTTGTTTGCAATGCACAGAGCAGATTCAGCTTTCTGTTGACACAGGATGTTCCCAAGGGACACAGACCCTGGGATGCAGTGCCATGAGGGGCTGGCACACCGGCGCTCTCCGTGAACCATATTCCCAGCACCTCTGCCTCAAAGACTTCCCTCATCAGAGGGCTCCACAGGCCTTTCCAAGCAAAGGGAACCCAGATGCTGTGGCCCTGGGAGGAGCACAGAGAGGTTTATTCCCCACTCACGCAGAGCGCCGGGCGCTTGGTGGGCGAGTCCTGGCGGCAGTGGGAGCTGTGGATCCGGTGCCTCTGGACCAGCTCGTCCGCAGAAGGGTCTGTCCAGAAGTGGTCAGCAGTCTTCATCTTCGTGTACTCCAGTGCACAGGGCCCCACTGAGGAGAGGAACAGCCCAAACATAAGGGAGCCATTCGTGATCCCACGGCCACAGTCGCCTCCCGGATCCGCAGATCCCAGATTTGGGAAGCAAGTAGGGAAAGTGTTACCCAATAAAGATGCAAGAATTGGCCCATCCACAGGATCCATCAGGAGAGCTTCCTTCTCATAGTACTTACTAGAAGAAATAAAGGACAGCAGAATGCTGGAGCACTACAAAGTTGTAGACAGTGGGTTTAAATCCCTGTCATGCCCTTCTCTTTCTCTAGCTGCCCTTGATGGGGAGAGGGCAAGAAGCCCTAAACAGGCTGTTTCTACCAGCTGAGAAATTCCTGAGGAACAGCCACCCTCCTGCAGCACATCACCATCTCCTAACAAACCTGCCCAGGACTGGAGACCCTCTCAGGACACCTCAGCATGCAGATCCCAGAAGACAAGGGCAATGCATGCAGCCCTTGCCACCACCAGCATGGCCTGTCTGTATTTTAGGGAGTGTACAGTTGTCACCAGCAGCAGGGCATCCATCAGAGTCCCCATGATGGGCGCTGAGTGACCTGGCCTGTGCCACCCAGGGACTTCCCCGGCCCACAGGGATACTGGTGTTGCTCAGCCAGCAACACCCCCAGTGCCACAAAGGGGCAGGTGCTGGCAGTGATCTGGACAGGGATGTGGGTGGCCTGTGCCAGCACCCACCTGCTGTTCTCCACCAGGTAGTGCACGATTTTATCCAAGACCTTTTCAAAGAGGGCCGTGCGGATCCAGAGGTGCTTGATGGCCTGAGGAGACAGGTTGGGCAGCTTCGGCACCTTGCGCACGTTCTCCGGGACGCCCTGGGCTTGGTTTCGCCTTTAGGGGTACAAGACAAGAGACAACACCACCACAGGTTCATCCCTGAACTCTGAGGGAGCCCAGGGCACTCCTGCCACCAGGGGTTTGGGGGTGTTGGCTGTGGTGACGGGGGGATCCCAGAGAACCGCCTGGGACAGAGCTCTGGAGGTGCTCCCTGTGTCTATCCCACCCCCTGCTCCAGAGGGGCCACACCTGCATTTGAAACCAGACTTCACTAAATCAGCTCCCCGCTGTAAAGACACCCCAGAACTCTGCTCTCCCTCGGCAGAGTCCTCCAGCCCACACATCTTTCCACGGCTGAGCTCACAGGCAGAGCAGCTCATCTTAATACAGCTTAAAATTCCTGCCCGCAGGTAGCTGCTCCATCCATCTCCCTGCTAATTGTCCAGGGATGAGTAATCCTCTCCCAAACAGCAGCTGAATTACTGCAGGTTCAAGCCCCGCACACTGAGACAGACCAAACGTGGTTCCAGCTGGCTTGGTGAACTGGTCCATAAACCATGACAGCTCAGCAGCAGCGTGCTCAGCTGTGCCTGAAGCACCAGAGCAGGCGCAGAGGGAGTTAGGACTTGTCCTTAAACCCCTTAAACTCTGACCCCTCCTTAAACCACAACCACAACTCAGTCTCCTAGAACAGCAACCAGTTTGGCCAAGATATAAAAAACCCAGGACAAGACTGAAAGAGCAATTCCTCCCATCGAGGCCCAAGTTGGACCCAAACTACACCTCCCACCCCAAAACCCGAGTGAGCAGAGAGGACTGGCAGCCACGCCAGTGCCTTACGCGTTCTCAATGAGCTGCTCCAGGTCCTGCACCTTCCTGCAGAGCTCCTCTGCCAGGGGGAAGCTCTTGCCCACCTTCATGAACAGCGCTGCGATCTTGTTGCTGCGCAGGAACCCGGCCGCCCTCCGCTTCAGCCCGAACAGCACACAGCATTCCACAGCGGCTGCAGCAGAGCACAGGCCTCGGCATCAGAATATTCCCAGCTGGAAGGACCCACAGGGGTCACCGAGTCCAACTCTTTGAGTGACTGGCCCATCAATTATTAGCACCGTGCTCTACCCAGCTGAGCCAACCTCAGCGTCACTGGAGCACCTTCCCTAGGGAGTCAGGCTGAGAGGGCTGGGGCTGGTCAGCCTGGGGAGCAGAAGGTTGTGTGGAGACCTCACAGGGGCTACAAGAAATCAGGAAAGGGACTGTTCATCAGGACACCTCCCACTAGACCAGGTTGCTCTAAGCCCCGTCCAGCCTGGCCTTGAACACGTCCATGGATGGGGCAGCCACAAGATCCTAAAACTCCTCAAACAGTAAATTTGAAGGCAGAGACATCCCCACCTTGGCTTCAGGAAATGGTAACCCCATCACATGTGGGAATTAACAGCAAACATCATAGCTTCCCCAGGCAGGGTAATTGCTGTGCTGGGCAAACAGGCGGACAGTCTCCTTGTGGGTTTCTCATGGATTGTGGAGAAACCAGCCTCTCCCTGATGTCTTCCCTTGAGCCCAATCTGAGAGATGGGCACGGCTGGAACAGGAGGTTTCACTCCCTGTGCTGGGATGGTGCAAGTGAGGAGGAGAAAGCTCAGGAGCAAGGACAGGCACGCTGAGAGTTTCTAAAGCAGCACAGGAAACGGGGCAGTTTTCCCCCAAAAAATCTGTGTCCATACAAACATTTTTCTGAAAAACTGAAAGGAACAAGGAACCTGGGGATAAACCACAGGCAATGCCAGCAGCTCAGTCTGGCTCTGGGGACCCTCCTGGCTCAGCAGTGACTCCCTTAGCACTCAGGGACATGGGGACTGATTAAGTCCCTGTGGAAGGCTTTGCCTGACTCTGTGTCCTGGACTCTGCCCAAAGGCACTCACCAAACCCCAGTGAGTGCCCAGACAGCCCCAGACACCATCCCTGTCCTGCCACGGTGAGCGGGGATCCCAGGAGCCGGCGATGACTCCACAGAAAGACGCACACACGCACAGGCTCTGCTGGCAGCTCATTCCCAAAGTCCCCTGGGAAGGCTCAGGATGGATGTCTAGAGCCAAACACAGACTGATTAAACAGGCTGATCAAAGCACTGGAAAATCACGCAGACCCACAGTCCTCAGGCCCTTGATCCAGGTCTGACAACGAGCTTCTTCTCCCTCCTCCCCAGGAAGCCGGCGCTGCCGAGCCGAGCCCACCAGATGCTGCTTCATCTCCTGCCTGGAAAGGCACACTTCCCTACAGCTGAACAGCTCCATGGAGACACGGAAAAAGGCATTCCATGCATCTCCCAGGCTGTGAGAGCCTCATTATCCTGCCCTGCTCCGTGCTGTGCCTGAGCTTGGTGACGAGCAGCAGCATCCGAGGGCCGGCGAGACACGGCCTGTGCTGGCAGAACAACAGATTTGGGCCAGCCCAGCCCTGCTGAGCCACAGCAGCCAGGCAGAGACACTGCATGGACACCTGGCTTTGAAACCAGGCCCTGCACAAGGCCTCCCAAAGCCCAGAGGGCTTCACCTGCCCCGGGATTATGTGCAGCTGCAAATAAAATAAAACCCGAACTACTCCATGGCTTTTCCAGAAGATCCAACATCTCCCTCACTTTTCCCGTGCTCCATGGCTGAAATACAAGTGACAAACAGCCCCACCTGCCTGGGTCTGCACCCAGGGGTGCCCATCTGGAGTGGCCAGCTCAGGCAGGTCCTGAAAGCTCAGGTACCACGGTGGGTGAGCAGCCAGGGCTGCTCCTGCCCAGCTGCGCTCCCGAGAGAGAATCTCTGTGAGCTCCCAGTGCCACCAGTTCCATTCCAAGTTCCCAGCAGACAAATGGGAGCACTGGTGCTCTTGCTGTGCGCAGGTCATGGGCAGCACATCCCAGCTCCTGCCAGGCAGGGAGAAATCCCAACTCCTGAATGGCTTCTGGCACACAGCATCGAGACAGAGCTGTCAGCAGCATCTGTTCCCAGTGCCACATCTGAACCTACACAAAACACCCCTCCTGCTGGCAGAACTACAGGGAAATGTGCAGCTTCCATAGGAAAAACTCTCCCCGTGCTCTACTAAATCCAGGGGTAATGGCAGGATTTTTAAATTGGAGGAGTTTCGGAGCTCGGTTGTGTCACCACTGCAAACAGACACCGAAGAGATTCTCCTCGTCCCTCAGGGCATAATCTACAGCAGAGCCACGTGGTGCAGGGGCCCCGTTCAGCTACACCCAGGTGAGGGGGGAGCTTTGACCCCTGGCAAAAGACTGAAGATACTCCTGAGCTGCCCAGAGCTCTGAAACAGTTCCAACCACTCGGGCTGAGCAGCCTCGGCTGACGTGGACACCAAACCCTGGGCTCCCACGGCCCCGCCGCTGGCTCCCCATCAGCCTCCCAGGGCAGCCTGGACGTGACAGATGCCAGCTCGTGTTTGTCTGCTCCAAACCCCCCCTCAGAGCACCACGGGGGCTGCTGCCCTTCCCTGCCACACCACTGGCTCCATCCGGAGGGGTTCGCGCTACGCCGGTGGCGCAGAGGGCTCGGTGAGGAGGGCTCTGCTGGGAAGGCAGCTCTCTCCAGGGAAAAGGGCAGCTCTGGCAGCCAGAGCCAGGCTTGCAGCACGCTCTGCTTGGCAGGGAAAGAGGTTATTTATAAGCTCACCCAGCTCCTGGAGAGCCACAACACCGAGGAAGGTGCACGAACCATTCCAGTGAGAGGAACAGCAGACGGAGCAGGATGGGGACACCGGGAGCCAGGGAAAGGGCAGCAGCACCTGAAGAGGCCAGAAGGGACCAAGGAGCCCTTCGTGCCTGGATGCCTCAGCTCCCTGCTGCAGGAGCCTATAAATAATCCCAGGCTGAGAAGCCTCGTGCTGCACAGAAAAGCAGGGAATGAGTCACACCTGGAAGTCTGCTCTGCTCTTTCAAAGCCACACAGAGGGAACAGGCTTCTGTCTTTGATGTGAGGGCCCAGGAGGAAAGGAGAAAGCCCAGCCTCCAGGCTCCTTTCTAGAAACTCCTAGTCCATAACAGCAAAGAAAGATTTGGACTTGATGGACTTTCAGTTGAATCAATTCTCAGGGGAATTTAAAAATAAAAGATTATTTCTAGTCCTTCCTCAATGGCTGCACACACTGCCAGCACCCCTCCCTCTTTTGATATATCCCTGTATATTTTGAGCACAAAGACCTCAGGGACTCCGACCTCTGCCAGAACAATCCATCCTCTGGCACTCCACAATTCCCCAGCCCAAGGTCCTGGAGCTGGAGCGTGTTCCCAGGAATGACTGGATCCCAGGAATGGCACATGGCACAGCCCAGGCAGGGAGTGCCCAGCACGAAAAGCCCCAATCCAGGCCAGCATCGGAGACTCACCGCAGAAGGAGATGATGTGGCTGCTGTCCTCGTGCACAAATTTCCTTGTCACAGCCTCCTCCATGATCTGCTTCACCTGCAGGACAGAGGCAGTTAGGGAAAACACGGGATTTCAGCCACGGACCTGCAGTGGGGTGGGTGCACAGGAACCTCCTCTGCTCCCAGGTTTTCCCAACAGCACAGGAGCTCTCGTGGAGGATGCAGCTCCACCTGCTGAGCATCACCAGCTATGTCAAAAAGGTATAAACAGAGGGTTGCTTCGTTTTTGAGAGACTTCACAGTCGGAAAACGACGAGCCGAGAATTAACGGAGGGAACTGAGCACGATTTAGATAAAAGTCATCTCATAAAGGTAGCCAAATCTCAGATTTAAGGCTTTTACAGCATTTTTCTCTTCTCTCATTTTGTTTGACAAATTTCCTGTGACACAGCTGTCCCAAATGACTGCAACTATCCATCAATGCCTAATTCAGTGATCACCTGGCACCAGCTGTGCCCAGGAATTCCATTTGCACAGCAGTGCCAGCAGCTCTGCCCTCTCTGACTCACTACTGGCACTCAGCTGATCCAGGGGAAGCTGTCACTTAGTGCTCATCAGGGGCATGATTAGGGGACAAAAACAAACAGGACCCCACATAAATTAGGAGGGTAATTTTTTGCAGGGAGCAGATGGGAGGTCAGACCTGCCAGGTCAGGTCTGGCAGCAGAGTGGTGACTTCCATCCCCAGCTGTCACTCTCCCTAATCCTGCTGCAACCAGCCAAAGCCCAGCTGAATCTTTGCTCCTTAAACATGCAGTTCCCAATCACTTTTCCTTTTAAACACAGCTGCCAGCATGCCTGGATCTCATCTTCCAGTGCCTCTGTAGCATCTTGGTTTTGGAAAACACAGGGGAAAGTGTTCCCAGTGCAGAGCTGAGGGTGTGAAGGAAGTTCTGCTTAGCAAGGTGTCCTCCCTGAGGGCACAGGGAGGAGGGAAATACAACAGGTCAAGACTTGGCCAAGCAAGCCTGGCATGAATGAGAGACCTTTAATGGCATCATTTGGGGAATTAATCCCCTTTGCAAGGTATAATCAAAGTTCTGCACGGCTGACAGTTCAATAAAGGAAAAGTATGGATTAAGAGAAGAGTCCTCTCCGAGCCAAGAGCTGCTCTGCGTCAGAGCCATCAGGTGAGATCCCAGCACTGCTCCCTGCTCGGTGACTAACGGAGCACTGAGACTTCCCTGGCTGCCAGCAGCTCGGATGAGCTGGTACTGAGTCAGAAAGTCACAGCAAGGAATGTCACCGAGATGTGGAACTCGGGACCGGAGGTGGCTCTGAGCGCTGGGAAATTCCTCCTGGCACAGCGTGATCCGGCTCCTGCACCTCCCACATCATCCACATCCCAACCCCGTGCTCAGAGCAGCGACTCCACCTCCAGGAACACCCCAGGGACCAAGAGAAAGATCCATCTTCCACCCCAGTGCTTTATTGTGTCCCAAAACTGCAGCTGTCCCTGGTCAGGGCAGCTGCAATCCTCACTCAGGGCTCCCTGCTCCGGCAACTTTTTATTTTACACTTCAGTAACAGAAACAGAGAGAGTCCCAGCAAGAGGAGAGGAGCCTCTGTCTCCCACACATCCCTCAGTCTTGGCTGCAGGGGTGGATCAAGGACGGGAAGCAGCACACACTTCGTGTCCACCAGGGCCCAGGTGCTCCCCAGAGCTGCCCCTTTTCCTCCACCTGGAATTCCACGTCAGCAAAGACATTCTGGAAGCCTGCCCAGCCCAGGAGCCATCCCTGCCCACCCCTGGGAGCAGCCCTGGAAGGGAGGTTCACATCTTGGGGTCCTCAGGGATTCCCTGAAATTTGGCTCTCCCAGCTGGCTGAGCCACCCTTGTCCAGATGGCTCCTGATCCTCACCCAGGCAGGCTGAGCTTCCTCTGTCAGCAGGGCACAGCACTTCTCTCTCACACATCCAACTGATCTCCCAGAAAATGATGACACACAGATATTAAATGTACACTCATGGCAGCACTGGTGGTNCAAATACAGCTGAGAATCAACATGCAGAGTTATGTCTTTACCACCTTCTGATTCAATCAGGAAATATTCCAAGACAAGCAGCACATTCAAATATTTGTTTGAAATTTCAGTATATTGACACGATGCCTGCAGTGACTCCGGCCACAGAGCCTTCCCCAGGGCAGTGACCATCTGCCTGTCCAGGGCCTGGGGAGCATCCAGGACAGCAGGACCTGGCATTTCAGTGCCAACACTGCACAAACCACCTGCACGCTCGAGGCACAAGCAAAACACCTTCCAAGAGACACAGTTTAGTGGAAAATTACTCATTAAGAGTAAAAAAAATATGCACCGCATTGGCTGAGGTTGTAATGCTAAAAATAAATCAAGGAAGTCTAAAGGACTGGAAGTGGATAAAGGGCACTGCAATGAGGGCACTCACCTGGCGTGTGAAAAATGCAAACACCAGCCCAGGAGGTAGAGGACAGACAGACAGACATGGCCTTGTAACAGAAAACAAGGGATATCTTGGGATCCTGGAATGGTTTGGGTGGGAAGGGACGTTAAAGCTCATCTCGTTCCACCCCCTGCCATGGGCAGGGACACCTTTCACTATCCCAGGTTGTTCCAAGCCTCGTCCAGCCTGGCCTTGGACACTTCCAGGGAACAGAATCAACGCTTCCAGGGAACAGAGCCAAGAGATCCCAACTTTCTCTAAGTACCAAGAAAATTTTCCAACAAAACCATTTTAACATCTGCCCAAACAGACACAGCTGGCATCTGTAGGACAGCTCCAAGCCAGAGAACCCCAAAACTCCTGACAGATCTGCTGTGCTGTTGTCTACAGACCCCAAAGGACTCTCCCACTCGGAGCAGCCCCTCCACAGCCAGCTGGGATCACCACCACCACATCTGGGATCTGCCACGTGCTCCCAGATCCTCCAGGAGCTCGTGGCACCCTGGGAATATCAGCTCAGCCACGCTTGGCTCCCTCCACAGAGGAGACTTGAACAGCCTCTGGATGTGCTGCATTCCAGCATTTTAATGCTAATTCTCAGATTGTAGCCAGAACAATCCCAACAGATGAAGCTGCCCACTCTGCATCTCATGCCAGCCTAGGGAAATGAGATGTTTGCTCTTCTTTGATTAGAAAGGAAATTAAAACAGCAACTAATAATTTAGCTGTAGGTAAACTTGGGAGGAATAGCACCAAGAATTCCACAACAGTACCAACACCCCCCCTGGCTCCAGCTGTGAGCACAGGACAGGTCCCCCTGGAAAGTGAAATCAAACCCTCACCTGTCCAACAACCCCAGGCCTCAGGGAGGGATGAAGGCTTAGACCTCTCTGCTACAAAATTCCCAGGGATATGCATCATCCAAAGTCCAGCCCTGTTGTCATTTACACTGCTGGAACAAGCCAAATATTATCACAGCCGAGGTGCAGGGACCAGGAGCAAGCCAAGAACTCCAGGTTTAATTAGTCCAAGGCAATATCGGCTCACAACTGTTTTACCTGGCTGGATTTTTCCCTATAGAATCTGCACTCTGGATTATTCAGGGATGTTTGCAGTCTCTGTTTTCCTGCCGTGCCTCTGGCAAAGCCTTTCGCTGGTGATTAAGGCATTTTTATGGAAGCACAGCACCTCCTGTCTGTTTGGCCATGCTGGAAACTCTGTGGAATTGTTTACAGCAAGCCAGATGCAAAGAGAGTCCCCAGGGAGATCCTTTTCCCAGTCCTGTTCCAGGGTCAAGCTCGCTCATGTTGCCACAGGCTGAGGGCAGGAACAGGCCCAGGAACAGCTCTGGTCACCACATCCAGCACCAAAAAACACCTGGATGAGCAAAAAATGTGGCACAGCAGCCACACACTGGAGCTAAAGCCATGGAAGAGTATCCCATCCCAAACCTAAAGGATTTACAGCAAAAAACAGAGGTGAAGATGAAGATGGAGATGTCTTCTGCTCCCTCTGAACATCCCCCTCTACACAGGGGTGTCAGATTGGGTGGATGAGATGCTGCAAGACCAGAGCCAGGAAGCTGCACTGCCTGTACCCCCTCAGAATCACAGAATTCATCACAGAATCATGGAATTGGCGAGGTTGGAAAAGACCTCCAAGATCACTGAGCCCAACCATTCACCCAGCACTTCCAGGTTCACTGTTCCTGTTCAATCCACCTGGCCCAGGAGAACCATCGGGCCCGTCAAACAAACAACAACAAAAAAACCTTAAAAAAAACCCAACCCATCGACAAAAGAGGCTTTAAACTTGGTTTGATTTTGTACATTTGCTTTTCAGATTCTTTTCCGAGCTGCAGTTTCCTCGTTCTCATCACGGTCTTTAAGTGCTGCTTTGATTATGTGTTTGCAATTAATTCTTGCACTTAAAAAAATCCCATTTTCCGTGTCGGTTTTGGTGCAACGAGTGCACGTGGCCATTTATTGCTATAGCCTGAGCTCTCCTGTAATTGCTTCCCCCAGCCAAGGTCTCTTTCCAGGAAAAAGCTCCACAGGAAGCAGCTCTGGACCTGTGTCCATGCAGCACTGTAACTTCCCAGGTGTTTTAAAATGCTAAAGGATCACTGAGATGCAACATTAGGACATCCCCAGGCAGGGTTGTATTTGCAAGGACAAACAGACAGGGGAATATTTCCCAGCAGGAATGTGAGCCTGGTTTCGCTGGATGGACCAAAGGTGTCCAAGGCAAAGCAAGTGCAGAATCTCTGCTCGGCTGCAGGACATTATTCCAAACCCCAAGTCCTTCTGGTACCCACAGGAGTCCCTGTGTGCGGGGAATGGTGCATGGAAATCCTGGGATATTCAATCACACCGCCCATGCTGGAGCTAAAGCCACTTTTTAAGCTAAAGCAGAACTTCTCAGACTGAAACCTCTCACCAGCCAGATTTATCTTCTCATTCGAAAATGAAATCTCTGCCTGTTGCCTGTCTCATTGCTACAACACCCTTTTTTAGCAGACTTGTTGACAAAATTCACATTTTCCAACTCGGAAAGATGTTCCTCATCTTTCCAGCAACAAACACCCTGATGATCCCAAAAGCGGGTGCCAGACAGAGCGTTCAGCACCACCACGAGCTGCAGCCACGCTCTGCCACTTCTGCAAGAGTTTACAGGCTGACCACTAAAAAAAAAATCCCAATTAATTGTGCTCAGATCAGTTAAAACACAGAGCACATGCACCATTTACACCCAGAGACCCCAGGGCTCTCACCAGACATTTGGGTGGCCCCTGGCACGAGGGGACAGCCCGGGGACAGCTCTGATGGCACCAGGCACTTGCCTTTAAAGCCATTTGGCAGCTCCCTCTTCTTGCTGCCACAGGAACATCGATCACACTCCTGCCCACGGAGACCTTTGGCTTTTCTAAAAGTCTTACTTAATTATTTATCACCGCTTGCTGAATAAAACATGGCACCTCCTGCAGCTAAGGGATCCTCCACGTGACACACAGGAGGGATTTCCAGGGCAGCCCTTCCCCAGGAACCGTGTGTGCTCACAGCTGGGGACTGGGATGAGGTTCCTTGGGGGATAAGGGAGGAGAAGAACTCTGAATACTTGTGCAGCTTGCTGGAAAATGGATTTAAAATACATTAATGGAAGGGTCCATAATGCAACATCGCACCCTGGGGGGGCACAGGGGTGATCCCCGCCACGTGTATTTGCTGATGGTGTTTTGCACCAGACTTTCTTCACAGGGCATCAACTTTTGGCCAAAAATCCGTGCTGGCAACACTAATTTAAGCTGCCTAAGATCATGTTATAGCTGGTTCTATTCCTGTTGTGCTTGTCAAACGTACATTTCCACGCCATCTGTGGGCACTGCTGGCACTGCTTGCTGTAAATGCTCAATACAGACATTTTAAGGAAACATTGAGGGAAAACTTTAGTCATTTCTGTGTTGCCAGCACCCGACCTCGAAGCCGGGTTCTGTTCTCACCACATCCCAAAGCCCCTGTTTTTCCCAGGTAGTGCTTTGGATTCACTGAAATGTGGCAAAGGGTGATACTGAAACAAACTTCCAGCTCCAAATTGCCCCGAAGTCCTGAATCTGTGCAAAGCCAGGTATTGCCATGGCAACAGCCAGGACGCCAGCAGGGAGGAAGGGGAGGATATTTTGGCAGCAGAGGACAGAGGGTCCCCCAGCACAGGGAAAGAAGGGGAAAAGCAGCACAAAACCTGCTCTGGGGATGAAGGCTCAAGCCAGGGAGCACGAGAGCTCTTGTGCAAAGCCCTGCTTTTACATTGAAAAGGAGAGGAAATGGTCCCCAGTGATCAGTGCTGCTCTTCAGAGCAGATCGATGCAGGCAATCGAGAAATGCTGCAGTAAGGGCCTTCTATTCTCTCTTGATACAGAAACATCTGAAAAAGGCTGCCCTGGGTGCTTGAGACACATCAGAGGGTCCCTCTGCCAACAGCAGCTTTCATTACCAACCTGCAGCTCATCATCATCATCCTTATCTTGCCTGAACATTTTTGACAGCTACACAAAGGCCTTTTCCCTTTTTTGTTTTTTTTTTCCTAATAAACTGGCCTTGAGAACACTTAAAGCTCTCAACATTAATTTTTCAAATCCTAGTAACATTAAATTAATTTACAATTTTCTACCCATCCAAAATGAAATAGTTGGCACCGACGCCTGCAATCTGATATTTTGGAACGGCGGGCACACAGAAAAACAAACCCAAGCTGCAAAAACACTGCTCTTACCAGTCATTTGTGTTATTCAGCCACAAACCAGGCAACATGGCTGCAAAGCAGGGGCTTCTCTGAAAGGGTGGGAGGAAGAGACTGACTGCTGTTCCCATGACACATGATGAAGGAATTAGTCAACAGCCACACAGTGACAACCATTCCAGCTACTGAAAAATAAACAATATATCTGGTAGAAGACAAGCAGGCTGTGGCCAACCCCAGTGTCTAAAAGAGCTCTAAGAGCAAGGCAGCAAAATGTTCAGTCCAGGTTCAGCAGTTACTGAGGAGCAAAGACTCAGAGCTGCCTCCTGAGTGGCAAGTTAAACATAAACTAAGTTTCTGCAGAAGAACGACCAAGATGACTGTTTGCTTTCATACACCATTCAGCTTTTCACTCAGCTCACACTGCAGGGACACGTGTGCAGGTGGATTGCACAGGTAACACCTGCTTCCCTTCCTCTGTGCCATGCAGCTGCCCGGAGGGAGCTAAAACCACCTCAGGATTCTCCTCTGTTAAAAACCAGACTTGTAAAAGAAGGGGAGGAGCACAGGTTGCAAGGGGAGTACTTCTAGTAGGAAACCCACAGGCCTCCAAACCTGGGTATTTCAGGCTCTGGGTTTGTAAAGAAGGCTCATTCCATCTGATAAAAGCTCTGAAAAAAAAAAAAAAAATCAGAGAACGCTGGTCGTGCTGCTTACCCTGCACAACAGGACACGGGATGCCTCCTGTGTCAGCCCTCACTCCTTCCCTTGCAGCCTGCTGACAAACAGTCCATTTTGCAGCTCCCAGGGTTGGTTTGATTAATTACAACCATATGGGGTAGGAGGAAGAAGATGGTGACAGATAACACAGCTCATCTCACCCTGCACATCCACTGCAGCACAGGACTTCTCCAGAATCCAGTGCCTTAACCATGGCAACAGCCAAATACTGAGGGCTGTTCAGTGCCCTGGCTAATTCCAGTTTGCTGTTTCTGTCCCTGCTCGGATCAGACCTTCCTGCCAGTGTTTGCCTGGCTCAGTTATGGCCCTGGGTGACAGATGTGGCACAGCTCCCCAAGGACAGCCCTGGCTGTCCCTGCCCTCAGCTGGGCTCACCCGCACCGAGGGCCCTGGCAGCTCACACAGAGCCCTGGCTGCAGCAAAACCAGGCGTGGTCTCCTGAAATGAGAATAATACAGGTCTGAGAAAGGTTAAAAATCTGGGAGCGGGGAAAAAAATCCAGATTTTTTGCAGCTGGCCCTTTCTACTGCTCCTTGGAGTCTGCACAAGCTCCTGACTCAACCTGAGGTCAGCCTAGAAAAGGAAGGAAAACCAAAAGCATGAGCAAAACGGGCCTAAAGAGCTGGGAGCAACAGGCACAAGAATGCCCACCTGCCTCCAGTTTCAGGGATGGTGCTAAAAAATTAACTCCACAACCTACAGGACCACGTTTCCCAAGGTTTTTAATTCCCACCAGAGCAAAGCCCAGGTGGAGAGCACAGGTCCTCAGTGGAATTCCCCCACCTGTGTGGCTGTGCACCCACAGCCCCCTCACTGGACCCAGCCCCTGGCCAGGCTCAGAGCTTCCAGCGGGAGTGGAAGGGCAAGTGGAAGGCAAATCCCAAGGGAATGGCAACTACCTGGTACCTGCACAGGCAGGGAACCCACATCCACACCAACATCCCGGGCAATGGGACCACCAGGACAAAGCCTCTGCTCTGTGCCAGCACTAAGGGGCTGCTGGAGAGATCCCAGAGCGTGTCAAACACCCAGGTCACTTCACCAGGGCAGGAGGGCTTCCCCCATGCTCCCCTTTCCTCCCTCAGGCTTTACTCACATTCACCAAACTCACGTTATCTCCCCAAAAGCCAGCAGAAGGGCACGGCACAACCCCAGCTGTGCTCCCGGAGGTACCAGCTCCACTTTCCCCCTCCACACGGCCCCGGGAGGGAGTGAAGCCAGGCACTGAAGGCCAGCACGGGAGAGGCTCTGGGGGAAGCTCCGGGCCGGGAGCAGCCCTGGCTCCCACCCTGCAGCAGCTGTCTGCACTCAGGAGCTGCCACAGACAGTAATAATGAGATGGCAGCTCTATCCACAACGCTAAATAAATGTCATACCCTTTTCCTGGTTTAATAGCTGTTGCTGAGGCAACCAGTGGTATTCCTTAGCACCACACCCGGCACAGGATTAAAGGTGGGAAGTGGTCTGGATGGGCAACGCAGTCACCCTCCCCAGACCCACCACCCACGGGTCTGCTTCTCCCGACTCCAAGCAGTGTCTTCCACTCCCCGGGAGCCTGTAAACTGGATAGCGAGATGCTCGTAAAACCAGAAACAAAACACCACACATCCCCCCCCAACCCCACCTCCGACATCCCGGGAGGTGACCTGCAGGGACAGAGCGTGGGCAGGACATGCCAGCAGCTCCCGGTGACCCAGCGCTTCACCACCGGGCAGGACTCGGCTCCGTGACTCGATGGACCGTCTGCTCAGGTGTAACGCACGGGATAAACACGGAGCTAGAGGCAGCTCAGCATAAAACACCGCACAAAGTAATAGAGTTAAAGATGCCTGAGAAGAGGGAGCAGGGCGAGAACGCCATCACCCTGCACCGGGCACACACATTCGGGCCCCCCCCTTTTGCTGCCCGGGGTCCCCAGCACCCGCTGCCCCCCGCCCTGCCAAGGAGTGCCGTGCTGCGGGAGAGCTCGTCTCATCCCCGTTCCCAAGGGAAGGAAGCAGCACCGGGAGTCGCCCCTTTTTCCCTGCGGAAAATCCCAAGTTGAGGTGTGCTCTGCCCCCAGCCAGAGGCGATTTCCCAAGGATGCGGGGCGCTGGGATGCCGGGCACTGGCGCTGCAGGGATGCTCCTCCGCCCCCCGGGACCCGCAACCGCGCCCGGCTGGGCTCTCGGCCCCGCTCCGGGCTGGTTTTTTTGGGGGGCTCTTAAACCCGCGGTAGCCGCAGCCGGAGCCAGCGGATGCCGCGGG
>VXAD01011239.1:237711-288533 GCA_013399195.1 Dicrurus megarhynchus | reverse complement strand
CCCACCCACCCAATCTGGGCATGGCAGCACCCAAAACCCTCCCCAGGATGTCCACCCACCCAATCTGGGCATGGCAGCACCCAAAACCCTCACCAGTACACCCACCCACCCAATCTGGGCATGGCAGCACCCAAAACCCTCACCAGTACACCCACCCACCCAATCTGGGCATGGCAGCACCCAAAACCCTCACCAGCACACCCACCCAACCCTGCCCACGGGTCTGTCCCCACCACAGGGCAATGGGGCCCTTGTTCCCACAGAAACGAGGCGTCCTGGACAGGCTGTTGGAAATGTAAATCCATAATTGAATCACCCATCTCATTCCGGCCGCTTTTGTTCGTGCCGTGCTCCCCCCCGAGCTGACAATGGGCTTCCTGTGGGTAATTAGCAGGCAGCACTCGAGAATTCTCATTAAAGGTAATGAGGGCCGTGCTGCCAGCACCGAACCTGCTGGGCAGGAGCGGGCACTGCAGACTCGGGGCTCCCCTCGATCCATCCCTGCTCCGAGCGTGGGCGAGCACGGGTGACAGACACTGCTTAGTTCTGCTGCTGCCGGGTGGAAAGGAGCTCACTGCATCCCACAGCAGCTCCCTGGCTCCCGGGACATCTCCTGGGGACCGCGGGGCAGGCAGGAGAGGAGGTCTGGGCACACGTGCCAGCACAGCCCCGTCCCTGTGCCATGGAGTGTCCGTGGGGATCCCATCCCAGCCCCATCCCAGCCCCAAGGACTCCCTGCCCTGCCCATCCTCCTGTCGTTTCTCCCTCCAGGTTTGGGTGGATGCTGCTGCACAGATTTTCTTCTCCTTGGGCCCTGGATTCGGAGTCCTCCTTGCTCTGGCCAGTTACAACCATTTCCACAACAACTGCTACCGGTGAGGGTCCCAGTGGGCACGGCTGCAGGGGAGGCACATTCTGGCAGCTCCCGTGCCCCACAGCCACACCCCAACAGCTCCTGGTCCCCACAACCACACCCCAGCAGCTCCTGTGCCCCCTGCCACATCCCAACAGCTCCTGTGCCCCACAACCACACCCCAGCAGCTCCTGTGCCCCCTGCCACATCCCAACAGCTCCTGTGCCCTACAGCCACATCCCAACAGCTCCCGTGCCCTACAGCCACATCCCAACAGCTCCCGTGCCCTACAGCCACATCCCAACAGCTCCCGTGCCCTACAGCCACATCCCAACAGCTCCCGTGCCCTACAGCCACATCCCAACAGCTCCCGTGCCCTACAGCCACATCCCAACAGCTCCCGTGCCCTACAGCCACATCCCAACAGCTCCCGTGCCCTACAGCCACATCCCAACAGCTCCCGTGCCCTACAGCCACATCCCAACAGCTCCCGTGCCCTCCAGCCACACCCCAACAGCTCCTGGTCCCCGTGGCTGCAAGCTGAGCATCTTTCCCCATTTCAGTGATGGTTTTGGTGTGAGGGACCAGGAGAGGGAACTGGAGTGGGGGAAGGCCAGGGCAGCTGGAGCAGGGTGAGGGCTGACCTGGATGGGGGGGTCTCTCCCTCTTTTCTGCCT
This sequence comes from Dicrurus megarhynchus, assembly GCA_013399195.1. Classification (NCBI taxonomy): domain Eukaryota; kingdom Metazoa; phylum Chordata; class Aves; order Passeriformes; family Dicruridae; genus Dicrurus; species Dicrurus megarhynchus. The sequence goes on along the minus strand of VXAD01011239.1, from coordinate 287,003 downwards.
TCCAGGGATGCACTCGTCACCAGTGCCGTGAACTGCCTCACCAGCTTCCTGTCAGGCTTCGTCATCTTCACCGTGCTGGGCTACATGGCTGAGATGAGGGACGTGGAGGTGGAGGATGTCGCCAGAGATAAAGGTTCTCCTCCCTCCAGCAGCCTCTTCCCCAAGAGAATTCCCACCCCTGGGGCTGTGCCAGGCCAACCAAGCCAGTGTCCCCTCCCAGGGCCCAGCCTCCTCTTCATCACCTACCCTGAAGCCATCGCCAACATGGTGGGATCCACCTTCTTTGCCATCATCTTCTTCCTGATGATGATCACCCTGGGGCTGGACAGCACGGTAGGAGCGGGACAGCCCAGCTGTGTCCCCAGCAGGGACCGGGGGTGGCCGTGTCCCATGGCTGACAGTGGGGTGACAAGGGGAGTTATGGCCTTAGGAAGGTGGGGATGGGATGGGATGGGATGGGATGGGATGGGACATCCCCCCTCTGCCTTGTAGGTTTTCTTGGGGAGCAGGACTGTCCCCACATCCCATTTCCCCACCCCACGCCAGCCTTTCCTTTGCAGTTTGGGGGCTTGGAGGCCGTGATCACGGCCGTGATGGACGAGTACCCCCAGGTCCTGGCAGGGCAACGGGAGCTCTTTGTCCTCGGCCTCATCATAGTCTGTTTCCTGGGCTCCCTCAGCACCCTCACCTACGTGAGTTCCACTGGCACTGCCCCGCCCTGACTCCCCACACTCCCCTCCTTCACCCCCGTGGGGTCTGCAGCCTCCCCCTCCTCATGCTGCTCCAGGGGGGAGCCTACGTGGTGAAGCTGCTGGAGGAGTTCGGTGCCGGCTGCTCCATCCTGGCAGTGGTGCTCCTGGAAACCATCGCTGTCTCCTGGTTTTATGGTAAGAAACTGCCTCTGGCATGGAAAACATCCCGTGGGCACCTACACGGGTGTGTGACCCTGCACAGGTGAGTAAATCCCGGGCACTGAGGGGCACAAGCCCGCGTGTGGTTCCTGGCCAGGCTGGGATGGGAACGGAGGGCACTGTGTCCATGTGGATATCCCTGTGCCCACGTCCCCAGCGGGATCCCGGGGCTGTGACACTGCTCTCTCCTCTGGCAGGGATCCAGAGGTTCTCCCACGATGTCAAAGCCATGCTGGGCTTCACCCCAGGACTCTTCTGGAAGCTGTGCTGGGTCGCCATCAGCCCGGCCTTGCTGGCGGTGAGTATCCACGGCCGAATTATGGACAAGGTCATCGCTGTCCCTCTGGACAGCCACTCCCCTCTGCTGCCCAGCCCCTTGTGCCACAGCCACTCCCCTCTCACTCACACGAAGTGACCAAGCTGCCAGGAGAGTGGACAGGGCTGTGGGACCTCATGTCAGCCCTCCCCGTGCTGCTGCCCCAGCCATGGGCACTGCCATACTGCCCACAGCCCCAGGACCTCACCGAGAACGGGAGCTGGAAGGACACTTTCCAGCCTTTTCCGCAGCTCCTGGGCAAAGCTGGGTGCTCACATGGGTGCAAGTGCAGCTTTGTCTCATCCCCCCAGCACACAGCATCCCTGGTAGGGCCGGCCACGGGTCCATCTCCCGTGTGCTGGGCTGGATCCGTCCCTTTGAAATGCCAGCTCCCACGGCACTTCAAAGGCTGCCATTGGCAGAGGGGTCTAATCTCACCGGATCTGCAGGAGAAGAGGCCTTGTGAGGATTAATTATGGCTCTAAGCGCTTTGCCCTGGTTATTAAAGACAGGAGTATTATCATCAAAGCAAACGGGGTTGTTTCAGCACGGGGCTGCGCAGCCCTCGCAGGCCACCGGCTCACGGGGCTTGTTAGTCAGAGGCCTCCAGCCCTCAGCCAGCCAGGGGTGGCAGCCTGGGAGATGTCCCTGTGATGTCCACGCTGGCTGGGATTTGGGAGAACAGGGGGAGCAGCAGGACTTGGATGGTGGTCATAAAGTCATGGAATCCCAGCACGGTTTGGGTTGGAAGGGACCTTAAAGATCGTCTTGTTCCATCCCTGTACCCTGATAACCTGTAGGATGAGCTGCCATCAGTGCCAGGGCTGGGGAGATCAGAGAATTATTTAGGTTGGAAAAGCTCTCTAAGATCAAAGAGTTCAAGCATTACCCAGCACTGCCAAGGCCACCACTAACCCATGTCCCCAAGGGCCACATCCATGCATCTGTTAAATCCCTCCAGGGATGGGGACTCCACTGCTGCCCTGGGCAGCCATTGCCAGGGCTGGAGAACCCTTTCCATGAGGAAATTCTCCCTGATGTCCAACCTAACCTGGCACAACTTGAGGCCATTTCCTCCGGTTCTGTCCTTTGTTCCCTGCCAGCAGAGCCCGATCCCCCACCCCGGCTGCCCCCTCCTGTCAGGGAGTTGTGCAGAGCCACAAGGTCCCCCCTGAGCCTCCTTTTCTCCAGGCTGAGCCCCTTTCCCAGCTCCCTCAGCCTCTCCTGCTACTCCAGACCCTTCCCCAGCTCTGTTCCATTCTCTGGACACACTCCAGCCCCTCAGTGTCCATCTTGGTGTGAGGGTCCCAAACTGCTCCCAGGAGCAGAGGCCCCTGATGGCTCTGCTCGTTACAGTTCATAGTCATCAGCTCCCTCCTGGACCAGCCACCCCTGACCTTCTTTGACTACCAGTACCCCGAGTGGAGCATCTCGGTGGGATTCCTCATCGGAGCATCGTCCTTCATCTGCATCCCCCTCTACATGGTGTACAAGCTCGTCTGGACACCGGGGTCGCTCAAGCAGGTCAGGAGCAGGACGGACAATCCCATGGCTTCTGGGTGGGCTGGGGTGGGCAGGGGTCAGCCCGAGGCTGGGGCTGGGGAACTGGGCAGGTGGTTGATGCACCCTCAGCATCTTCGCTCACCTGGCAATTAAATCCCACCGGGAGAGCTGCCTGGGAAGGGCTCGGAGGAGCGTGGCTCCGTGGCAGGAAGGAAACGCCCCGTGTTTGTCTCTCCCTCAGCGCCTCGCCATCTGCATTCGGCCCGAGAAGACCACGCGAGCCCCCCAGGCAGAGGGGGTGGACATGGCCCCCGTCCTGTAGCGCGGTGGCACGGCCGGGGGACACGGAGAGCGCTCTGGCTCCCTCCTTGGCGCAGCGATGGGGCAGCAGGAGAGCAGCTGCCATCCATCGCCTTCCTCACCGCGAACTGGCTCTCGCATCTCCACGAGCACCCCCGGTGGAAGCGGCACCGCCGGCACGTCCTGGCGGAGCAGAGCCCGTTCTCGCTGCTGGCAGGAGAACCTGCGACCCACAGCAGGGAGAACGGGAGCCGCCGCTGCGGCCCGTGGGCTGGAAGCCAAGGGGACAAACGACCGGGGTTGGAGGAGAACTCCAGCTCCCGGAGCAGACGGAAGAATTACCCGCACCGTGCAGCCCCGCGGGTGCGAGCAGTGCATGTCTGTAGCTGTGCCGTGAGCGTTTGGAAAATAAAGCTGATGTCGATGCTCGGAGATGAGGGCAGGGAGAGGAGCCGGAGCTCGCCGTGCTGTGTTCATGGAGCGCCGTGAGTGGGCTGGGCTGGGGGACACGGGGGGGGGCTGTCGCTGTCCAGACACTCCTTGTCCTGCGACAAAGATCCAAAGTCCGGCGGAGGAACTGCCCGAGCCCAGGGGTGGGTCCCAGATGCCGCTGAAGCCGGGCAGGTCGGTGCCTCCTGCCGCCCCATCCCGCGGGATCCAGGGAACAGGCATTTAAAGAAGGAAAGACCCTAATACATCTCATTTTAAAACCAAATCCTGGCTCGAGGTGAGGGCTGGTGTGAATCAGCCACCTGCCGTGGCTTCCCAGTCCCGTCCCATCGCTCCCAGTGCAGCATCACCGTTGCTCGGTGTTTGGGGCCCATTAAACACTTTAAAGAACCCGCGTTCATGACAGCGGGGACCTGGGGCAACACACAGGGCTTGGGGGGACACAAGGGGCTGAGGGGGGGGAGAAGATGCCCACGGGGGTGCAGGGACGCGCGGGGTGGACACGCGGGTCCCCCCCGGCCGGGCNGGCCGGGGCCGTGGCCGTGTCGCGGCGCGATGGGGCTGGCGGCGGCGCGGGGCTGGGCGCTGTCCCCGCTGTCCCCGGGCCCGGCGGAGCGCAGCCGGCCCTACGCAGTGCTGCAGCACCAGAACCTGGGTGAGGAGCGGGGGGCACCGGGCACGGCTTCGCCACGACCCGGCCGGGGGCTCGCGAGTTGGTCAGGCAGCGTTTAATTAATGTTTTTTCTTTTGCCACCGCAGTGCTGCTGGGCAGCATCCTCAGCGCGCTCCTGCTCACCATCATCCTCATGGCCATCTGTGTCTACCGGCCCGTCCGGCGGCGGTAGCGGAGCGGGACCCGCCGGGGCATCGAGGGAATGCTGCATCCCACCTGGTTCTCCCAGCTGGCATCCACCACCCCAGCACTGCTTCAGTCGTGCCGGTTCTCCCATCTGGCAGCCACCATCCCGGCACTGCTCCGGACCCATCAGGTTCTCCCATCCGGTACCCACCGTGCCACCACTGCCCCAGACCCACCGGCTTCTCCCGTCCGGTACCCACCCTCCCAGCACTGCTGCTCCGGTCCCGCCCGGTTCTCCCCTCCGGTCCCCGCCGTCCTGCCGCCGCTCCCGTCAGCTGCTGGGGATGCCCTGAGGATGCGAGCGTGGCTTTTCACCCATCATCTCAGCCCGTGCTGTATCACATGGCTCCATCGTGATGTGGCTTCCAACAATGGCCTGGCCGGGTGCTGGAAATCACCCCCTCCCTCAGCCAACAGACTCCTGGAGCTCCTGGGGGTGTGTCCGCAGCAAACCCGTCTGGCTTGGAGCGGGCTCTGGAGCAACGCGCCTTCCTCCCAAATCGCAGCGTTTTGGCGAGGCTGATCCCACACCGTGTGCTCGAGAGCATCCCCGGGGCGTGCGGGCACCCGGGGCCTGGCGTGTCACAAGAACAGAGCCAGACCGGGGGCATTGTCCGAGGAGCAGCTCCACGTGCTCAGTCGCACTACGTCTACTTTTTGCTTTCTGATTAATTCAGTTCCTTGTTTGGATGGGGCTTGCAGCAACCTGGGCTAGTGGGGGGTGTCCCTGTCAGGGCAGGGGGTAGAACAGGATGAGCTTTAAGGTTCAGAAATAGTCCAAAGGCAAAAGCTCAGTGACCCACCCAGTGGTGGGTGGGCAGTCTGGTCCGTTCTTGCCTCTGAGCAGAAACACTAATGCACGACCTGATCCTGGTGTAGTTTTCCCGGGCCAGGCTTTTCATTCCCAACATTATTTGCTTTAACTCCTGGCTAAAACGCCCCAGATAACCTCACATCAAACCAGCCCTGCTGAACCTGTTGGGATCTGGGGTGCAGGTGAGGGATTCCAGCATGTGCTGGTCACTGTCCTCCTGGAAGCAGGAGCTTCCAAAGGTCTGCAAACCAGGCAGATGCTCTGGAAGTGTCTGAGCTCCAGCCAGGCTCATTTTCTGCAGTTTCAGTAACAAGTGTTTACACTGAATCCCACTTCCATACAAATGCTGCTATTTTGTTTTGCACTGCTACAAGTAGTAACTGGATTTTACTAATTATTACTTTGATATTTAACATAGGGGTGTTTTGCTTAGTAATTTATTTAGAGTTTTTAAATGTAACTTGCAGAACAATTGTTGTTGACCTGCTCTCTAAGCCCTTGAGCTGCATCTGAGGTGTTTTCTGTTCTGTTGGAAGGACACCGAGTGCTGGCATTGAACAGGGATTTTCTTTCTGTTTAGTGAAATGACAGAGTGAGCCTGGCCTCAAACAGATGGAGTTATTAATCCAAGAGTGAGGCAGCAAGGCAGCACTGCTCTATTGCTTTCTGCTCCTCCTTTTGCTCGCTGATTCCTGTGTCCCTGATTTTTCCTCGGTCCTTCATCACTGTGAAGCCTGGCCTGCAGCCTGAGCTGCTCGTGGGGGTGGATGGTGAAGCTCACAGCCCCAGCTCTGCATTCCCGGGAGCAGAATTCCTGTTTGCTCTCATTCCTCACTCCCTGCTATGCCTCTTTGTACAAATAAAACGCTCAGTAAACAATCCAGGCTCTTATTTATTCACGGCTGTGCTCTTTGTTACTAACTGGGCTGTGGTTCCCCAAGGGGGTGAGGCTGTCCCGATTTCCACCTCTGGTTCCCTCACAGCTCCTACCTTGTTTTTTTAGTGGGATGGCAGTGCTGGGGGAAGCCAGGGAACAGGATGGCAGTGCTGGGGGAACGTTTCCATGGATGTTTGTCAGCAAGGAGCCGTTAACAGCACAAAGGAAGCGCATCCTACAACGCTTGTGCAGTTACCAGCAGCTCAGCTATGAATCAAAACTCAGCCAAAGCAGTGTAAGAAGGGTTTCCAAATAAAGAAAAAAGCCTTGAAACGGGATCTGAAGCACAAAAAAAAGCACAGTCTTGCTTTCAGGAACAAACGGCACGAACTTAGCTTTTGAAGCTGGTTAAAGCTGCAAGTGTTTGTAACTCTGAGCTTCTCTTTCCTGCATCAGCCTTAAGCTGCCTCAGAGAGAGAGGCTGGACTCGTTACACAACATACTCAGAACCCTCTGCTCCTCTCTTACAAGAAGGTGCAGACAGAAATTAATGAAGTTACCCTCCTGCCTTTCACCTGTGTTGTACTGATTCCCCCTTTTCATGACAGGGAATCTCAAAACTTGGCTGAAAACGTCCAAAAAGTGCTTCTGGGGATCATGTATCTGATTCATACTAAACCAGAACTACCTCTGAGAATTCCACAGATGCTAATGTCACTGTAATGTACCAAAATACAAGAAGGCAGATAATTAGTAAAAAAAAGACTCCAAATACAGTGCTCAAAATAAAAACTGTGTGTGGTGTAGTGTGCAATACCTTTGGTTTTTCATCCAGCACACAGAGGGCATCCATCTTACACTGAATGGGTTAGAAGTCAGGCTTTAAGAGAAGCAGCACCTGGCTGAGGGAAGCAGGGCCTTCTAGTTTTAGCTGGAATTATACAAATGTCAAAGAAAGCAAAAAAAAACCCCAAAAGCAAATCCAATTTATTTTACAGTCCCAGACTAAGAAGCAGGAGCGTAACAAAACTTCAACTGAAAGTGCTCAATGTTCTTTAGTTTAAATATAAAACCAGAACAAGTCAGCTTGAGAAATGCTATTTTTACCCCTCTTGTAACCTTTGAAATGCTTAGCAGAAGACAGGCAATGCCAGGCAGACGGGTTTGTAAAGGCAACAGCACTCTTTATTCCCACTGGAGAAATGCCCACAGCTCCATCTCCTACCTCCCACCTGTCAGGAGCTCAACACGAGGCTTTTTTGTCCCTTTTCCCAACTGTGACAGTCACAATAATCCCCTTTGCAAAGAAAGAAATTCCAACCCAGCCCGCTGCCCCAGTGCAGGACAGTCCCCATTCCTGCAGCACCCAGGAGGATGTTTTTAGGGATGCAAGCTGTCCCAGGGAACAAAACCAGTGTGGAGAGGCCAGTCCTAGTGTAGGCTGAAGGAACTAATAATTTCCTATGTAAAACAATGGATTATTCCTTTAAAATAGGGTTCCAAGTTACCAGCTGCCCCCTTGGTTATGATCAAGTCCGTTTTATAGTGATTTTACATTGGTTAATTAATAGCTGGTCACCCAGAACCGCCCTGTTTAGCCTGAGGAACAGGAGCAGTGTTAGGAGCGAGCTCAGAGCAGCTGTACCAAAGGTTCCTCCACTCCTGCCAGCCAGAGCAGAGGGATATTGCTCACATTTAACAACTGTAAGGCTTTCCTGTGGCTGTTCACCGTGTACTTGTGGAGTGCACTCGAGAGTCACAGTGTGAGTACTGTAAACACCGACAGAAGTGCAGATAAAAGAGCTACAAAGGTCCTGTATGGCCAAAAACCTGAGGAAAGCTGGTTAAAACAGACCTAGGAATCGTTACAAGATCAGTTTGATGAGTGCAGGCCTAGTGGCTTGGTTTAAAATCAATAAAAATATTCAGGTAAAAAAATAGATGTATTCACATGAAGGACAAGCGTTGGGGTTTTAAAAAGCCACACACATTTCCCTTGCAGAATTAAAACTTCTCTTCCAATCAGGATACATTAAAATCTCACCTGAATTCTTTTCCTGGTTGCATTTAGCACCCACACTCAGCCATGCACACCAAGAGATCCCAAAGAAGCACCTATATCTATCCCTTAATTTCTTGCTGCCCCTCTGACCACGGGAATGAGCTGGTTTGGAATCACTGCAGAAACTGCTGCTGTACTGGACAGATGGTCCCATTTCAGCATCTAAAATTTTACTGGCTACTTGTTTTGTCTTTTTTCAGAAAGCACTAGTTTAATCTGGAGCTTGGATGAGCTGTTCAAGTATAAAATCATCCCTCTTAAGCCAAAAATCTCAATAACTAGAGGAGAGAGAACCACATCTAAACAAAACTAACAGAAAACATCTGGCAGCATGAAGAACTACCGTGTGTGTATAGGCAGGGAGATGCTCTCCCACGAAACAGCTGGAAAAACAGGCAATGGCTTTGAATTATTGAGAAATAATGAAGCAGATGAGAATTTCTTTGGTAAGTAATGAAGTTTCCCTCCTGAACTCCCCATAAATCAGGCTTTCAAGCTTTACTGCAATCCCACGTCCTGATGCAAAGCAAAATTTCCATCTGCTCTTCAATAAATAAGTTTAGATAAAAACATTTCCTTCAAAGCTAAGACTGCATGGTTGGGGAGCCAAATGTGGAGTCCTGTGATCTGGAACTCCCCCAGACAAAAATAAATCACGTTTCTGCAGCTGATGCCAACTTAGAAGGCAGGTGAAATGTTTCCTTAAGCAATCCAGGAGTGGTCTTCAGACTGACAGCTCCGAAAACCTCCAGTTTTACACAGATTCGGTCATCCTTACTTCAGGAGGTCACTTAGGAGCTATTTTTCCACAAGAGAGAGCTGTAAAACTTGCTGAAGCTCTGCATCTTCCTTTTCCTGCCGCTGCTTCTCCTGTTCCTCCTGCTCCCGCACAGACAATTCCATGGCAAGCTGCAAGTCTTTCTCAAAGCTGGAAGTTTCACTGGAGCTGCTGCTGTGGGAGTTCCCTGATCTTGTCAGAAAGCTCTCCTGCAGAGCCCTGATGGAAAAGAACAACTTTGAGAAGTAAAAGAGACAGAGCCTGTCTCATATTCCTTGCAATGATCCTTCCTGGCAACTGTTTTAGACTCACAAACCTGAAAATCTCTCCCGGGGGAAGAAAACAGTTTGAGGATATGAGAGCAGCTGTTCTAACACCTGTAAAATTCCCAGTGTCAAACTTTGATTCCTTTGAATCTTTCATAGATACCAACAGTTGTATTTTCAATGGGCCTATAAAAGCATCCTCACCTGGTTTAAAGGATTTTCCATTTACAGAAGAACCCAGAGTATTCAGTTCTTGGTTTCTTTGCACTTAACTGCAGAAAGACTCCACAGACACCAGAGCCCCTTTTTAAGTGTCCATTAAATCTATGTTTTTAAGGATTACACAAGGATTTTGGAAAGAAAGAAGAGTTGCCTTGAAGCGTGCAGCCTCTAATAACCAAACATTCAACCCAGAAGCATCAAATTCAGAGTTTTAAGAGCAGAACTGAAGGACTCGGTTTATTGGTTGGGTAAAGAATCTCTTGTGTGCACAGACCAGCCCCACAGCTGGGAAGAACTACACTACATAAACCAGGGAGGCCCTGTTTGGAGCTCTTGTTTCTTGGAAAACTTGGAAGAAGCACAAGAAGAGACCTTGAGTTTTGTGCATCTGCTACTCACAAACACCAAAAAAATTGCAAAATTGCTTCATGCTACTGCTGGGGGTATTTTTGCTCTGTCACTACATGGTTTGATGTGGAAAAAATTTACTTACTTCTGATACTGTATATTGAAGTCCTGGGAATATGCAACTGCTCCGTTGGAATGCACCCCCAATTCCTAGAGATGGGCAAAGACAGACAATCCCACAGCAGTTATCATGTCTGCAGAGTAACTCACTGAAAGCAACCCTTAAACCACCCCTAATTCTTCTTTGAAATACATTATTTTTATCTTCTGAGGTCTTGAAAAACTGATCCTACACCGGTTTCCTTCAGCTCTTGCTGCACAATCCTTGCCCAAGCTGCCACTGCACAGATCCCAGCACTTACTTTATTTCCACCAGATTCCAACAAGCTCTGCTGGATGGCAAACTGCATGATCTCATTATCCTCATCCTGCACGTGGATGTTCCTGCCATCATCCTGGATGTGGTAAGATTTGGGGATCTCAAACACCGACTGGTCGACCTCAAAATTAGCACCTACAGAAGCCAAATGAAGTTAAGAATACACTGTGCCCTGTTTGTAACAAGTTGTAACCGAAAAGATTCCCAGGAATGTTTTTGCAGGATAACCCATGGCAGCTCCCCCTGTTCACTCCCTGCAGCTCAGCTTCTCTCTCCTCTGTGCATTCCACAGGCAAGGATATAAAAAGGTGGGATCCCTGCACCTTTCCACCCCTTACCTGCATCACTCTGTGCACCTCCAGGAGAGGTTCTCTCAGCTGTCCTGCAGCTGTTGACATTTTCAAAAGTAATTCGGGCATTCAGCACGTGAAACAGGGGAATTTCTGTAAGAGGACAAGATTTCTGTCAAAATGAGAACTCTTATTCACTTCCACACCTACATCAAACTCTTAGATGTTTATGGGGTATATTCCACAACAGCTTCCTACAATAACAAAGCACAGAGTAACTCACCTCACCAAGAAGGTGGCTTTAGTTATTCTCAACCTCTCTCCAAATCTCTTATTTTAAAATAAGATTTGCCAAATTTAAGGCACTGAAGGTAAGAGGCAAGAGGCTGACAACGCTTATTCTCACTGAAATGACACTGCCTTTAAAAATTATATTTCTGAATTGTTCATTCAGAATTTGGATTGTGTGACCCCAGATGTACAAGACAATGTTTTAGGTACCATTTAGTGAGACAAGTAAAAAACTAATGTGGTTTCTGTAAATAATATATTGCAAAACCAAAGGGGGGAAAAAAATGGACAAGATGCTACAATAAAAATTGCTAAATATTACCAATTTTGACAGGAAATCCTGGTGGAAATTCCAGAGTGATGAAATCCCTAAGTCTGGCAAAATGAGCACTGGTTCTGGCCATCAGGTCGATGATTGGAGTGATTTGTTCCATAAGAGACAAGGGGAACTCTTCACTCATCCACAAGGTTGCTTTAAATCTCAAAGACAAAATAGGATAAAAACTCCCTAAATTCACAGTTTAGGAGCAGATGCAAAGCAAAACAGGCAGTTGGGCAGTGACAGGAGGTTACTAACAAGTTACAGCACCAGCCCAAATGTTTGCTTTGACTCTGTGGAATTAAAAATAGATTATAGCTGAATACTTCAAGATCTCTCTTCTGATTAATTGTGAAAGCTGGGGGGAAAACCACACTGGATATTTGTAAAAATGAATTCCAGGGATTAGATAACTGAGAAGAGACAAAGTAGAAATAGTTAAAATGGTATTTCTCACTTCTGTGTTCTAATGGTGACTTCCTTTGGTCTTCCTATGTCTCTGCCTTTCAAATCAAATTCTGGGTTGAAGTATTCCTCCAGAGTAATAGCAGTGGGATTGTTGGTTGCAGCATACTCTGTTGTCCTGGATGTAGTCTAGAAGGAAAGAGAGGGGAAAAAACCACCCAAAAAGTACTGAACAGACAGTGGCTACTACAAGAAACTTTTAAGTTACCCTTTGTGAAGTAACTCATTCCCTACTTCAGACACAGTGGCACACAGCCATAAATACCAGCTGTTATTAGACTGGTTTTACTGAGGTTAAAAATCTCCAAGCTTTTTAGAGACAGGAGAAATCTACCTAAATACTTTAAAGCTGGAAACCAACCAGAAATATACACATGAGCCACAGCATTTCCAGGCTCCAAATCCTTTACTAAAGCCAAACCTTTGATGGAGTATTTGAACCCAAAATCTCTAAATCCCTGTAAATGTGCAATGCCATCCTGACAGAGAGCCAGCAAATCCATTATCCACTGTTCTTCAGCAGTTTAGAAGCAAGGGAGTTTCTAAAGCCATGTGGAATCAGGGAACGGTTGGGGTTGGAAGGGATCTTAAATTTCACCTATTTCCAACCAAACAAAAACATCCCCAGGGGAAATGAAAAACCTCATAATCAAAATTGCTGCCAAACGAAGGAAACAAGAAGGTGACACCACACACCAGTGACCTGTGCTGACATCAGACACTCACCTGAGCACCACATTCATGCTCCACTGTCCCCAGGAATGATTCCAGAGGGCTCCTGTCAGCTTCAGGTAACAGGAAGGAAAACAAAAACAGCCATTAGTATTAATTAGCAGTAAAACTGGCACTCAGGCCAGGCTTCCAGCCCAAAGGGGAAGTTGTTCAGATCTCCTGGGAGCTTTACCAGGCAATCCCAGGACCTGCAGCTGACAGTATAAAACAGGTACAACACACAGAATTAGAGCAAAGATTGTCAGTGGTTTGTTTGATTAGCAGACACCTTTATGAGTCCCAGTGCCTCACTGGCTCCAGGGTAGGAGAATTTCCATATAAAGTTACTGGCTGGTCACCCTTTACTCTAATTCAAATATCAGAAGGAATTAGTGAACCAAAACAAAATTCCAAGCAAACAAAGCCTCTGTGAATCTTGTATCCCGTGGCCAAAGTGAAGTAAGGACAGGAATACATTTCAGAGCAGAAAAGTGCAGCCTTTTAAAACTGTCAGTGAACTTCCAACAGGTTTGAAGGGCTTTTCTTTCCTCTAAATACAGCTGGGATAAAACCAGGTTCATTTGTAGGTTAAGAGTGAAATAATGAGCTGACTTAGACACAGAACATGTCAAAGTAAAGCAGGGTAAAGTCAGCAAGAAGAGAATTTTCTTGCTGTCTGCCCAGTTCTTCAGTCACACAAAGGAGATGACAGAGAGCCAAAGGGTTCTATTTATCTCCAATTTTCCTATGGGGAAGATACCTTTATATCTCCTCTTCTCCTCTTCTGTTAAATGTTCTGTTCTGATCCGTGTGATCACGTTCACGTTGTTTGCCATGTAGACCTTACAAAAAATACAGGGACAAAAACCAAGCAGCACCACAGGTTAAAAAAACAAAGTGTTCCCCAGTAAAACATCATGTACACAAAACTAACTGAACCAACCTCAACACCAGACAGGCATTTCCAAGAGGTTTTAAGAGGGAATGGAAAAGGAAAGTCAGGGAACAGTATTTCTAAACAGAGATTAGTTGTAAGACCTCAGAAATGGAATTTAGTGACAGTTTAGTTCTGCAGGAACACTAATGAACTCCCTGCTCAGCTGAACAGCCCTGCAGTCTCACCAGGAAAAACCTTCAGGTAAATGTAAAAGCTACTCAGCACTTACTCTTCTGGTGAATGAAATTTTAAAAATGTAATTTATTGCACCAAATCCCAAACCTGGAGCAAACACAGAATCAGGGAATCAAATCTTGTGATTCTGAACCTAAATTCCTACCACAGTAAGGCCGTAAAGCCACCTTCAAAAATATTTCACTGAGGTGAAATGGAGGTCAAAACCAGTGTTAGGTGGAACCACTCTAAGCAGCTGTGACTCAGGAGCAGGACAGAGTCCAGGTCATGAATTCATGATGCCACTCAAGGCTGCTGGTCCCTTGCGACGCTGTTATTGTCAACAGGTTCCTCAACTTTCACACACTGAAACAATGGCAGTGTTCAAGCAGGAGTTAAATGCCAGCCTTTGGAAGGGAAGGACTGCTGGCAGCTTTGCTGAACCTTCTGTCCCTCTTCCCCTACTCTTTAAGCCCCCTTTTTCCCCTATATTCCCTGGTGACATTCCAGCACAGGGGCTCCATCCCTCCCACAGGCCTGGAAGTTCCTCACTCCAGCCCAATTCTGCTGGCAACACAATAAATGTCCCAACAGGAATTTTAAGACCTGAATAATTCAGGAAATACAGGAAAAGCATAACCAGACTTCAATTTGCTGCAAGAGCTGTCAGAAGAACACAACAGGCTTTACCTTGGCTTCATAACCATTGACACCTTCTGATTTTTCTGTCCTCCATACCCAGAATCCAGATGTGGTTCTGACAAAAAGGGAACACCACAAGTGTCTACACAGCTGCATTTCTACACAACCCCCAGCTGGTTCTTCTAAATCTGATTTTAAACAACATTTGACAGATTATTAACCCCATATACCTGGAAAAATAGGTGTAATAATGAAGGAAGACGAATGTGTGTCTGTTAAAAGACACATCGTATACATTTTTTTAAAGTATTCATGTGAAAGTTGACTTATTTGTTACCAAATCCAGGTTCTTGTCCATTAGTTCCAGCGCTTGGATTTGGGTGAAATGCAAATTTGCAATGAGCAATTGACTCAATCTTGGAGGCTTTTTCCAACCTTAATGATTCTACCCCATTCATATGATAAACTGGAAGTTTTCTGCCAAGCAATAGCGGCGAGTTGACCAACCCAAATTTCTTTAGTGGTTTGTGAAGCTTAAAGTAATTTCAGGCGTAGCCCTGGAAGTTTTAGTTATCAAAGCTTTCGAGAGTTTGTCATGAAAGCTTTTTTTTCAAACATAACATCAAAATGTTTATTTGCTAAGAGGAACTCTCTGTCTCACCTTTCAAAAGCAATGTTTTTGGTATCAAGGCACGTGCTGATGATTGGAGATGTAAGGCGTCTCTCCACATCTTTCCTCTTGGGAGTCATGGATCCCAAGGTCAAACGCTTCATGTGCTGGGAGATCTCAAACCTCTCTGTCGTGACAAACTTGTCGTCGTGGTTGATCTCGATGAGCTCTGCCCAGCCACCAGTGTCTGGTGGAAAAGGCACAGTTCCAAGTTAAAAAACTCAGCAAGTGTTCCAGGGTGAAAAGCTGGGGGTATATCGTGTATCAAATCCGGGTGTTTTTGCACTCAACTGGGATCAAACTTGGAGATGGAACTAAAATTATTTTTTATATGTGGGGCAGCAGAACACAAGGAGAGAAACTGAGTAAAATACTGAAATTTTAGCCCTATCACCAAATTTTTACCCCAGATTTACTCAAAGCAAAGATGTTATGCCATCACAAAACAGTGTCTCTAAGAGACACGGATAGAAGCATAAAACCTGCATAAAACCTTCATAAAACACAAGAGGCCTTTTTGTGTAAAATCAGGATTTCTCACTGTGCTCACATGGTATCTGGGGATCAGCAGTGCAGGCAGGTGAACTCTTTACCTTCTCCCTTGAAGATGACAGTCCTCCTGCCCCTCTCCCAGCTCATGTTCTCGAAGCCCAGCAAGGTGATGTCGACACGCAGCTTGGCCCGGCTCTTCCAGATGCGGCACACGTCGCTCGGGCACACCCTGGAAACCAGGGGCACTGGGAGAAACGGGAGGAATGGAAAGGGAAAATGTGCAAGAGGTGCAGCACAGAGGAAATGAACTCAAGAACAGGGATTGCTCACTCCTGGGAATGTCATTCCAGAGGAGGTGAGATACTGATCCTCTTTAGCTTTAAGAACAACCAGCTTAGGGCAAAACCAGCCTAATTTAAAGATGAATATGAAAAGGAAGAAGATATTTGTTCAGACTGAAAGATGTGAAATGGCATAAACCCCATGCCTGGCAGTCTAACAGTTTGATATTTGAAATATTTAGTCAGCTGTGAGGCCTAGTGTTCATCCCTTTCAGGGAAAAGCAGGTACTTCCCAAATAGCCAGTGCATCCATAGATGACACACCATCGCTTCAGTCATGGATGGCCAGGGACAGGTAAAAAAAAAACTCCAAGAAAAGTCTTCAGCAATTGCAACAACAGCTAAATTCTCCACTACTAAAAACCAACCAACCAAATAAACAGGAAACAAAGAATAATTGTGCAACAAAAACACAAGAGGTCATTTTGAGAGGGAAGAGAGAAGGATTCCGGGGAGCGGATATTTCCCTGCCTGTGTTGTGGGACATTTGTAACTCATTTTTACAGCTTGGAATTAGTAACAAGGAGCAGGATTCTTACCCCAGCTAGTGAACTCCCATTTCATTTCCACATAAAAGTCAGGAGTCTGCAGAAGGAAAACACTTGATGAATACTTCATGAAATAGTTTTACTCTGACATTCAGTGCAGCATTTCCCGTGAACATTTTGCATAAAGGAAGAAAAAAGAGAAGCAGAACTGGAAAAATGGTAAGTGAATGCTAAAATTGAAATTGAAAGTAGCAATTGAAAGTAGCAGTAACAGCCACTGCCCTGCCCCTGCTGCTATCTGGGGAGCTGTTCTTCCTTGTTTTACTGGAGAGGCAGTAATGCCTTCAAGATTCACCCTCCAGTGTTGGAGTTCATGACAAAGGATTTAAACAAAGTCAAGGAAAAGCCTCCATGTCCCTCAGCACTATGGAACATGCACCACATGCAGGCTGGAACAAAACACAATTGCCCAGCTGATTGCAATAGTTCACTTAACTGAACTACTTGAATGAGAATTCAAGCAGTGAATTCAGTCTGGAGTGAGAGTTTACATTTCAATAAATCATTACCTCGTTAATTTTCTGCAGTAACTCAGGAACTCCCCCGAGGGTCATGGAGGTCTGCTGGTAGTCCCGATGCTGCAGGATCAGCTGGACCATCTCTGGATCCCCTGTGCTGACAGCCTCATGCAAAACTGAAAGAAACCCAGCCACGGCCTCGTGTCACTTTGCTTGCTGACCACAAATCCATGTAAAAACAAAGAACACCTGCTACTGAAAGTATCACACCCCAGGTCGTCCTTACCCGTCCATCCCTGCGCGTTCTCCTTGGTCACATCTGCCTTGTGCTGCAGGAGGACCTTGGCAGATTCTATGTAACCCAAGGAAACAGCCAAGTGCAGCAAGGTCCGGCCCCGCGGATCCCGCTGGTCAACATCCTGTCAGTGTCCGAGAGAGAAATAACGCGGCTCATCAGGGCTTACACAAACAAAGGGCTAATCCAGGAGTCAATATTCCCTGCCATTCCCACGGATCCGTTCCCAAACTCTCCTGCACCGCCCTTCTGCGGGGCTGTCTCGCTTCCCCACGGGAATAAAAGGAGAAGCAGAACGGGGCCTATGAAATGACCCAAAAACTGGAGTTCTTGTTGATGCTTCTCATTTCTTTTTCTGTCATTATTTCCCCTCTGTCTCTCCCCGGAAGGGTCAGGAGGAGATGGGAGTTCTCGTCCGTGTGCATCACCCCACGGACAGCCGAGAGCCTGAGACCCCACAGAGGGCTTAAACTGTCCAACAAAATGAGGGAAAAAAGGGGGGAAAAAGGCAACAGGGCATACAACACAGATTTTGGACAGCACTTTTGGAAAGGACAGAAGCAGACGGCATTTCACAAAGCACACACAGCACAATGAGGAGTGAGGGCATTCTCTACAAGTCACTAAAATAAAAAAATAAACTACACAGGCACAAATATCCAAAACATGCAAGCACAACATACTCATACCTTACACATTTTTCACTATTAGCTTAGAGATTTGAAACAGAAGAGCATCTATAACTAAAGGAAAAGGGGAAAGTCAATAGCAGAATGAGAAAGGAAGGTTATTATGCACGTTAACAGCGTTATCTGACAGCATCAAGTCAGAATATCTCACACAGAGTGGGGAAAGCTTCAGTTTAATGCATCTTCATTTCTGGGGTGGAACATTAATTAATTTGCTTCCCCACCTCCTGCAGCTCCAACACTGCAGCACCAACATGTAAAGGGCTCCAAGGGTCCCTCCCCACTGTCCTTGTTGCTGTTCCCTGGTCCCCTCATGCCCGACCCAGTTTGCCACTCCAGCTGCAGCTGGGAAGCGGCTCCAATCCCTTCCCGCATCCCTCCGGCAGCAGGAAGCTCATCCCAAAGAAGCAGGAGGAAATGTATCTTTGGAATACTTAAAAAAAAAAAAAAAGTGTTTAAAAGCAGGTAAAGGAAGTAAGAGACAGACACAGTCCATCTTCACACACTGTTGGTTTCCACAGGGAATGGAGGGAGGAAGCAGCATTCCACAGGTGGGAGCTGCTGAGTGATCCCTATTTAACGACAAACTCTCACAGGTGTCAGAAATAAACACACAGGAGCAACGTGCCAGTGAGGTTAAAGATTTTGTTAATGCGTAAGATGACATAAATTAGATAAAAAGTGACTGCATTTCAAAGATTCTCCCAAACCAGGGCAGGAACATGCTCTAAGCAGGAATTAGTAAGTCAGGTGCACCGTTAGAGCTGCAGGTGACAGTCAGGAGGTGGCACAGCTGGTCTTGGGCTCATGTACTTGTGGTGTCAGGTATAATTAATTAATCAGCTCTGCTTATTAACTGTACCTCACTCTAGCCCGTGTCAGAGCTTTTCCACAGCAGCTCAGCCAGAAGGATTTTTGCTGCTCGAGCTCTGCTGGAGCTTTCAGGCTGTTTCCTTACGTCATCATGTCCCAGAGAGGGGACAGCTTTGTGTTTTCTACTCTCCAGCATGGAACAATGATCCATTTTTTTTACCAGAGATGCTGAAAACATTCCAACCAATATAAAAAACTCTGCCCCCGATCTTGGACAGCAACAAATCTATGAGAACTGATGGTGCTCAGCAAGGTAGAGGCTGGTTTGATCTCTGGCAGCAGCAGCCACCTTTGGTGCACGTTGACTTCCCATTGAGATAAACACTATTTATTGCTTTAATAAATAAATTAATGTCCATCACAGCTGCTCTTCTTAAGCGACTCCTAACACTCCCAAAGAGCTACTCTGCAGCTGCACTGGAATACTTAAGAGCAAAGCTTTACAGATGGGAAGCCAACGTTTAATATCTGACATGAAAGTATATTCCTACACCTCCTTCCATCACTCCCACACCACAAATAAACAGGCAAAGAAGTGCAGGGATCCCTCAAGCCCGAGGAACGCTCCTGGCAGTACCACCAGGGTGCTTCTCCCTGGCACAGCAGTGAGCGAGCGGCACCAAGCCCCGCACTATGGCACAAGCTCTTTTGGGGCCACCAGCCCCCCCAGCAGCCCCCTCAGGGCCCGGCTACCCCGTTACCTGGTCCTGTAGCTCCTCGTCCAGCCGCCTGTAGTCGTTATTCCAGACCAGGACGTGGAGGGGGAACGCGCTGCTGGCCCCGCCAGAGGAGCTCATCCCGGCACACACCTGGGGAGGGGGAGCCAGGGCCCCTCACTCTTCCCTCTCTAGATTCTGGAGGCCCCAAATTACTCAAGCCTTCACCCCTTCAGCTTCTCGTCTCTCCTGGCACGCACCTGACCCAGGGGTGTGTGTGTGCGAGCCCGGGCCACAACCCCCTTTGAACTCTTCACGCCGCTCCAAGGGGAGCCCCATGCAAAACCCCACCGCGGGGATCTCCCCTGCTCCTGGTGCCCCTCGCAGCCCCCCACCCCCAAGAGTCTCCTCCCGGTGCCCCCTCAGCCCCGCTCCCGGGGGTCTCCCCGATCTCGCCCCCTCAGCCGTCCCTGTCCCTCTTCCCTGTCCCTCCAGGGACGGCTGGGACGAACCACAGCGCGGCGGGAGCAGGGGGGCTCCTCGCGGTCCCCCGCACTCCACCGCCACGGACAACCGCACGGAAAGCGGAAGCTGCTCCCCCTCCCCCTCTGCGGACGGACAGATGGAACGTCCCGCCCGCAGCTGTCCCATTGCCTTCCGCGCGGTGGGGGGGCGCTCAGCTCTGGCTGCTCTCACCCCGCCCTCGCCCGGCCTTGGTTTCGCTCGCCCGCCCGCCATGGCGGGTGAGGGCAGGGCTTGCTGGAAAGCGGCCTCTTCCACCAGGCTTCCGAAGCCCCGTCTCTCCCATCACCCCGCCGAGAGGATGCAGCGGGCGGGCGGGCGCGGTCCCGGGCGGGAGCACTCGGTGCTGCGCCGCTGAACCAGAGCTCGGTCTAAGGCAGGCCCTTGCCAGGAGTAAAAATGGCGACGCGGGCAACACATGGAGCTGCGCTGGGTGGCTCGGCGCGCATGCGCGCGGCCGGCCCTGGGCTGGCGGGGCCCGTTACCGGCCCCGCTGCCGCCGCTGCTGCCGGTCCCGCGATGGCGAAGCGTCTGAGGAGCAGCGAGGTTTGCGCCGACTGCAGCGCTCAGGGTAGGCACGGTACCGCCACCGGCACCGCGCGGGCTCGTCTCGCGGACCCCTCTCGGGCCGGGGGCCGCGGGGACGCCGCTCGCCCGGGGGTGTCACCGCCCCGGAGCGGCCGCCGCTGCACCTGTGAAGGGCCCGGGATGGTTTGGGTTGAAAGGGACCTTAAAGCCTATTCCGTCCAGCTCCTGCCATGGGCAGGACACCTTCCAGGAGCCCAGGTTGCTCCAAGCCCCGTCCAGCCTGGCCTGGGACACTTCCAGGGCTGGGGTATAACTCAGTGTCCGAGGGTCCGGGTCCCGCTGGCACCGCCGCCCCTCCCGGCCCGGGGGGAGGCTGAGGGGGGCAGAGCTCCGGGGAACATCTTGTAGACACCCACCGGCATGAAAGAAAATGTGGAGCTCCCCAATTTAGGAAGGAGGAAAGCTGACAGAAATTCACCTTCCAGTCACGGGGCTGAAAGGTGGGAGGAGGGCGTAGGTTGGGAATGTGTCACTGGAAGGGACGGTGGCTGTTTTGGGGGAGTTGTGAAGGCGAGAGCGGGGCTGGGTTCGGAGCCGTGCATCCATTCTCGTGTTCCCAGGGTCAGGAGGGAGTTAAACTGGGACTTGTCCCACGGCCGGGGTTGTGTGTAGGTGTCCCAGACTTCCAAGGAAAGTTGTGCTGAGGTGTCTGGAGACGCGGACACGCTCAGGGAGCAGTGTCTGCTCTGTGCTGACATGTCTCCCACTGCAAATCTGTTTGGGAGCTTATGGAAACAGATCTTGTCTTTAGAAAGGCTGTTGCATCTCCTGACCATCTGTAGTTCTGCTGCTCTTGTATCTGAAACTGTCCTGCTTTATTTCATCAGCTCTGTGTGTTTGTTCTGTCTGTATCTTTTCTGTCTCTCTAGTTTTTGCTGTTTGTGTTCTCGGCAGGTTCTCCCGATATAATTAATTAATTAATTATGCACATAATTAAGTGAATTAAAGCACAGTAACATAGGTAACACTTGAATTGGCGGACGATAGGATGTGGGAGAGGGGAGAACAAGTTTTATTAAATCTGAGTTATGTTTAAAAAAAGATAAAATTCCAAATTAACTTCCAGGAAGTTACTTCCTTCTTTTTACAGAAGGTATTCTTCCATATAAGGGTGGTGAGGCCCTGGCACAGGTTGCCCAGAGAAGGTTGCCCCATCCCTGGAAGTGCCCAAGGCCAGGTTGGATGGGGCTTAGTGGGATAGTGGAAGGTGTCCCTGCCCATGGCAGGGACTGGAACTGGATGAGCTTTAAGCTCCCTCCAACCCAAACCAGTGTGGAATTCTGTGACTCTGTGATTCTACTTGTATCTCTGTAGAATTTTGGTTTTACGATAAATGGAGCTGGCATCTCTCAGGCAGGCAGTTGTCCCTATCACACAAGGAAGCCTATCTATGCTTTCACACATCAGGGGTGTTCTGACTCTTGAGATAAAGCTGTATGAGTGTTTGTGTTCCTTAAGCTCCTCGGGGTATCGGAATCACTGTCGGGGTAATCCTGTAAACCCGGCCTTTTATCGTGGCATTAGAGCACTGCCAGGTCTTTACTTATTTACTAGAAATCCACTGGCTTATCCATGTGTATAAAGAAATCTTAATTTAATCCTTTTGTAAATAAAATGCATCAACCCCTTCCTTTACCTAAACCAGAGGGTTTGTCAGTGAGTGCAGAGGGGCTGTGCCAGGAGACCTGGGGGCTGCAGCCTCTGCATCACGGCGGGTGTGCTTGGCACCTGCATTAATTAGTGCTTCCCCTGGAACCTCATCAATGCCCCCTTTGTCTCTGTGGCAGAGTACGGAGGGTTTCTTTGACACGAGGTGATCTTACGGGAGCTCTTGTGCTGCACTTCCTATCCTGAGGCAGGAGCTCACTTCTCAAACCCACGGCCGGCCTTGTCTTCATCTCACGCTTCCTGTTTTGAACCACCCTGCAGGTTCCTGAAAGCGCCCGCCCGGCCCTGCAGCTTCTGCCCGTTTGTCTTTTGTATCAAAACCAGCATGGGCAGCAGGGCCAGGCTGTGACCACCCCTGTGCTGGACACTGAGACCCCTTGAGTGCTCTGTCCAGCTCTGAGCCCCTCTCTCCAGGACAGACATTGAGGGGCTGGAGCGTGTCCAGGGAAGAGGAAGGGTCTGGAGCAGCAGGAGCAGCTGAGGGAGCTGGGAAAGGGGCTCAGCCTGGAGAAAAGGAGGCTCAGGGGGGACCTTGTGGCTTTGCACAACTCCCTGACAGGAGGGGGCAGCCGGGGGGATCGGGCTCTGCTCCCAGGGAACAGGGACAGGGTGAGAGCAAACGGCATCAAACTGTGCCAGGGGAGGGTCAGGTTGGACACCAGGAGGAATTTCCTCATGGAAAGGGTGGTCAGGCATGGGAAGGGGCTGCCCAGGGAGGTTTGGTGTCCCAAAGAAGGACTGGATGTGGCACTCAGTGCTCTGGGCTGGGTGACACGGTGGGGACCGGCCACAGATTGGACTCGATGATCCTGGAGGTCTTTTCCAACCTCGGTTATCCTGGAATTCTGTGTATTTTGGTACTGGCTTAAACATATTCTGATTGAGTCCATAAGTAGGTCTCTCTTAAAAATTACTCAAATTCCAGGAGAGACACTTCATTGCATTAAATTTAAACCTAAAATATCCAGGGGCTTTGGGTGTTGAGGTGGAGGTAAAGAAAACCCCCAGTGCTGACTGTTGATAATGCAGAGCAATGCTCACAAACAGCCTGGGAACGGGCAAGGGGAAGGATCCCTTAGGATCCCATCCATGTGTGATGAGGTTGTCTCTAACTCAAAGGGACCAGGCTCATTAATCTGGAAGGCTGCCTCAGTTTGGGTCATTAGGTTGCCATGAATGCATCTCACTCCATTGCTATTCTTCTTCTTCGTGGAAGTGAAAGTTGATAAATAATGGAATGATTTAAAAAGGAGTTTATGTGCTTGTTGTTGATTTGGTTTTTATATTTAGTTTTTCTTCTCTAAAACCCCTGCTTTAATCTGGTGCTGGGCTGGTTCTGGTGGGTCAGGAGATGCTCCCATCCCTCATGGCTCAGACAGGTTTGCCTGCATTGCCTGCAGCACACCCGGATCATCAGCTCTGCTCAGAAACCACAGCCGTGGTCACATCTCATTTGCAAGGATTCAGTCCGTTTGTTGCATGGGTCAGAGGAGACTTTTCCATGATGCACCACTGCTCAGATGTGTTCTGACAGGACTCAGAAGTTCTCTCATCAGATACCAGGCTTGCCTTGTACTCACTTATTTGGCCTCAGACTCGTCTCTGCATTTGAAATTAAGATTTTTCCAAAATAAAAGAGATCTTGATTTCCTTTTTTGTTCTCCCGGGATGTGCTAGGTCTGAAGCTGTGTCTGGCTGCCCAGTGGCCTGTTCCTGCCGGGTTCTGGCATGCTGAGTTTCACGTGTCACTGACAGAAATTGGAGTTTCTTCTGGAGACTGATCTCTGAGCAGCCGAGGGACCTGTTTGGTGTCCTGTGGGCATTTATTGTTTCAACCTAATGTGCCATTCCTACTTGATTTTATGCCTTTTGATATCTGAAGCTACATAATAGCTCATATCTATTATTTACTACTTCACTTCCCATCAGTTTTCTTTCTGGGCTGCTTATAAGATGGTTCAGTTCGGATCTGGTGAGAGATGAAGTTATTTTGCTTGAGGATTTTATTGAGCCTTTGACTTGACACATAAGTATCCTTTTTTATTATAACCCTCTTGAGTGTTTTTATTATTTAAAGTGGTAATTTAAAAGACATTGTTATATATAAAACTGAAAACTGAGTAGTAGGTGAAAAAGCCTGAGTGCTCTGGCAACTTTATGTGTATAGATTTGGTATTTTTAAAAATGATTTTTTGACAAGTCTTTAATAAAAAACAACAAAAAACCCAACAACAGCAACAAAAAAAGATCAAAAAATCAGTTTTTCCAAAGAGCAGGTAGGCACTGTTGTTAGGAATACTTTTGTGGGAGTCCACAAAATAACAAGTAAAGCACTTGAAGGTGGTGATAAATTCAGTGTCCTGTTATGTTTAGAAAGGAAAGCATTTTCACAGGAAGAACTGCAAGCAGTGGGGCTTTTTCCCAAGTTTCCACTGCAGATCTCCTCCCTGTCCTTGGAATCCCACATCTCCCTTGAGTGTAAGGACTGGTGTTTCCCATTTTTCCAGCATCCAGAGCCCCAGCAAGGCTGTAACATTTACAGGCTCACACAGTGGCTAAGCAGGGAAGGTTAAAAGGCAGAGCTGCTCATTTTAGACTCTGCTTTTGCAATCCAAGGTCATGTTGCTTCCTGTGTTACAATGAATGGCTTCTTTTGCAGATCCTTGCTGGGCATCCATAAACAGGGGGATCCTGATCTGTGACGAGTGCTGCAGCGTGCACAGGAGCCTGGGCCGTCACATCTCCCAAGTGAGGCATCTCAAACACACCCCGTGGCCTCCAACACTGCTGCAGGTAGAGAGGGAAACTGTTTTCCTCCATTAAAACCAGATATAGTGATTTTTTAAAAACGTAATTTAAATCACTAAACTTTTTTTTGAGAGGGGCTGGTCCTTTTAAGCTTTGCTTTTCGAAGTTATTCTCGTTTTGTTTCTCTTGTTTTTCTGTGATGAACTAAAATCAGAACTAAAACTGTTTTCCTCCATTAAAACCAGATATAGTGATTTTTTAAAAACGTAATTTAAATCACTAAACTTTTTTTTGAGAGGGGCTGGTCCTTTTAAGCTTTGCTTTTCGAAGTTATTCTCGTTTTGTTTCTCTTGTTTTTCTGTGATGAACTAAAATCAGAATTGTCTTTGCCTTTTGAATTTGACGCCTTTGCTCAAGTTTTCTTTCACAATTCTGCAGTACAACTGCTTCAACCCGAATTTTCAGTGTAATGCAAGGTTTTCTTTTCACTGGAACTGCTGTTGGGAAGAGCAGAGAATTTTAAGGGCGTTCTCCCTATGTTCCACATCCTAACCTCCTAAGCACGTGCCCAGTTCTGATATCCCAATAGGTTACGGGTGCTGGCACGCAGAGTGGGAATCTGCTGGCTTGATACCTGCTTGAAATAATTACAGATATTTGATTCGTGCAGCCAGCAGCAAAATGTCTGTGTATTCTGGCTTTCAGATGGTGGAAACCCTGTACAACAATGGTGCTAATTCCATCTGGGAACACTCCCTGCTGGACCCTGCCTCCGTGATGAGCGGGCGGCGCAAGGCCAGCCCGCAGGATAAAGTGCAGTAAGTGGGAAATGCAGAATTGTTGTGTTAGAGAAGTGGCATTCTTTTATTCAGCACTGACAGGGCAACAAGGAATCTGTAGGAACCTGTGTGCGTTGGGTTGCTGGAAGAGAAAAAAGCTAAAGTAGTTATATTTTTTTCTTTTATTTCCAAGTATTAATTTTTAAAAATTTTTCGAATAAATGGGAATACAGTGCCTGAATTCTCTGAATTATTGATTCCTCTTGAATAGTGAGGACTTTTAGACAAAGGACTTCCCTTTGTCATGTGCTTCAGTTAACTGAATGCTGCCAACAAAACGGAGTTTGGTTGAGGCATTAAATAAAACTTCAGAGATTTTTGACCCTGACTATGGTGCTTCATTTTAAAATGTAAATAACTGTGTAGAGTAAGTATAGATCTTAGGTTGGCATGGTTTTAGAGTCTGTATTTCCTTTAAGAAACAGACACCACATGCTACAGTCTGCGGATATTTGATGGTTGTAACAGACGTTTTCTCTGTATGGTCAGACAATCTGCACTGGGTTGTTTTTTAATGAAAATATTTTTCCATGCCTAACTTTGCCACCAGCAACACGCAAAGCTCTGAATCAGTCTTCACTCGTGAATTTTTCTTTTTACTGGAGAGTCTGTATTACTTTTGAAAGCACTGATATTTCTTTCCTTTCCCTTTTTGTTGCCTGGCTTTCTCTTTGCAGTCCCAACAAAGCAGAATTCATCAGAGCTAAATATCAAATGCTAGCGTTTGTGCATCGCCTGCCGTGCCGGGAGGATGACAGTGTCACTGCCAAGGATCTCAGCAAGGTCAGTGGCTCCTGGGACAGCACAGGCAGATCTCACTGACTTCCCTTACTTGCTTTTGGCTTAACTGTTTCTGGTTTTCTGCACTGTTACATAAATAAATATACCTTGACTTCAACTTGAAGCCCCTTTTTTGTGGTTGTCTATGTGGATGCTGGAGGTGATGTTAAGAGGCATTAATTGAGGTGAACTTGGAGAAAACACAAAAGATCTGTAGTGAGAACTCTGCATGCTCTTGTTTCTCAAAGCATGGCTGAAAAACAACTGCTGAATCACAGTTGTTGCTGCTGTATTAAATAGAATTCTGCTTCTTTTTCAGCAACTCCATTCCAGTGTGAGGACAGGGAATCTGGAGACCTGTTTGCGACTGCTCTCCTTAGGAGCTCAAGCCAACTTCTTTCATCCTGTAGGAATGCTTTTTTTTCATTCTTTTGATATACAATCAATTACAGTTCACATTATTTATACTTATTTCAGCTGATTCATGTTATATTTCAATCTCCTACTCACACCTGTTGGTTAAGTAGATCTTTTCCTTCATCTCTTGCAGGAGAAAGGAAACACCCCTCTCCACGTTGCTGCTAAGGCAGGACAGACTTTGCAAGCAGAACTATTGGCAGTTTATGGTGCTGATCCTGGCACACAAGATTCCAATGGGAAAACTCCAGTTGACTATGCAAGGTAGGAGTCTCTGATGTCCATAAATGACACGATGGACCTGCTCAGATACGTTTCTGTCCTGAAATAATTTATCTGTTAAATGCTAATAATACTTTTTCCAGAAAGAGTGAATGAATGAAAATGAGGAATAAGTATTTTCATCAGATCACAGCCTGTGTTCTGGGTGCCTGAGACATCAACTGTGATCCCAATGACACAGGCTGTGCCAATCTAGCGGCTCACAGGAAATTAATCAGACAGGAGTTTCAGGCTCCAGGAGTGGGGGTTGACTCAGGAATTGCTGTAGGAAAGGGCTGGGCTGGGGCACACAGGGTGGAACCAGGCTGTGAGTCTGTGATGGGTTGATGCACTCAAACACGTGCAGCGTTGGCCTGTACTAAATGCATTTCTCTGCCCCTTTCTGTGTGTCACTGACTGACCCCTGTCCCCTGTGTGTGAGCAGGCAAGGGGGGCACCACGAGCTGGCAGAGCGGCTGGTGGAGATCCAGTACGAGCTCACAGACAGGTTGGCTTTCTACCTCTGTGGCAGGAAACCAGGTGAGCACAACACCTGCACTCTCAGACCTGTCACTGTGGGTTACAGCCCAGTTCAGACTGTGCTTTGTCCTATTTGTGTCACTGGCACTGCACTTTTCCTATCTCGTCCAAATATTCTAATGTTCTATAAATTACACAGAAAGAACCAAAGCAAGTATAAGATGCAAGATTAGGGTTGATGCATTTAAAATCCGGATGAAACTGGAGGGTTTTAGATAGACATAAATTAAAACCAAAATTCCTTCCTGGTTTTCCACAAATACATGTTTTTTTTATGTACCGTAAAAACTCTTCCAAGTAGTTTCTTCTAATTGAAATGCAACAGCAGGGGAGTGTTCTATAAAGTGTGTGCCTTCAGAACACAAGGACACTTACAGATTTTTAACCATAAAGGTACCTGTGTTAGAACTTAATATTCTTTTTTTGATGGAATTTCAATACAACTAATAAGCCTTAATTGGAATCTTTGATAACACCTGGAAATCATGGCAGAAGCCTTCTTTTATAACTTGCTAGTTGCCTGTAATTGGAAATTGAGTAATTACGTGCAAGATAAATTATTTAATGTTGCCTGATGCTTATATTATTGAAATCTGTAGGCCAGTACCAACCTATTAAAATGCAATTTGTTTTCAACTCTAGAGCACAAAAATGGGCAGCACTTTGTTATACCTCAGATGGCAGACAGGTAAGTTGCTGATTCCATCACATGTCTGAAAACATCAGAGTAAAAATACCCTAATCATTGAGTTTTCTTTCCTTTCTGAAACACCTTTTAAGCTTGTTGCCATTCTAACTTTTTAATGTGTGCCTTTATTAGTCTTGAAAGCTTTTTTTCCTAGAAAAAGTATTGGGATATCAACAAAATCAGAAAATTGTAGAACTTGACTGTATTTGTTAAAATGCAGGGAGAAGGTGAGATACTTCTGTGAAGGGAACACACATGGGGAATTCCTAGGAAACAGATTGTGCAAATAATTTAAGGACCAACTGAGTATTTTCCTGATTTTTGTAATACTTGTGCTTTTAACGTTTGGTTGTGATCAATGAAATCATATTTGTGTAAGAAGCATCAAGTACTAATTTTAAGTCCCTGTTCCTCTTTTATTGCTGTGCAATTGGACATAAGACGGCTGTAAGTAAACCACTGTCCAACCTCCTGCTTGCAACATTGCTGTGAAAAACTGTAATAACATAAAAAGTGTGTGGGTAAAAAGCTGTGGGTATTCATATTCCAAAGAATTTTTGGTATTATTACATTTTAAAAGTAAGGATTGTTGTGTAAGAGAGCATAAGAATGTGCTAATAGTGATATTGTAGTAGCAATATTAGTAACATCAGTGTGTTAAAAATAATGCTAAAAATACTAAAATATTAGGGGGTTTAAGATCAAAGTGACATTTTAATCACTGAGTTATCAAAATGTAGAATTTTGATATGTAGAAGCCATGAAATGCTGTAGATGTAATGATCACTTCCTGTTTTCATAGCAGTCTGGATGTATCAGAACTGGCAAAAGCAGCCAAGAAGAAGCTTCAGTCTGTAAGTAAAATTCTTTTTCTGGATGTGGCAAACTCTGCACTTCATTTTTCAGGCTTCCTAGCACAAGTATCTCTTGACCCATCTGCTGTAGGAACAGCTTGAAACACACAAATATTTTGTGAGCCTTCACTGTTCACTGAAGTCCAGATCTCCAGTGGCATTTGGTACCTCATTCCCACAGTACCTGTGCCTCACCCCAAACACAAAAGGTCTCTTTGTTGTCAGATGGGAGAGAAAAAAAGTCCATTGACCAGGAAAGGAGAAGTGTAGAACAGAATGGTTGGCTCTGTACCTAGAAATAGGGTGGTCATACATGTCTGCTCCCTGTGCAGGCTGAGAAAGGAGCATTTCTATGAATGAGAGAGGCTGAAGAAAAGAGCAGAGCTGTGCTCTTGCATTGTCTCTGTTATTCTCTGTTAGCAGAGATCTTACTGGGTTTCATTTCTTTTCAAACTGTAATTATTCTCTTCTACCCTTAGCTAAGCAACCACTTATTTGAAGAACTTGCCATGGATGTGTATGATGAAGTTGACAGAAGGGAAACAGATGCAGGTGAGGGAGGCTTTCTGGAATGAAGGAAAACAAATCTGGATTGTTACTTTACATACAAGATGCCAATCCAAGCACATGTTCTGTTCAAGTGCTTCTGTATTCAGCAATTACTGCTGAGGGGAGTTGCTTTGTCTTTCGTTGCCTGAAGGGGATGTTAATTGAAAAAATCTGGTGTTTTTCACAAAATGGAGAACCCTCTGGGGAAAAGCTTTCCTCTGAATTGATTGTGTTTGTGTTTGAAATTGCAGTCTTTTATTTGACAAAGAAACACTGTCAAGCAGTACAGGAAGGTTATTCCCTCTTTTTGTTTTCTCTCTGGAGCAGTTTGGCTTGCTACTCAGAACCACAGCACACTCGTGACAGAGACCACAGTGGTCCCTTTTCTTCCTGTAAATCCTGAATATTCCTCAACCAGGAATCAGGTATGAAATCATCTTAATATTGTAAAAATAATTTAATAGGCCAGATAATTAAATAGGCCTGACTAATATTGCTTTACTGCATTTCACTATTGTAGAAGAGTTGAATCTACTTGGAAAGAGGTTAAAATAATTTCCTATTTCCCCTTTAAATCATACTGTTTGCAATAAATGTAGTTGGACAGTCAACTCCAAGTGTATAGTCTTAGTTTTTCCTGGGAGCTCTGCTGTTCATCTGATACAGAATGTACTTTTTTTTTCCCCCCCCTGCATTATTCTGTAATTTAGGGAAGGCAGAAACTGGCTCGGTTTAATGCCCACGAGTTTGCTACGCTGGTTATAGATATTTTAAGTGATGCCAAACGAAGACAACAGGGGAATTCTCTCACTGGTTCCAAAGGTGAGTGAGCTTTTGTTGTCAGCTCCTTTGCAGGCACTTCTTCAGTAGTTTAATCACTCCCAGAGCCCCTTAGCAGTGCTGAATTAAGAGAGAGATCTATTGTTTTTATAGATTGGTTTTTTTTCTGGAGAGAAAATACAAAAGAATTTTTTCTAACTTTTAATTTTTCCCTATATGTTTTATTTGAATGCTGCTACCCATTCGTCCAATGTAGTCTGTTTTTTTAATTTGTCTGAACTTTATTAAGCTGCTAAACAATTCTCACCACTTATTTTAACTTGCCCAAACACTTAGAAGAAATGAAAAGACAGAACCATAAAACTTGGACGTTTGGGACAGTAATCATTAATTTTTTTCAGAGTATGAACTTCCATTTCTTCTCCAGATTTACTTGTATGTGTTTAATGTGTTGATCTGCAGAGAATGTGGAGCTGATACTGAAATCAATCAGCAATCAGCACAGCAGTGAGAGTCAGGACAATGACCAGCCTGATTACGACAGTGTTGCTTCAGATGAAGATATAGATCTGGAAACAAATGCAGCTAAATCCAACAGGCAGAAGGTAGGCTTGAAATAGTGACACACCCCCAAGTGTTATTCATAAAGGTAATCTGCATTAATTATCAGAAAATTAATATCTTAATTTCATAATCGTGCCTCAGTCTATGAACTTTCTGAAATTAAGTGTTGTTGCTTAAGGAATTTTTATGGTAAAAAAAAATCAATCTCTGTCTGGAGATAAGATACAGATTTAATTGCATAGATGAAATAATGGGATCTGCCAAAAAGCTCTGAATCGGTGATTCCATGGTATTTCACAAACATTTACTGCTTCCTACTCAAGAAATACTCACAGCAGACCAATAGTTTCCAAGTGAGTTAAACCACTCCTGGAGTAATGCAGAATGAAATCAAAGGGCAGTAAACCTGGTGGCTCTACTTTTAATCCTCTCTGGGATATGCACACTGGATATTTAGCAGTCTGTCTTTTATAACTTTGCAGTTCTTCATTGCATTTTTTTTTTTTAAAATCCTTATAAACTAGTATTTTGTCACTGAAATGCTGATGCAAATGTTTTTAAAGGAGCTAAGAGCTAATTGACATCAGATTGCTTTTATAGAGGACTTCAAATGATTCTGGTAATTGGATCTTACTCATTTAAACTCCATTTGAACTCTGTTGCCTTTAAAGTAAGTGCATGAAAAGCTGTTGAAATCTCATGGTCTTGTTTTCTTCTTCTTAATGGTGTAAGTATTTTTCTCTTCCTTTCCCTAGAGCTTGGATTCAGACTTGTCAGATGGACCAGTGACAGCCCAGGAATACATGCAGGTTAAAAATGCCTTGGTGGCTTCTGAGGTGAAGATTCAGCAGTTAATGAAAGTGAACATCAACCTGAGTGATGAGCTGAGGATTATGCAGAAAAAGGTAACAGCCACAGCAGAGGGAACCCCTCCAGCTCTTGGGGTGTGTGAAGTTGTCAGAATAAAACTGCTGGAACTGAGGATGAAATAATCCAGTATTAGGATAGTGAGAAAACTCATTTTAAAGTGCTTTGGGATCAGATATGAGACTATAAATATTTATGTGCAGCACATGCTTTGAATGTTGTTTTTTCGTGGTGCTGGTGGTGATCCAACCTAGTAAATCATGAGGCTAATTTGACTTATGTCAAAACTTTGCCATCAGTTTTCCAAGTGACAAGGCAGTTGTTGCAAGTCTTGTGTGTTTTTGCTGTCTTGCTTCAATATAAGCAGCTTTAAACAATGAGGAAGCAAGTGCCAGCACATATCTTACATGTGTGCATTTATCTATATTTCTGTGGGGTAAAGGACAATTTATGTCTGAGTTCACTATCCTGTCTGCCATACTGGCTAGAAAGGGCTGGCTGCTTACCCTCAGATTAATCCCTTTAACTAGTGTTTAAAATCCTGTTTTCCAAATAATTACAATCCTGCAAGAGTGATGTGTACAGAAAGCTGTTCAGGCTGTTGGGTGGACATGCTGTTTTGGGGCAGAGCTGGGCTTTTGGAGAGTGGTGAGACTGTTTGCACCTGAGACTGAGCTAATTCAGCATTTTGGAATATCCTTGTCTGTTAAGTGCCAACATTCTCTTCTATTCTGTTGGAATGGTGAACACTGGGAGAACTTGGGTTGTTTCCTTGGTTTTTCAACAGCTTGTACTGGCTGAGCATTTCTCTTGCATCAATTGAATTAACTTTTCGCTTATATTGAGTTTCTTTAAACAGATATAGTCTATTTAAGGTAAAAAAAAAACCTTTGGGGTCTATCAACTAATGAGGCTTTAGGATATTTCCATGGTGTAGTAGAAGGGAGATAATTTTTGTGCTGCAGTTTTTCTTCACTGCATCTTTTCTTTCCGATGTGTTAATATAGCAAACTTACTCCAAGTCCACAAAATAATCAGAATTGGTGCATTTTCACTATCAAATAAATACATAATTATAATAAAAAGCTTTAAAATGCTTTCTTGTTGGCTTCTTAGATAGCAGTAGCTGATGCCTAATTTTCATAAGCTAAACTCTCTCCTTGCTTTGCAGAGCAAGCTTGAGTTCCTTTGTGCTGCCTCTGGTGTCTGTGCTGCAGTTCTGGCATTGTCAGATTTCATGGGCCTTATGTTAAAGTCTTCTAAGTCCTTGTATTGGCTGCTGAAATGGATCCCTTTGCTTGGAAAACTGTTGTGTTGGCAGTCCTTCCCCCCCCAGCCTCATTCTATCCCAGGATTCCTGTGCCAGTAGAGCAGGCTGGAGGGAATGGGTCGTGTGTTTTGGACTACAACAGCCAATTTTAACATCTAACTTAGTTTACAGCCCAGCAGCTGCTGGAAATCAGCACCTAAATACTTCCAGATCTGGAACAAAGGTGTTTTTATGCTTATACTAAGCAAGTCAAGTAGATTTTGAAAGAGAAGTGAACCCCCAGCTAGCAGTACCTGGATTTTCTAGCACAGCTGCCAAGCAAGTGTCGCGTGGTCACTTTGCTTTTGGCACTTGCTCTTAGGAAACCAAGTCCCACTGCTAAACATTTCTTTCAGCTCCAAACGCTACAGAGTGAAAATACCAACCTCAGAAGACAGGCCACAACCAATATCTATCAGGTGCAAAGTGGTTCTGAGTACCCAGACCCCAGCAGCAATTCCTCCCTAAAGCGGCGCCCGTCGGCCCGGGGCAGCAGGCCCATGTCCATGTACGAGACTGGCTCGGGGCAGAAGCCCTACCTGCCCATGGGGGAGGTCACCTACCCAGAAGAAAACATCACCAGGCTGCAGCCCTTCCCTCCACACGTGAGTAAAACTGCTGCTGCTTCTGCATTGCCTCTCATGTTGAGCTTTCCCGTCTCTTCTAACTCTGCTCGTTCACTCAGCTTCTGCCTCAGAGGGGAAAAAAAAAAAAACCCAGGGAATAAGAACTGTGAGAATTGTTCATGTTTGCTGTATTAACATGTCTGCAGGAGCCTGATGGTTTGAAAAGCAGAAGCTGTAGCAGTTCTGGAATATGTAAACTGGAGCTTTGGGTTTCTGCTCAGCTGGTTTTTTAACCACACTATATATATATATATATAAAAAAATATCAATATGTGATTGTCTGAAAACCAGGAAGGGGGGGGAAATAGTATTCCAGGAAGGTAGGTAAAGTTCAGGTATTTCTGGAGATAAACAGACAGGTACCAATTTGTGGAACTTCATAACCACCTTGCAAAAATAAAATAAAATTGAAAAATTTTCCCCAGACCACCAGTTTCTTATTCTGAGTTTGGAACTGGAAGCTGGAGATGGTTTAGATCTGCCAGTCAAGCAGATTCTTCTGGTTTAGTATTTTCCTGTGTGATGTGGAGAGGGAGTTCTCTGTTAGCCAGAGGGATTTTGTACTGAGGTGTTCACACTTTACAGAAGTGACCCAACACACACTAGTGCATTTAATTAACAAGTGCATTTAATTAACTAGCACAGTTAATTTTTTGTTTCACCTTCTTAGATTGCCCTGTGGGCAAGAATACAGGACAGTATCTTTTAGACACACATTTAAAATGTGTAATTTTTGGCAATATCTTTCCCTGTTGGTAGCACTGTCTTGTATTTCCTTCCAGTTAAGTCATTAAGACCTTTAAATTGTATTTTGAAGTTACCTTTGGCATGAGGGAGGGCAAATGTTCCATGCACATTCCACAGAAGACAGTTGAATGCACCAAGGGAATCAGTCCCCACCTTCAATTAAATTAATTTAAACTGTGAAATCTGGATCATTTTAAATTGTCACGTTGATATGAAGGCAGTTCTGGCAGCAGGAAAAGTCAGAATTCATTTGTGTGTGACAAAAAGTGTTTGCAAAATGTGCCAGTGCTTTTGGATAGGTCCTTTGGTCATTTGGGTGGAGATTTGGATAGGAGCAGCTGTTCTGAAGCATTTATTTGTTATGTGGAGTTAGTTAATTTGGCATGTGGTGAATTTTTTTTATTCTCCGTGGAATTTGGCACCTCTGGAATCTCAGTATTAGAATGAGCACGAATTCAATTGTATTTGGAAAGAATTAAGTCCACTCAGCCTAAGCCAGATTCTCAACATCGTTCTTCCTTTATGTCACCTCCATGGTTTTAAGAATGTTCCTTTAATTTCAGTTAAGAGTTTGTTTGTGTTTTGGTTTTGGTTTTTCCCGAGTGTTTTTCTCTTTCCCATTTTTAGATCGGGAGGAGTGCGTTTGTGACCTCCTCTTCATCTCTACCTTCCTTCCCCTCCACGCTTTCCTGGTCGAGGGATGAGAGCACACGAAGGGTTAAGTACCTTCCCAATCCGGTCTTTTCCCTGGAGGAGGTGCCAATCTCCCCAGAACCACATCCTCTCTCTTCCCCCTCTCACTGCCTGGCCTTCCAGCCTGCATGGAGCAGAACTTCCTCCCTTCCATTCCTGCTGCCACCAGCTCTGGGCACTTGCCTCTCTCTAGTTTCACATCTTCAGCCTTTAACACCACGCACAGTTCTCCAGGTCACTTGTTCAGCTGCACAACAGCCCCAAGACAAGCTGGCTGCTGTTTGGACAGTGATTTTCCAGGCTCTCTCTCATATTTCTAAGCCAATGTACAACTCTCCTGCTGATTAAAAGCACTGCATGAGGCCCAGCTTCAAAGCTGCTTTCCTTGGGGGCCGGTGGCTTGCACCAATCCAGGTGGTCCTGATTGACTGTTTGCCTTACAGATACCAAATTTGGGGTTTTAAATGTTTGCTTTAGCTTCTCCCTGCCAGGACACAGCACCTGCTTTTTCATCCCTTCTGTCCCCATTTTATTTTGACTGTACAGTGTTCAGACATATCAGCCCAGAAAATATTACATTTGCAAGTAGGAATAGATGATCAAACTTTCAAGGGAATATCCTGCTTGGCCAAATGGAAATCTGTGTTTGGCTGCAGTGCTCTCTGGTACTGGAAACTTGGCAGAGAGTTTGGTTGGTTGTTTTTATTCTACACTGATTCTGTATTAGTGATCCATATATCCTCTTGTAATTCATCACCGTTGTTTGCATTTCTGAGCAGATGGTAGAGCTTTGCCACTGTTGGTGTTGTCTCTGTACACCTGGGAGAGGGGAAAGGTCAGACTCCACATGTAATAATTTCTTGTCTTCAAAATACTTGTCACTTTTACAACTGATCTTTACCAGCTGTCCTGGGAGAAGAAGTGTTCAAAAAATGCTGGTTTTTCCTTCTGTGCAAAGTAACTTTAAAATTGAGAAGGTTTCATAACTCCAGGTGCTTGCTTCAGTTAAGAATTGTTGGGTTTAGCATCAGATGAGTGCTTAACAAATGTACTGAATCTCAGCCAGTGAAAACCAGTTCCTGGTCACATTTCTGCTCTGTCAAGAAGTGTTACTTGGTAAGCAGATTCCTAAATGTTTGGGTCAGGGATGCACATTGGAGGCGTCCCTTACAGTTTAACCCTTGAGATACCCTCATGGTGACTTCAGGGTTTCTGTAAGAGCCCTAGGGCTGGTTGTTGGGGCTCTGAAGGACCCTGAGCTGCTGCTCTGTGATCAGAGTGACACTACCTTAGTGTATTTGACACCAGACACTCTGTGCTGGGCACCTGGGTGAAGCTTTGCAGTTTTTAGAAGACTTGGGGAGGCAGATGTGTGGGTGATCCTGGAGCCTGGCTGAGGATTTGGCCTCCAAGCTCATTTTGGTATCCCTTTCTTCATTCAGCCTTTGCTCTGGGATCAGCCTCCTGGCTGGATCAGCCTCCCACTTTGCAGTGGGCCTACAGAGCCCAGTCCAGCCTCTTCCCTGCATTCCTCCTGCTCTCATTTCAGCTTCCACTTTGGAATTGGCCCTCCTTTTGACACAATTCTTCCATGGCCCTCTACTCTGATGGTTTGGCCTCCTGCCCTTGTTGCATCCTGTGCTCTGGGGCACAACTCTCACTTCTTTGGTCTTCCAACTCTACCAGTATTAAGCATTTAATGGGCCTCAATTCGTCACACTTTGGCCTCCCACCCTGTTTTGGGCTCCAGTTTGCAATGGACTTTAACCACTCTCGTGTTGGCCCCCAAATTGTAATGAGCTCCAAGTTTCATCAGCTCTGTAAGTGCCCTTGGTCTCCCCCAATCTCTGTCTCCTGTCTTTATTTTGGCTTTCCCATTGCCACAGTCTTCAGCCCTTGTTTTGGGCTCCCATTTTGCAGTGGCCTTCCCAGGGCCAGCCTCCCACCAGTTGGTTTCCACTCTGCATTCAGCCTCTCCCCCGTGGTCTCTGGCCTCTGCTCTGCTGTCTTGGTCTGGCCTCTTTCTCTAGGGTTCTCCCCCTCTCCAGTGGTCCTTGCTCACTCTTCAGGCTCCTGTTTCATGGTGCTGCTTCTCCGTTTGGCCTCTGCTCCTGGTGGGCTTCTCAGTGTGTGCCCCTGGGGCAGTTTCAGTGGCAGGGAAGGATGCTGTGCTGTGTCTGTCTGTCTGTCTGTCCTGCCGTGCTGGGTGCTCAGGGGCTGGTGGGGCTGTGCTGTGCTGACAGTGCCCAGGGCCTCAGGTACAATCTGAGCAGGAGCCTGGCATGGGGAGAGGGGCACAGCAGCTCCATAGTGGCAGCTGCTGCAGGAGCTGTTGTGCAAAGAGCAAATCCACGTGCACAGGAACATGGCTCTGGCACAGCCCAGGGCTGCTCTTTCCTGCACAGGCTGAAGTAAATCTGTTCCTTGCAGGCCTCGAAGCTGGAGAAGCAGAGCAGCGTGTCTGAGAGCGACTATGACAACCCCACCACCCCCGTGGAGCTGGAGGAGCCGGGGTAGGTGCTGTGACAGAGCTGACACAGCTTGGGGGTGACAGGAGATTGTTCTGTGCCCGGGCCAACCCCTGCTTTGCTCCCCTGCAGGTCGGGCAGGAAGGGCAGGCAGCGCAGCATCATTTGGCAGGGGGAAGGGTCCATCCCTGAAGACACAGACTCAGCCCCCAGCTCCAGTTTGCCCAGTACAGAAGATGTGATTCGGAAAACTGAGCAGATCACCAAGAACATCCAGGAGCTGCTGCGAGCGG
Source organism: Dicrurus megarhynchus (assembly GCA_013399195.1). Lineage (NCBI taxonomy): Eukaryota > Metazoa > Chordata > Aves > Passeriformes > Dicruridae > Dicrurus > Dicrurus megarhynchus. The sequence continues at coordinate 249,206 of VXAD01011239.1, read as the reverse complement.
CACAGGAGAACAAACATGACAGGTAAGGAGGGAGCGCTGGAAAAGCTCTGCAAGTTGGTGAGAAAACAAAGAAAATTCTTCAGGTGTTTTCACAGGTGAAAGTAAAATATAGCCCCACTATTTCACACCTGTAAAATGTGTAGGTCTGTGGTGTTCCCTGGTGTCCTTAGTGCCACAGGGCGAGTTGGGGGCAAGTGACCAGCTCCTTGTGAGTGGGTTCTGGCTGCAGTGCTGCCTGCCCTGCCCTTAACTTGTGAGTCCTTAACTTGTGTGCAAAACAACTGTTGAATAAGACACAAATTAAATGTGTTGTAGAGAACTCACTGCAAGTGCTTCTTGGGTCTTCACCCCTCTGTGTCCATAGGTGATCACACCCCACAGAATGTGATAGTAACACCAGGCCTTGCTTCAGGAGAAAATTGTGAAAGGGGGAGAATTTGGCTTTCCTACTGAGGTATTAGTACAAATTATATACCAGCAAGAGTATTTTGACCTATTGGGTTTAGATGCAGACCCAGCTGAGTAAGCAGAGCACTGCCTGAGCACACCAGGCTGCAGCAGCTTCAGCTCCCTCAGGGAACTTCTGGCCCACCTGAACAATTTCCAGAATAGCTGTGGGTGACTAGAAGTGATACTCCCTTTGCTGATCATCAGGTGGTGCTCCCCACACAGCTCTTTCAGAAGGCTTTAAACCCGAGTTACATATTCCCAGGTGTGAGCACATTTTGGGGCTGGAACACTCTGGGCTCCAGCAAACCCAGCCCTGCAGGCTGGCAGATGTGGCCCTGCTGTGGCCCCAGCTCGGTGCCCTCTGTGCCTGGGAGAAGCAGCAGTGGTTTGTGTTGAGCCCTCACTTCCTGCCTCGCTCAGAGGAGTGCACAACAATGGGGCCACTTTTGTTCTGTGTTTTTTCCTTCTTGTACTTTGCTATTTTTAGCAGGGCCGGCGTGGCCTCTCCTTCTCACGCCGAGCGACAATTTCTGCCGTGGTTGTGCTGAGCTCATTGCCCTTGGCGTAACCTTTTCCAGTGCAACCTCTTGTTGCTTGTTTCTCACAGAGAAGCTTTAAATGAGTTTAGTTTTTGTGTATATCACACTATATACAGTATATATAGTATGTGAATTTTTTCTTCATCATTGAAGGAAACAATGCAGCATACCTGGCTTTCGTTGTTGAATTGATCAGGTTTTTAAAAAACCTGTTATGCTGCATTTTTGGTTTCTGTACCCCACGTGGAGTGGAGTGTTTGCCTATGCTTAGATGAGTGTTATCTTGCAAAACACTGATCTAGGAAGCTGCTGTTCTTTGTTTTCCTCTTCCCTGGCTTCCTTAACACAGGGGAATGCTTCCTTATCAAAATGAGATACTTGAGGATGTAATAACACATCCTCCAAGCTCGTGCTGGGAATGTTGTAGAGAAAAATCATGTGCTGCCTAGATAACTGGAGAGTAAAAAAAAAAAGTAATGCAAGAATATCATCTATTAATGAAACCCCTTCTTCCTTTTGTTTCTCACTCTCTCCCATCCTTTTTCCTGTGCTCCATGGGCTGAGCAGGCCCTTGGGGCATGGGGGCACATCCCAGCTCAGACACAGCCTCGGCACGAGGGTCCCCGGGGCTGAGCGAGCCCCCCTGCAGCCTCTGACCAGCCAGCAGCCCGGCCCTGCCTCCTGGTACTCTGGCCTCTGTCCCTGCCTCCCAGGCACAGTGTCCTTTCTCCTTCTCTCTGCTGCCCCTTTCCCTCCCACTCCGGCCGCACAGGGGTCGTGGAAGGCGATGCATGAAATGCTCCAGGGGGTGAGGGAAGTGCAGGCAGCCCCTCCAGGTCAGACTTGTGGCACAGCCCCTTCAGCTCCCAGTAGTGATCAGGGGGGAGCAGAACCACAGCCTGGAGCTGCAGCTGGCTCTGGTGTAAAGGATTCTCCTGTCTCTGTTTCGTTTATTGTCTGTCAAGATAAATTAATTTACAACAACTCGGTTGGATCATGGAATCATAGAATAGTTGGGGTTAGAAGGGACCCATCTAAGACCCATCTTAGAGCCATTCCACTCCCTCCATGGGCAGGGACACCCAGGAGGAGTTCCACTAGCCCAGGTTGCTCCAAGCCCCATCCAACCTGGCCTTGGACTCTTTCAGGGATGAGGCAGCCACAGCTTCTCTGGACAACTTGTGCCAGGGTCTCCCCACCCCACCTTTAGGAAGAAATCTTTGTGGTTTGAAGGTCCCTTCCAACCCAAAGCATTCAGTGATTCTATGAACAAAACATGTGGTTGCTGCTTCTTTGCACCATTGCAAAAGTAGCAGGAGTTTCACATTCCCAAGGTGGAACATTCTCACTTGACAGCTAGCTGAGGCCCCCTCAAGTATTTATACAGCTGAGGGTCAAATGAGATCACTTGCATCCCAAATCCATGAGAAAAGATGTGTGTTTATATGGTATCTTCCAACCTGACCAAAATACTGTTTATTAATGCCTAAAATAGAAGTGAAATTTAAGAGAGAGGCTCTTTAAAACAGAACTGCCCAGGTTCAAACCCTGGCCAACAAATGTCAGGATTGGAGGAAGAGATTAACACAATTTGCTGCTAATGAGGGATTCCTTTCCCAAGCTGTCACTACTTGAATATCTTCCTGATGTCTCACTGGAACGTGTGTAAACCCAACACAGTGTCAGAGCATTTCACAAGCTCACAGTGAGTGTTCAGACATTAAACTAAAGCCATTCCTCCAGGCCACGCTGGAAACTTTGCAGCTGACCTAGAGAATGTACAATGAAACACGTGTTGTTCACCTGGGCGTCTCCTTCAGGTTATTCTCAGGGCTTTCTCTGGCTTATTAGTGAAAGGTTTAATCAGTAAATTGACTTTTTAATGAGTAGGGTGCTGGTCAGTGTGGCCGCAGGGAGCAGATTAATCACTAACTCAACAGCAGAAGGGGGGAATTGTGGTGAACTTGGAAGACCTCTCTCCACTTTTAGTTTATTTGGAAGAACTCATGTGACTTGAGACACATGGAAATACTCCTTTTCAAGCCATTTTCCTGCATTGCCAAAATGACCCCAGTGTGTTGCTTCTCTCTCAGTGCATTTGCAAGTGACTGATTTTTTTGCACCTTTAGTGTTGCAAGAAGATCAAATAAAAAATGACTGGGGGTGGGGGTGGGTTCGGGGGCTCTTTTTGCTTGAAAGGGCACTGACCTACCATAACCCACACATGCTGGATAGTTTTCTTGAATGCTTTGTGATTTTTGAGATTCTCTTCATTAAGATTGAATCATGTGAACTAACTTATGCTAAAGTTGAGTCTTTGAAGCATAAAAACGAGTCTTTTGAAATTAGACTTGTGAGAGAGCACACTAACACTTCACTATTCACGGCAGTTTATGGTAAGATCTATTTTGAACAGACCAATTTTCATTTGGTATATAAATCAGAAGTGAAATCAATGAGGATTCATGGACTCTGCCTTTGTTTGAATGTAGTTGGTAGCTTGGGGATGCATGTGTGTGAGAACTCTGCCTTGTCTGTTTACTGGGTATTAATGAATCCAAGAAGGCATCTTGGTGTTCTGAAGGTGCACACAAATGGAGACTTTCCTGAGAATGTTTCATATAAAAAGTATGGACAGTTATTCCTTCAAACCAACTCTGAAGAACAACGAAAATCTAAGAAGTAATTTTGCACTATTGGTTAAGTTCTTGCTTTTTCTGAAGCCACGCACTTGTTTTTAGAATAACAATCACTGAGCAGTGAACGGGAAGAGAGGGAAGGGAGTCTCTACCAATAAATAACCCAGGGCATCTTCTTGCAGCTATATACCGTGCTCCGAGAGAATACATGTGGCAGTGACAGAAATGGCAGCCTTGTTCCCAAAAGTAAGTACCTGCCACCATCGGAATGGTTTTGGCCCTGTTCCTCGTGTGTAATTTCCCTTCAGAATGAAAATCAAAAGTTATTTTCTTTAAATGAAAATGTTAGGGAGAAATGATGGGGTTATGATGCACCTTTGTATTTATTAGCATGGCAGCTGGGAAGGGCTAAAGTGTGAGTCCAGGCCTTTAATTGTACTCTTGGACTTAAAACTCTTCAAGAATTGCACAAAACTGGAGGTACTTGGATCTGGCATGAAGAATTATGTGGTTATATGGGAATTTCACCAGACTCATCACCCCCTTTTCCATCTGAGTGCCATTGCCCGGATTTCTTTCCTGCAGCCATGTTTAGCTCTGTTACCCATCCACCAAAGCGATCTGTTTGCTCACAGCAAATTTAGGGAGTGAAATCCCCACGGCTGAGTTCTCGTAAAGTCTTCCCCACCTCTCCAAAACTGCGAGGAAAGAGCCAAGGCTGTTGTCCCGCCTGCACCGATCGTCCCGGACACGCTGTCCCCTCCTGCCAGCCAGGACGTGGGCTGGGACAGTAAACAGGCACCAGAAATGTGCATGAGTAACTTCCTAAGGGAGGGCATGGAGCAATATTCCCTGCCTGCTGCCTGGCAGCCGTTCGGAATCTCCCTGAGAGGAGAAATTCCGCCTGCCGCCACGAGGGGAAGGCAGGGCCTGATCAAAGAACCCTTGTGAGCACTGGTGGCTAATTAAAAGGTTGTGTTGTTCTGCCTGGTTCAGCTTCTGTTTTCCCTTCCCAGAAGCCCAAGTCGGAGCTGGTGAGGACTTCCCTGCGCCTGCTGACATCCAGTGCCTACAGACTGCAGTCGGAGTGCAGGAAAGCGCTGCCCGCGGAGCCCAGCCCCGCGCCCGACATCCAGCTGGTGACACAGCAGGTCATCCAGTGCGCCTACGACATCGCCAAGGCTGCCAAGCAGCTGGTCACCATCACAACCAAAGAGAACAACAACTGAGGCACTCGGGGCTTTTTACTCTGGGGTTTTTTTTAAAGGTTGGATTTCAACATACAGGTGTGGAACTTAGGCGCACTTTTATGAGGAAAAAACTTAAAAGGGGCAAGAAACTTTTTTTTTTTTTTTTTTAAACTCAGTATTATTTTTGCATGTTTTCTAACAATTTTATGATTAATTTAACCCACTGCCTTATTTTGTGCCTGTGTTGCCAGTGTAGTTATGGATTATAGCATGTTGCAAGTAGCTGTCGAGCCACTCTCATGTCCCAGCGCTGTACCGAGCTCTTGTAGATGTTTCCTTGGGGCCACGTTCTGCTTTCAGATCCTGCTGGTGGAACTGCTCTGACACCACTGCACGGATGGGAGGGCAGCATCTCCGTCCCTCCGGAGCCTCCCCTGCCAGGATCCCGCTGGCTGAGGCTCCCCAGGCTCCGGGACCGCTCCCAGCAGGAAGAAGGTTTGTCCTGGTAACAGGGTACAAGCCCAACGTTCTCTGTTCCCATATCAACTGTTGTGCAATATGTTTTTAGTCTGCTAAACCAGTAGTAGTTGTGGGCATCCAAGCTTGTTACGTGTAACTCTACAAGGTCTTTGTCACTTTATCTGTTTTGGAAGGAATTTGAAACTTAAATAGTTATTTCTTTTAGTTGTCACTATGCCATTAATATATATGTTTGATGTTACTTTAGGGCATTAGTGGTTAAAATACTATCCTTTGTTTCTGAGTTAGTAATTCATTGTTAAGTTTCCTGCAGAATTTTCCTGTCATCTTTGAGGCACCGTCTTGTTTGCAGCAGCATTTCTCAGTAACTCCAGATGCAATTTCACTGAAGATTTCTGTGCTTGTTAACAAAAACAGGAAGTTAGAAGAGTGCCAGTGCAAAAGCAGCTGTGTCTGCCACAGCACATAACCTCTGTACCTCAACATATCCAAATGTGAAAACATTTCTTGTATATCCTAAGTTTTTTATGCAAATCTTTCAGAATTTGACAACTTGCTGCCAGACTGCCTGGCCCCAGTGTGCTCCAGGTTTCTTCATCCGTAACAGTTCACAAAAGTGTGTCAGTCCATAATTTCAAAAATGAGATTTTTTTTTTTTGGGAGTCTGAATTTCAGGTGGTGCAGGAAATCACTGATTTTTGCCTCTGCTTGTGTCCAGTTTGGAATTTCACTGCCCAGGAGCCAGCCATGGTGTGTTTGTGTGGATATATCCAAGCGCGAGTGCCATAGCACTGCTGGATTCCTGGTGCTGTGTCTGGCTCCCAGAGTCTGAGGGAGGGAAGGAATGGAGAGAGGAGATGACAGCCCAGTAAATTAATGTTCTTCATTGTTGGGTTTTATTTCCTCTCTGTCCTTCTGAACCCCAGAAGCAGCTCTAGCCTGACAACGCAGGGGATTAAAACTACAAATGACCTTTGTGAAACCTACTTCAAAATCATGCAACTGGCAATTAAATACATTGAGAATCATTGTAGGAACTTTTCCTTCAATTGGCATGGCTGAAAGGCAGCAAATGGTATTTTTCAGTCTCTCAGGACACCTCTGTGTGCTGTTTTTTAACATATCTTACCTGCTTTCCAAAGCAGGGTGATGCTGAGCTATGGTGTAATTTATCACTTATTTAAACCTGCCTTTGATCCAAAACCAAGGGACACTTTAGGAACTGCCAGCCCCTGCTCCAGCTACACTGAAATCAGAGTGGTTCACACCCCACAGGAACCCCCAGCAGCAAGTTCATGAACCCTCCACTCACAGCACTGCAGTCACAGAGTTTGTAGCACCTCGAATAACAAAGGTGTGTTTTTCTTTCAGGACTAGATCTCCTCTTGTTCCCCTGTAAACAAACTTGCTCTTCCTTTACAAAATGCTGCAGAGGAAAGGAAAAGCTTTTTTGCCTTTTTCCAAACCTTGTATTTATCAGTGTCATTCTGTCTGTACAATATTTTGACTTTTAATCTTTTGTTTACAGTATTACTATAAAATGCTAAAACCCTTTCAGTGTGTGAAATAATGTGGGGTTATTTGACTGCTGGTTCTCTAAAGATCTTTGGAAAGGTTTCTACACTTGAGTTGAAGTGCTGAGGCAGCTCCAGTCTTTGTCACAGCCCTGTTACAGCTCCTTGTGCACTGTGACAGGACTGATGTCAAGCTGCAGTAGTTGATGGTAACAGCAAGGAATGAAGTGCAATAATCAACTCAATCTCCTCCCCTCCTGTTGCAGGAGTCTGCTCATGTAAACAATCCTTGTTCAGGTTTCAATTATTCATTATTTATGAAACAAGTGAAAAACAACATTTAATGAAGTCTCCAGCACCTTCTGGAGAAGAACTGGACAAGCACTGCTGCCACAGCACACATGATCTGCCTGATTTGCAGTGTGCATTATGAATTAATTCCTCAAAGTCCAGTGGGCACCTGGGCACAGCCTGATTCTCCAGGGTGGGAGTGTGACACAGCCTGTGGTGTTTCACAGCTCCTGTTCCTGGGGAGGCAGAGGTTCTCTCATGGCTCAGGTCCACAGGGGCCTTTTATTTGCTGGGTTGCCTCAGCCTCTCACGTACTTAAGTACGTGAGCACAACTCCAGAATGCAAAGTGAAGCAGTTCACTTCTCTGAAGGTGCTCACACCTCCACGTTCTTGAAGATAGTAGAAATTTGCTCCTCTTCAGCTGGGCCACAGCTAAATGTTTTCAGAGTCAAGTCTTGGTCTCACTGTAGACTATTCCAGAGGCACTATTATCTCAGGAGTTCCTTGAGTCTTCAGAGTTTTCTTTCTGTAGTCTGGAACTGCATCTCCTGCTTGTTCCTCAGGTCCAAGCTGCTCTTGGGTAACTGTAGAACTAAGGGGGTCAAAACAAAGACCAGCACTGGTTTATGAGCTCTGGAATTAATCCACACACACTTGTTCAGCACGCACAGGAGCTGATGTGCTGGGCAGGGGCTTTAGATAGAGTTACTCCAATTTGATTTTAGAGCCAGGCAAAGCAGGACAGACAACACAGACACTGAGCAGGGGAGCTGCACTGTACCAACTGGGTTAATGGAGCCAATAAATCTCCTTCAGCACTGAGCAACTTTTGAGGCATTAGCAACACATCTGCCTCAAAAAGTCTTTAAAAGATAGGGCCTAATAATATCAGTGAAAGAGAGAACTGTAGAGCTTTATGAGGGGAAGGAACAACCCACCATTGTGCCCTGGCACTGTGACAACTAAAGTGCAGAAATATAGAGACAATGATGCTGTCACCCTCTGTGATGGGCTCATGTGTCAGGGTGACCCAGGTGTGACCTTACCCTGCTGTGCCAGCCCTGCTCGCCCTCCTGCCGTTCCAGCTCCTCCCGGTGCCGCCGGGCCCATCCCTCCTGCTCCTCCTCCTCCTCTCTCAAGCTGCGCTCTGTCCCCTGTGCACAGGAAATCAGGTGCGATGGGGCGGCCTCACCAGCCGGGTGTGTATGGGGGAGCTGAGCCTACCTGTGCCTGCAGCTCCCTCCTGCGGGCTCTGTGCAGTTCCTCCTCCTGCTCCTTCTCCCGACGAGTCCCTTCCTTCTTTGCCTCCTCGAGTTCTTTGATCAGCTGTTCTCGATACTTTATGGACTCTTCTTGCGCCCGTCTGTTTAACTCCATCTTCTCTTGGATCTGCCGCTGTCTGCCTGCAAGGACCTGTGCAAAGGGAGGGGATGGAGGGAGAAGATGGTTAAACGGTTCCCAGAAAACACGCCAGACAAGCAGAAAAATTCCACCCTCCTGTGGAAGGCTCTGACTCTGCAGAGGGTGGTGGGTTACAAGTGGAACGATGGTTTCATTGAGCCAAGGGAGACACATCATCAACAGAGGTCACCATCACCTCATTCATCAGGCGATCTCTGGCCGCCTTCTCTCTTTCCCATTCTTCTTCCCTCTTCTCCCACATTTTTTTAGCTTCTTCCCTAAAGGAGAGAGGAAGAATAATCTCTGAGGTTAAAAGCCCAGTATAGTCCACAGGCACAGATGAGCTATCCCATGCTTTCGAGGAGCACTCGGGTTTCTCTTCAGCTTTGTTCCCTGGCAGTTGGTGTGTCCACCCCACCTCTGCCTCTCAGTGACCCTCTGACCTGGAACATTCAGCACACATGGACTCTTCAGGTGAGGTTCAGAGGTGGGCAGACTCACCTAAAGATGGTCTCGAGCTCTGCTTCCCTCTCCTTTTCCAGCTGGAGCTGTTCCTCGATGACCCTCTTCATCCAGGCCACGTCTGCCACCGCCCGTTCCGGCCGCGCAATCTGCCGGCGCTGATCCTCATCTTCTTTCCCCAGGAGGGCTGATAAGATTTGCCTGTCTGTCTCCTGGAGAAAAACCACAAGATTAACAACTACCCACCAGCCTTGCAGCCTGTGTGGAGGGCTCCTCTGAGCATTAGTGGTGACAGTGTCAAGGGTGTGCTCAGCAAGATGCTCCATCTGCTGCTTCCCTGTGAGCTTTGTGCTCCTGTGCACAAGCTGGAAGGGGCCTCCTGATCTGTAGGAATCAGAGGCAGACACAAAACACGCACAGAACAAGTTTTTTCACCAGACAGCATCTATAAAGTATAAATGAATCTTTTACCAGCTCCTCCTGTATCTGCTGCGCTCGTCTCCTTAACTGGACGTCACACTGATGCCTCAAAAAGCGACTAAAGGAGGAAAAAAAAGCAAAATAAAAAAAAAGCCAATATCACACTGACTCTAAAGCAGCACGTCATTGTACAGCAGCACTCAGGGAGGCACATTTGTGACAATGAGGAACCTGCTACCAGGAACAAAAAGCAGTAACAGCACCAGTGCCTCTGCTCCTTGGCTGCTGTGGGTGAGTCCACCAAAACCCAAATATTTACATCCTACCACTGCTCCCTGGAATATCTCCTTGTGCCCCAAGTACTGCTGTGGACACATGAACAGATTCTATCCAAAACAAGCTCCACTTGATGTCCTACCCAAGCTCTTTCTTCCTCCGGTGCTCTTCCATTTGTTTCCTTTCTTCTTCCAAGTTCTCCAGCTCCCACTGCTGCTTTAATAAATTCTCTTGTTCCTTTTTCAGTTTTGTTGCCTAAAAAGGAAAAAACAAGCACCAAGAGAGAGTACATCAGAGAGCTACAACATCCCACAGAGCATGCTTGACCGGAGTTTGTACCCTGTTCTGCTCCTCTGCAGGCAGGGAAAGCCCTCCCTGCAGTGCAAACACGGAGAGGAGAGGTCAGGTCAGCCTTGCTGTATTTCCAAGTGAAGCAATGAATTCTCAGATGAGGAGAAAGTCAAGATTACCTTTGTCTCCTGTAATTTCAGTTCTTCTATCTGCTGAAGCAACGTCTCCTGCTGCTTCTCCTCCAGCTGACGCTTCTCCTCCTCTTGTCTTGTTCTCTCCGGCACTTCCCCTCGTGCCGTTTCGTACTCATTTTCATAACGTTTCTTCTCTTCGAGTTCAGTCACCTCTTCCTTTCCCAGCCCAAAGAAAACAGCATTTCAGGTTAGCCTGACACAAAGAAACAGCTTCTGGCTCAGAAAATCCACAGAGCAGACTCCAGCAAGATGGATGGCTTTGTTAACAGTGCCCTTCCTGGCAGCAGCTCCTGAGGCACAAGTGTCACATCTCCACCTGCACACGCGTTTCAGAGTCCTCCCAGGGACCAGAACACCAGGGCTACCCCCCATACCTTGGTTTTTTGCGTTAGCTGATCACCCCAAGCCTGTTTCACGTGCTTCCTGTGCAGCTCTGACTCCACCTGGAGATAACAACACATGCAGCAGGGCCATCAGTGCCAGAGGTTCTGTCCCCCAGGATTTTCCAGACTTTCCAGAGCACCACCTGGCCCTGAAATCCCAGTAGGATCTGCCTCTGCAGAGGTGGGCTCGTCTGAGTGTCCGAGGTGCCCACCAGGTCCTGAGCTGAGGGTCATTGTCACATGGGAAACACCACAGTGACAGTGACACAGGGCTGCAGCACTGGAGCAGCACATGAGTGGAATAAAGAATGAGGAAGCACCGCAGCATGGCAGGTACAGCTGAGATATTAAGATTTATATTTTTTATATTACTTATATTTATGCACCTGAGATATTGACATTGTGAGCATTGAAAATTTGCTCAGAGTCTGAACAGATTTCTGACGCTTCTTAAAACTATTTAAACTTAAACCCTTTCACTTCTTTGCTTTTTGTTTATCAGAACTTAGGGCTGTTGCTGTGATGCGAGATGAGTGACAACAGTAGAGATATGATGACTTTCAAGTTAAAAAGAGGTTTAATAAATACAAGGCAGCGGGGACTAAAGAGAAAGCAGTATCACCTCTCGGAGCTCCGCGTTTTTGTTCCAGTGCTCGTGCAGCAGCGGCTCAGCAAACTGGGAACACAAAGCTGGGTCAGGTCAGGATACGCGAGAGCTCGGTATCCCAAACTCCGCCAAGTCTGACAAGGATTCAGGGCACCAAGTGCTGGCAACTCCTGGGGAGCCCCCAGCAAGTCCCGCTGGCACAGCTGAGGCACGGGAGCGGCCCTTCACCGGACGAGCCCCGGGATGCGGGACGAGCACGGCCGGGCCGCTCCCTCACCTTCCTCCTGCACTCTCCGGGACCGTCCCGCAGCTCCTGGCTCCGCATCCCGCCCCGCCGCCGCTCCCGCAGCTCCGCCG
>VXAD01011239.1:221369-236553 GCA_013399195.1 Dicrurus megarhynchus | reverse complement strand
CGGGCCCGCCGCTAGTGGGCGCGGCGGGGGGGGGCGGAGCGTGGCGTGGGCGCGCTGCCGGGTCGGCCCCCGCTGCCCTCAGAGCCCCCTCAGCCGGGGAGCGGTGAGGGGGAAGGAGGGGAGCCTGCGCTGGTCATGGCGCTACTGCTGGAACACGAGTTCAAGCCGCTGCCGGCTGATAAGCAGATCGAGACTTTGCCCTTCCTGGAGGCCGTGGCGCACCTGCCGCCGTTCTTCGGTGAGACCGGGGTGGCCGGGGCTGGGAGATGCGCGCTGGGACCAGGCCTGCTGCGGGCTCAGCCGCTCCGGGGTGCCCCCTCCCCAGTTGTGGGTGGTGACCCTCCTGCCTGATCCAGGGCTCACGCCGGGCTTGGCTACTCTGCCAGGGCCAGGGTTGCAGCACGATCCTGTCAAACCCGCCGAGCAGCTCCTTTGGGAAGCGCCCTGCCGTTCCCTGGAACACCCCATCCAAAGGCATGGCTCGGGGCAGGAGCCGCCATCCCACCCATGGATCCCACCCCGTGTCGGGACATGGGTGGGTGTCGGCGTGGCCGCCCTCGTGTCACAGTGTGCCCGCTGCCCTCCACAATGTCAGCTATTGTGTGGCGGCTCGGTGGCAGCCCCGGAAGCGCAGGATGTGGGGCTGCCTGCCTGCGGACGGTGCCTGTCAGGCTCTTCCAGGACGTTCTGCCAGGGCTGTGTCCCGGAGCCAGGGGGATTGGAGGGTGGGCTCGCAGTAGGTGGCAGAGCTGTCCCAAGGACCGACATCGATGTACGAAGCTCGGAGATCCTTTTCTAGCCTCGCTGGCGTGTCTCAGTGCCCAGGCTGTGCTTAAAGTGAAACTTGGTGGTTACAGGATGTCTGTGGTGTCCCCTGCGTCACCAATGACTAACTGTTCTTCCTCCCTTTCTCCACAGATTGCCTGGGGACTCCTATCGTCTACTCGCCAGTCAAAGCAGACCTGAGTGGAAATATCAAGGTAGGAAGACACTTAGGAGGGCTCAGAGGGGAGAATCCCTGAGGAGAGATGCTGTGGGACTGGAGGTGTTTCAAAAGGCTTTTCTTCCCACGGGGACTTTGGGCTCAGCCGTGGCTCATCGGGTCACATGTTTATTCCCGGGGCTGCTGCCCAAAGTCCCGTTAGCAGCCGCTGTGCTTCCCTGCTCCCGGGTGCCAACCCCCTTCTCTGCCCTCAGAAAATCCGAGCGGTTTATGACTCCAACCCTGCCAAGTTCAAAACACTGCAGAACATCCTGGAGGTGGAGAAGGAGCTGTATGGCTCGGCCTGGCCCAAGACGGGCGCGACGCTGGCGCTGATGTGGTTGAAAAGGTGACTCACGGCGTCGGGAGCTGCTCCGGCTGTGTCCCGGCATGTGGGGAGCTGGAGAACGCCAGCTGGAGGCTGTGTGGGCTGGGCTGGTCCCTGTGGGCTGGGCTGGTCCCTGTGGGCTGGGGCTGGGCAGTGTGGGGTGCTGTGTTTGGGGAGCGCAGCTGTTGGGAACCTCCTCCCCAAATCTCCCCCTGGGAATGCACACGGAAATTCAGCCTCAGAGCGTGAGCCCACAAATTGTCTGGACAGGTCAGGACCCTGCAGTGCCTGGAGGATCCATGGGGCCGCACCTGGCCCTGCCCAGCTCGGCCCTCAAACCTTCACCTGGAGGGTCTATCCTTTCCTGGGCCCCATGTCCTGCCCCGGGGGCTCCATCCAGCCCTTCCCTCTCTCTTCCCTGGATGCACACACAGGGACAGGCACCACCTCTGCGAGGGGGATGCGCTGCTGGGACTGTGGGTTTTTGGGATGCTTGGACACACCAGGCTGGAAGCTGGGAAGCAGCACCCCCCTTCCCTGAGCCAAACATCTCTGCTCTTCTCCCAGGGGTCTGAAATTCATTCTGGTGTTGCTGCAGAGCATCTCTGATGGCGAGAGGGATGAGGAGCATCCCAACCTCATCCGAGTGAACGCCATGAAGGCTTACGAGATCGCGCTGAAGAAATACCACGGCTGGATGCTGCAGAAGCTCTTCACGGTGAGCATTCCCTCCCTCTCCAAGCATCCAACCATCATCCCTAAGGCTGTTCCTGTGCACTGACAAGTGTCCGGAGACCCCGCGGCATCGGTGCCTGGGACAACCCAACCCATGGTCTCTGCTGGATTTGTGGGAGTAAAACACCCTCTCCCTGTTTTATAGGGCTCAGTCTATGCTCTCCCCTACAAATCCGATTTGCTGAAGGCCTTGGAGAAGGGTAAAGAAGTCAAGGAAGAGGAAAGCATAGAAAAAATCCATCAGTTTCTCACGAGGGTCACTCCAATCCTGGATGCAATTTATGAGATGTACACGAAGATGAACGCTGAGCTGAGCTACAAAGCCTAAAGCTGGCACAGGACTGGCACAGATTAAATAACGTGTGATGGCTGTTACCTGTGTCTTCATCACTGAGGCAGCTGGGGCAGCTCCCGGCTCTCTGGTGACTTCGATTCCTGTCTGGATCTGCAGTGGATAACATCTTTTCTAACCAAAAAATAATCGTAATTAACTTTTCTATCCAGAACACGGCAATAAAACAATTGTGGGCGTCACCCCTCGGATTTCCCAAGAGGAAGAACAAGTGTCCCTAGTCCCAACTCTCGGATTCCTGTCTTCTTCAGTGGGGCAGGGAATGAAGTGTCCTGCTGATGAATGAAGTGGCACTCGGACCGTGCCTGGAACCCACCGACGGGCACCTCGTGTTGATTGGCACTGGATTGTCCGGAATGATGCCCGTGGTGGAGGAGCTGATGACTTTCCCGGGTGATCCCAACTCCTCCAGTGTCGGCGTGGGAGCGAGCCCCTCTGCCAGGATTCGGAAACCAGGGACCATCCCCATGGTGTTTGCGGTGCCTTACGAGCCCCCCTCGCCTCCCAAGCCCTGGGAGCAGCAATTAATAAAAACTGACAGTACCCGTGGCCTGGGAGCCTCATTTGGGGCTGTTCATGGGGGCTGTGTCAGGAAGGGTGTTTGGGGAGATGGTTTTAGGGAAGGTGTTTTGGGGCTGTTCCTGGCAGGGCTGTTTTGGGTGGGGAGATTTGGGTTTTTTTCCTAGGGGAGCTGTTTTCAGGAGGGTTTCGAGGCGCTGTTTTGGAGCTGTTCCTGGGAGGCTGTTTTGGAGCTGTGTCCTGAGAGGGGCTGTTTTTGGGAGCGTTTTCGGAGCTGTTTCTTGGGAGGGCTCTGTCAGAGACCTTGTTCCTGGGGGTTTATTTTTTGGAGGGTATTTTGGGGCTGTTCCTGGTGGGCTGTTTTGTGGCGGGTGNGGGGCGGGGAGGGGCCGCTCTGGGGACCGGCCCCGGGCGACACGGCGGCGCCGGAGCCTACGGGACTTTCCACGGGACCTTTCGCGGTACGGAGCCGGGGGAGCGGGCAACGGGGGGGCACGACCGGGAGTGGGACGGGCCGGGACGCGGGGACCGGGGCTGGATGGAGCCTCCGGTGGGGGACATGGAAACTGGGGCAGGATGGAGCTCTCCGGGCAGCACACGGGGACCTGGGCAGGATGGAGACCCCAGGTGAGGCCGGGGTCGAGGGCTGAGCTGGGCAGGGCCAGGTGCACCCTTTTGGATGCCTCTGGCACTGTCTGGACAGTCTGGGGACTCAAACTCTGAAATTGAGGTGCCGGGTGGGTTGCCAGGGGGATCTTTGAGGAGGGGGCTCCCACTGGTTCCGAACCCCCTGTGCTGCCCACACCGAGCTCCTGGCTCTTGCCGAGGTGAGCACGGCCTCAGCGGTGAGGATGATTTGGGGAAGCAGCTGCATCACTCCCGATGAGCATTTCTGACAAGAACCCGCTGTGGTTTCAGTGATTCACTCCCACCAGATCACCCTTTAATGTCATGGGACACCCTCCCTGCCATCCACCCAGAGATGTCCCCGCACATCCCGGTGTCGGTGACAGCATCCATACTCCCGTGATGGGCTGGAGTGGGGACTGACTGGGGACACTGGTCCGACTGGGAGGTACCTTGGTGGGAAGCTGGGAAGAGGTGGGAGCACAGGTGGGGTTTGTGTTGGATGCGAGAGCTGTGCCTTGACTCAGTTATTCCATGAGGTGAGGAAGTCTGAAAAATCCAAACCCAAATAACTAACGGGCCAAATCAAACCCCTGTGACAGCACCTTTCCTGGCAGCGCCCCGGCTGACGGCACCAGCCCTGAGTCCCTCATTTCCCGCACAAGCTCCAGCCCCAGCCGGTGACAGCAGGCGTGTGACAGCCCATGCCGTGTCCAGGTTTTCCCTAAAGCTGCGCTTTTCCAGGTCCCAGCACAGTTTGGACAGGTCAGGTGCTCCATCCCCATTCCCAGCCTGCAGCGTCCGTGTGCTTGGGCAATTCCCTCTCCTCCGTTGTCCAAGGTCAAACCGGCCGTGGGAGGGCCCCTGTTTGCACGGGGTCGGGATGTGGGACCTGCGGGCTTTGGCAGGTGCTTGTGGAATTTCTTGCAGAGATGGGGATGGCAAGAAAAGTCAGCAAAGAGGAGAAACCGTCAGCTCTGCGTCAGCCCCAGGGCTGCACTGTCCTTTCTGGGCATCCCCCGAGGCTGCACCATCCCTGCTGTGTGTCCCCCAGGGTTGCACTGTCCCCACTGAGTGTACCCCACGGCTGCACCGGCCCTTCTGGTTGCCCCCCGAGGCTGCACCCTCCCCACTTGGTGTCCCCCAAGGCTGCACCAGCCTCACTGAGTGTCCCCCAGGGCGGCAGGGAGAAGGGGCCGCTGCCTGAACCCCCTCCCTGTCGCTGCAGGGTTTCGGGGCCGTTTGCCACCCCCATCCCCCGTGCCCACGGGAGCACCGCGTGGCTGCCAGGACCAGCTGCCTCTTTCGAGCCCTCCCGACAGGGCCCAGCCTGCCACTGTGGCTTGTCGCACAGAGCTGCAGCCCAGCACAAAATGATACGTTTCTCGCTGCTTTTTCTGTCCCGGGAGGGCTGAGCTCCCCGCAGGCGGGAGCTGTGCTGAGCCCTAACGCTGCTGGGTTTCGCCGGAGGGTTTTGGTGGAAAGCGGGGCTGGGGGAGTGCCCGGGGTCAGTCACCTGTCCGTGTCCGGACGGACGTGGCGGGCAGGACACGGTGACACGGTACAGTGCTCCACTGGCTGCGGTGACAGCACGTCCCTCCTTCATCTCCACGTCCCTCTGGGCAACCTAAACCCGTAATTTCTTGTCCCAGCCGCTGCTCCTGCCCTCCCGCGGGCTGCATCCCCCCCGTGCCCCGCCCGTCCCCTCCCGGTGCCCAGATCCGGGTCCCACCGAGCCCCCCTGGGTTGTGGAGCATTAGGAACAGCCCTGGCCCCCCTCCCAGCCCCGCTGCGGTGGCAGCTCCTGCTGCCTCTGGGCGCTTCCTTGGATGTGGGGAGTATCCCAAGGAATGTTTTCTTTCCTTGGGCGGCAGATATCGGAGCGCACAGGGTCTGCTCTGTGCCCTGTCCTGGGCTGCACCCCGGGCTGACCGCAGCGGGGCCGGGCTCGTCCTCGCCCAGCACGGCAGCGCCGCAACCGGAGGGGCCCCCGCAGACGTGAGGGGTCCCCGCAGTGGGTAGGTGGGTGCCGAGAGAGCCGGGACAAGGCAGGACGGTCCGGGAGACTCTTGAGCTTCACGGGATCCCGCCGGCTCCAGCCGCTGCCGGCGTCGGTGTGGGACCTGTCCCGCCGCGGGGCTCGGTGCCCCGGGGAGAGGATGGGGAGGGTCTTTTGGGGATGACACTGGGTTTTCCTCTACCAGGTCTCTTGCTCTCGTGGAAGGAGCCGGGGGTCACAGGCACCCAGGCAGGTCAGTCGTGCCCGCCCGTCCCTCCGGGCAGGGACCATGGCAGACACCGAAGATGCCCCACGCGATGCCGGGGAGGGCGCGGGGGAGGACGGCACCCTCCAAAACGACTCCTTCCCGCTCTCCTCTCTGGCCAACCTGTTCGAGAACGAGGACACCTCGAGCCCCGCCGAGGCAGCCCGGGGTCCCCCCGGCGCCGGGGATGGAAAGCAAAACCTCCGCATGAAATTCCACGGGGCCTTTCGGAAAGGCGCCCCGAAGCCCATGGAGCTGCTGGAGGCCACCATCTACGAGTCCCCCGTGGTCCCCGCGCCCAAGAAAGCCCCCATGGACTCCCTCTTCGACTACGGCACCTACCGACACCACCCCAGCGAGAACAGGCGCTGGCGCAGGAGGGTCGGGGAGTGAGTACGGGACCCCGGTGCGGCGGGGGGTGCTGGGGTGGGGGGCACCCCGGTGGGGAGGGGGATGTTCAGCAGCTGGGGACGTGGGCAGACCTTCGAGTGGCACTTCGGGGTGCTGTGGGCAGAGGTGCCGCGCACAGGGAGCAGCTCGCAGTGAGTGCCAGCGGCTGTGCCGTGCCGTGGGTGGGGGTCCGCAGCCCCCGGTGCCGCGGGGCCGGGAGCGAGCTCCCCTTCCCCCTTACGGGCGCCATGAAAGAGGCTCTGTGCGCCCGGCCGCTCCCCTGGCCGGTGCGGCCGTCTGGCTGCGGCATGAAAGGGCTTTTCAGGAGGCCTCCGCCCTGCCAGCGCCAGGAAACCGGAGCCGGGGGGGCGGCCCGCGGCCGGACGCACAATGCCCCTCTGTGCTGGGCACCTGGGGAGGTCACCGTGGCCCCCCGCCAGCGTCCCCACCCAGGGGTGCAACCGGCTCAGGAGAGCGGGATGTTCCCCCGTGGAGGTGGGTGGAGGGGGCCAGGATGCCCCATGAGCCCTCAGACTTGAAGTCCCCGGCTGGGGCAGCCGCCGTCCGTCCTGCCCCCATTCCCGGTGCCCGGAGCTGACCGGCTGTCCCCGGTCCGTCCCCCTGCTGCCGACTGCTCCGACCGGTCTGGTTTCACCCGTGGTGCCGGAGCGTGACCAAGCCCGAGGGGCACGGCTGGGGGCCCAAAGCGCTGCGGCACCTGGGTGGGAGCTGGAGAGGCACTGGGAGCACTGGGCTGCTGTGGGTGGGGAGGTTGCCCCGGCCCCACAGGTGACCCCAGTCGGGAGGTGTCCCCACGTGGCTGTCCCCAGTGGCTGAGCACCCTCAAGCTCATTGCAGAGGTGGGAAACCGAGGCAGCGGCTCCGGTTCCCAGCGCTGGCGTTTCTCCCGCAGGAAGCAGCCGCCGGCCGCAAAGGGACCGGCTCCTGACCCGCCCCCCGTCCTCAAGGTATTCAACAGACCCATCCTCTTCGACATCGTCTCCCGGGGGTCCCCGGCCGGCCTGGATGGGCTCCTCTCCTTCCTGCTCACCCACAAGAAGCGCCTCACGGACGAGGAGTTCCGAGGTGAGGACCTGGGTATTCCTTGCCCTGGTGCCAGGGCTGTGCCGTGAGCACTGGTGATCCCGGTATTCCTGCGGGGATGGCGATGCACAGCTCTGGCATGGGAAGCCAGGGGGCCTGAGGGGGCTTGCCCTGGTCCCCCCTCAGCACCTTCCACTCGCAGAGCCCTCCACGGGAAAGACCTGCCTGCCCAAGGCCCTGCTCAACCTGAGCGGGGGCAAGAACGACACCATCCCCGTCCTCCTGGACATCGCCGAGAAGACGGGAAACATGCGGGAGTTCATCAACTCGCCCTTCAGGGACGTCTACTACCGAGGTGGGGGGCTTGGGGCCACTGCTGGCCCCGCCTGGCCATGGGGGACACTGGGATGGTTCTGGGAGCTGGGAAGCCTGGGGGATGTGACGGGGCAAGGCGGTGGCTGACGGGCGGTGGTGTCGCAGGTCAGACAGCCCTGCACATCGCCATCGAGCGCCGCTGCAAGCACTACGTGGAGCTGCTGGTGGAGAAAGGAGCAGACGTCCACGCCCAAGCCCGCGGCCGCTTCTTCCAGCCCAAGGGCGAGGGCGGCTACTTCTACTTCGGTGAGCAGGGAAGGAGCCCGGGGGGCTGCACCCCAAGGTGCCCCCGCAGCGGGGAAGGGGTGACAGGAGCGCCGGTGCTGTCCCCGCAGGTGAGCTGCCCCTCTCGCTGGCCGCCTGCACCAACCAGCCGCACATCGTGCACTACCTGACGGAGAACGGGCACAAGCAGGCGGACCTGCGGCGCCAGGACTCCCGCGGCAACACCGTGCTGCACGCCCTGGTGGCCATCGCCGACAACACCCGCGAAAACACCAAGTTTGTCACCAAGATGTATGACCTGCTCCTCGTCAAGTGTGCCAAGCTCTTCCCCGACACCAACCTGGAGGCCCTGCTCAACAACGACGGCCTCTCACCGCTCATGATGGCAGCCAAGACCGGCAAGATCGGGGTATGGTGACCTGCTGTAGTGGGGGACGGCTCCCTGCCATCCCTGCTGAGCCCTGTTGCACTCAGTGCATGTCCCTGCACGGCTTCTCTCTGCAGATGCTGGTGGAAACATGGATGTGCAGCCTATTAACCCGGCTAATTAAAGCCCCTTTTCATTCTGGCCCTTTCCTAATTAACTCCAGACCCTCGCACAGCCCATCCTCTCCCCTGCCCTGCCCTCTCGACCTCTGGTGGGGCAGGCAGGGGGGTCATCAAAAATGCAGAACTGCAGCATCCTGGGGGCTACGACAGTGTCTTTGCACCACCCCAGGAACACCTGGGAGCATCCTGAGCCCACTGGGGTGGGTTGGGGGATGCACCCGGGATGGGGTGGGAGAAGGGCAGGATTCCCCACGCAGGTGGGGCCAGGTCTGGGGGTAGCAGTCCTCCCTCCGTCCGGCAGATCTTCCAGCACATCATCCGGCGGGAGATCACGGACGAGGATGCCCGGCACCTCTCCCGGAAATTCAAGGACTGGGCATACGGCCCCGTCTACTCCTCCCTCTACGACCTCTCCTCTCTGGACACCTGCGGGGAGGAGGTGTCCGTGCTGGAGATCCTCGTCTACAACAGCAAGATCGAGGTGTGCAGGGGCTGGGGGGACTGGGAAGGGTCTGGAAGGGACCAGGTGGCCCTCTCCCCTCTGTCAGCACCCGTGTCCCACCAGAACCGCCACGAGATGCTGGCCGTGGAGCCCATCAACGAGCTGCTGCGGGACAAGTGGCGCAAGTTTGGGGCCGTCTCCTTCTACATCAGCGTGGTGTCCTACCTCAGCGCCATGGTCATCTTCACCCTCGTGGCCTACTACCGCCCCATGGAAGGCCCCGTGAGTCCCCAGGCTGGCACAGCCCCACAGGCCAGCGCTGCCCCGCAGCGGGGTCTGCCGGCTCTCTGTCCCAGGGGATGGGGGAGCAGCTCCGCTCTGTCCTCTCCCCGCAGCCGCCCTACCCCTACACCAGCACCGCCGACTACCTGCGCCTGGCCGGGGAGATCATCACCCTCCTCACTGGGATCCTCTTCTTCTGCACAAACGTCAGTGTGGCAAGGCAGGGGGTCCTCCTGTGGGACCACTGGGCCTCCAGGGGTGACAGTCCCTGTGTGCTGAGGCCCCAGACACGGGGACCCTGCCACCGCAGAGCCTCCAACCTCTGCCTCTCTCTCACAGATCAAAGACCTGTTCATGAAGAAGTGCCCGGGTGTGAACTCCTTCTTCATAGACGGCTCCTTCCAGCTGCTCTAGTACGTGGGGAACCCCCGAGGCCGCCACGAGCCACCTCACCCCCCGGGCTTGTGGGTGCAGCAGGGTCTGACCCCAACTCTCCTCCAGCTTCATCTACTCGGTGCTGGTGATTGTCACGGCCGGGCTGTACCTGGGTGGCATCGAGGCCTACCTGGCTGTCATGGTCTTTGCTCTGGTCCTGGGCTGGATGAACGCCCTGTACTTCACCCGCGGGCTCAAGCTGACGGGGACCTACAGCATCATGATCCAGAAGGTCCGGTGGGGTCGTGGGTCTTGTCCTTCTCCGGGGGTGATCCTCCTTTGGAAGTGCAGCCTAAAGAGGTTCCTCCAGGCTTTGTGAAGGGTTCCAGTGGCTCTCCACTGCCCTGCTCCCAGCCTGGCCATGTTGGTGGCACAGCTTGATGATGATGCCGTGGTCCAGCACACCTCACCCTGCTCTCCGTCACTTTCAGATCCTCTTCAAAGACTTGTTCCGCTTCCTCCTGGTCTACCTGCTCTTCATGATCGGCTACGCGTCAGGTAAAACCTGGCTGGGGGAAGGACAAAGCCCTGTGGCTCAGCATGGCTGGGCAGGGGGCTGCAGACCCCTGGCTCCATCCCACCTGCCCACGGGCTCAGCCACTGCCTCCCCAGGGGTGGAGAGGGTCTCATCCAGCACAGACCCATACTGGGGCCCACTGTGGATCCCATCCTTGCTGTTGCCCCTGCGGACTCGCCGTCCCTGTCCCTTCTCCCCCAGCCCTGGTGTCCCTCCTCAACCCGTGTCCCAGCAGCGAGTCCTGCAGCGAGAAGTCCAACTGCACCGTGCCCACCTACCCGTCCTGCCGGGACAGCCAGACCTTCAGCACCTTCCTGCTCGACCTCTTCAAGCTCACCATCGGCATGGGCGACCTGGAGATGCTCGAGAGCGCCAAGTACCCCGGCGTCTTCATCATCCTCCTCGTCACCTACATCATCCTCACCTTCGTGCTCCTCCTCAACATGCTCATCGCCCTCATGGGGGAGACCGTGGGCCAAGTCTCCAAGGAGAGCAAGCACATCTGGAAGCTGCAGGTACCACCCTGGGGGCTGCGGGACAGGGGCTCCAGGGGCATCCTGTGCCTGGGGCGCTGCAGCATTGAGGCATCCCGAGCTCCGTGGGCAAGGTACCTCCATGCTCAAGCAGTCCCTGGTGTCCCTGGCAGTGGGCCACCACCATCCTGGACATCGAGCGCTCCTTCCCAGTGTTCCTGCGGAAAGCCTTCCGCTCGGGGGAGATGGTCACTGTGGGGAAGGGCACGGATGGGACCCCTGACCGCCGCTGGTGCTTCAGGTAAAGGTGGGCTGAGCTTCTCCCACCACAGCCAGCAGCATTTTGTGGGGGGGCTGGCACCATGCACTCATTTGCTGGGGGCTTTGTACTGATCTGGAGGCGGCTGGCATTGCTGGTGGGTGCCAGAGCTCCTGCCCTGGCTCCCAGGCAGCCCCTGCGGGTCTGACCTTCCCCACAGGGTGGACGAGGTGAACTGGTCCCACTGGAACCAGAATCTGGGCATCATCAGTGAGGACCCGGGCAAGAGCGACACGTACCAGTACTACGGCTTCTCCCACACCATGGGCCGCCTGCGAAGAGGTGAGCGCCGGGCTGCGGGCTGGGAGCATCCCTCGGGATGCTGCTTGCAGCATCTGATGAGCCCCAGGAGCAGATTTGGGGACCAGGGGAGCAGCCACAGACTCCCGGATCTGCCAACCTCCCACCCTCTCCACAGATCGGTGGTCGACGGTGGTGCCCCGCGTGGTGGAGCTGAACAAGAGCTGCCCGCCGGAGGAGGTGGTGGTGCCCCTGGGCGCCGTGGGCACAGCGGAGCCGCGGGAGCGGCGGCACGGCCATGCCCCAAGCTCCCCGCTCTAGCACGGCAGCACCGGCAGCTGATGGACTCTGCCCGGGCCCCCGGAGCGGCTCCAGGATCGCGACTGGGCTGGATGGTGCTTGTCTGCTCCTCAGGGATTCGCCTGGCAGCCTCTGTCCCTCCGGCAGCCGCTGTCCCGGCGGGTGTCCAGCCCGGATGGGGGGGCCTGGCCCTGCCCCAGCGGTGCCGGCGGTCTCGGCTCTCACCGGCGAGCTCCGGTGCCACCGCTTCGCTTTGCTGTGCCGGGGCCGTGGCTGTGCTGTGCTGGGAGCCTCGGCCCGGGCCCGGGGTGGGGAGCACGGCCCCCGCCGCCCACCAAGGCCGATGGTTTTGCCACAGAGTTTTGCACAAGATTTATACGACTATTTATTTAGGAATAAAGACTGACCCGCCACCGCCGCCTCCTCCCGGCGCTGAGTGATTCCGGATGGGAGAGCCAGGCTGCCGGCGGGGCTCGGGGAGGGATGGAGGAGCTGGCTGCTCCTTGGCCGTGCCAAGCCAAGCCAGGCCAACCCATGCCATGCCTTTGGGCATGGTCACCCATCATGCTGAGCTCGGGTGTGGTGCATGGCCGTGGTGTACAGGTGAGGCACAGGGATACGGTGCACAGGTGCAGTAAATGGATGTGAGGATGTACAGGTGCGGCACAGGGATGCGATGTGCAGGTACGGTACAGGGATGTGGTGTACAGGTGCAGTTATGGGTGTGAGGATGTTCAGGTGCAGTACAGGGATGCGATGTGCAGGTGTAATACGTGGATACAATGTACAGGTGCAGTACAGGGATGTAATGTGTAGGTGAGGTACAGGGATGTGATGTGTGATGTGCAGGTGCGGTACAGGGATGTGGTACACAGGTGCAGTAAATGGATGTGAGGATGTACAGGTGGGGTGCAGGGATGTGATGTGAAGGTGAGGTACAGGGATGTGAAGATACACAGGTGCGGTACAGGGTGCAGTAAATGGATGTGAGGATGTACAGGTGAGGTACAGGGATGCGGTGCACAGGCGAAGTTATGGATGTGAGGATGTACAGGTGAGGTACAGGGATGTGATGTACAGGTGTAATACACGTATAGAATGTGCAGGTGCGGTGCAGGGATGCGGTGCACAGGTGCAGTTATGGATGCGAGGATGTACAGGTGCAGTTATGGATGTGAGGATACACAGGTGCAGTGAATGGATGTGATGTACAGGTGCGGTGCAGGGATGCGGTGCACAGGTGCAATTATGGATGCGAGGATGTACAGGTGCAGTGATGGATGCGAGGATGTACAGGTGCAGTGAATGGATGTGAGGATGTACAGGTGCAGTTATGGATGTGATGTACAGGTGCGGTGCAGGGATGCATGCGGGGCACGGTCGCAGTACGAGGCCGCCCCACCGGAGGGCAGCACACACCGCGCCATGCGGGACCGGCCCCTGCGGGGCGCGGGGAGCCCGGCCGGGCCTGGCTCCGCACCCCGAGCCCACGGGTAGGGCCGGTTCCGGGGCAAACCAGTGCTCCGCACCCCATCCCCTCCCGTCCCTCGCCCATCTCCATGGATGCCCATCCCATTCCCATCCTCACCCCATCCCATCCTTCTCTGTAACTCGTTTCCTCCTCATCCTGCCGGCCACCTGCAGTGGTGAGTGCTCCTTTAACAACTGGATGTTGTGCAAGCGTGAAGGAGCGCTCTGGGTGGACACCAGCGGCACGGTGACACGGTGACCCTGACAGAGACCCTGGCCAGGGCCCTGGGGACAGCCCAGCTCTCTCAGCAAACGCTTTAGCAGCAGAGGGGACACTTCATCTTCCAACTTGATGAGTCGCCGTCAGCGTTAACGGCACCGTCTCCATTTAAATGTGATTTACATACATCTCTCATATTGTGGTTTAAGTATTTCCCCAGGGTGAGGGATGAATATGTTTCATTATCACTCCTTGGGAGAGGCGGAGGTGGCGGCTCCTGCTTCATAATTGAATGAGGAGCTGAGTTGCTCTGCTTCTAGGCCGGTTCTTGGGTGAACACAATAAACTTGGCTTTCACCTGGCTGGGTGGCCACAGGTCCACAGTGGCCAGTCCTGTCTGGGCCGTGTGTGGTGGCTGGGGAGCCCTGGGACAGAACTCGGTCACCCAATGTGCTGGTGTCAGGCTCAGCACTGCGGCTGCCCCCGGCTGCAGCACCAGAGATGGGATTTTCCAGTAAAATGAGATATAAACCAATTTTCTCCCCTCCCGTGCAAATCTTGATGCCCCAAAGCCAAGAGGCCACATGTGAGTGGGCTTTAAAAGGATTTGGGGTGTGGGAAGGGCAGCTGTCACCAAGCCCCTGCATCATCCCTCGGCACCCTGAGGTGGCTCTGTGGGGACAGGGACACCACAACCACCATGGTGACATCCCAGCACAGGATGCCTCTACCACCTTGGCCCTTTTACCCTCTGCCCCACCAGTCCCTGAGGTGTTTCACCCTCAGCTGTGGTGATGGGGGCACCCCGGGGGCCGGTGAACGGGGGGTGCTCGGCCCCGGCCCCCTCCCGCCCCTCCCCGCGCCGCCCTGCCAGTGATGACAAACCCAACAAAGGGAAGAGAAAAGCACTTGTCATCCAGAATGCGGAGCGTGGAAGCAAATTTATTTTTAGATAAATCTAAAGCTTAATTTGTGAAGCTAATATCAATCAAAATGAGAGATGGGTTTTTTTAAGTCCTTTTGCAGCCGTGCAATTTATACTGCCTGTCTCTCCTCCTCGCTCCCAAACAGCAAAGGCGGCCGCTAAGTTTAATATCAGCCTCATGCACACCTCCCTTGGAAATTCGTATTATTATTGGTATTATTATTAATAATATTGGAATAGGAAGATTTCTGTAGGCCAGAAGCAGCATCATTTCCCTTGGTGCGTTCCCACAGCGTTCATGGGGCGCTGTACCCCATGGGATAGGAGGGTGATGGATTATGGTGGCTTCCTCCTGGGTGCTGGGATGCACCTCAGGGGTCCCTGCCCCATCTCCCACAAGGTGTCTGTGCACATTTTGAGTCCCCACGTGCTCACCTGCACCCACCAGAGCTGGCAGAGCAGGCCCTGGCTGGACTGGAGGCAGGCACCCGCCAAGGAGGGACCCGTTTATTTTGCATTCCGCAGCTGAAGCCTCCCCATGCCCAGCGAAATCCTCCTCGCGAGGAGCGATCTGAGGGGAGAATTAACCTGCTAAATAATAAAAACCCCGCACACCTCCTAATGAAATGTAATGACTTGGAGACCTGCAAGATGGATCGCGCCGTCGCCCGCAGCCGCTCGCCCTGATTTATGGCGAGCTGGGAAATCTGATGGAGGCAGCGCTAATGAATCCTCCTCCTCCCACGGGCACCGCTGACGGAGCAAAGTTTCTCCTGGAGCCCCCAGCACGGCTCCGTGCACCCCAGCCTTTGCAGAGTCCCCCCTTTGGCGCAGGGGGGGCCCTCAGGGAGGGGCTGACCAGCACAGAGGGACCCGCCAGCAGCCCCGCCGCGCTCCAGCCTCACGTTCCTTTGATGTGGCGTCTTTGTAATGACAAAGATCTGAGCAAAGATCTTCCTCCAGACGGACTAATTTTAACGCGCAGGCAGGCAGGCAGTGGCACCCCCCCATCAGGAACGTTAACCTCTGTGAAAATTCCCTTTTGTCCCAATTTCTCTTTGTTCCCTGGATCGGCTGTCACGCCGCTCGCTGCCGGTGACGGAGCGGTCGCCTCCCGTCGTGCCATAAATACCGGCAGAGCCACGCGCGCCGTTACGGCGAGTGAGCAAAC
>VXAD01011239.1:192121-218142 GCA_013399195.1 Dicrurus megarhynchus | reverse complement strand
GGCGCAGGAGGGACCTTGAGCTAAAGTGCTTGAGGCGGGGTAGGGAGCGACGCCCACCTGGGCGGGCGAGAGCTTAGTCCGCTTCCCCTCCGAGTTCTTCACCACGCTTTTGCCGGAGGCTTTGACGATGGCCAGCAGCCCCTGGTAGCCGCCGGCGTGCAGGGGGTAGGGGCTGTACCGCTGCCCCGTGGTGTCATAGCCGTTCACCGTCCGGTTAAGGTGCTTGTGCTGGGGGACCCTGATGTTGGTGGGGAAGATCTTGATGGTCAGCGGGCTGTTGGCCACCTTCTGTGCGTAGGCGTCCAGCTCGGCGGGGCTGGGGTAGCGCGGGGAATGCATGGGGGCCGTCTCGCCTGCGGGAGCAAAGCGTGGGGTGAATCTGACACCGCCAGGGTGAGGGGACCCAGCACCCCAGCACCATCCTCTCCCCGGCCGGATCCCACCCGCTCCCGGCAGAAACCAGGTCACGGCACCAAGCTGTCCCCTCCCGCTGACGGGAGTCACTTGTAAGTGGCCTAAAATAAACTCGGTGTGGAGAATGGAAATGTCACTTTACCCAACGGGGGAATCTTTCTCTGAGATTGGATTTAAACTACATTATACAAGCAATTTCATGGGTGCTTTGCGCTGCTACGAGAACCTCACCAAAAATGGAAAAGCATTGCATTTACCAGCCATAAATCAGCAGTTCCTATAATGAGCACAAAAATGTCACTTTTATGCAATTTTACAGATGAACAAAACTGGTGAAATTAACTGTGGTAACCTACTGGAGTCAGCAAAAGCCACTGCAGAAAAAAAAATTATATATGTATATAGTTTTGTTCCTTTCAAACTCTTTCCTGAGCAAGTTTTTGCCATTCTGGTGTGAAAACTCATTTGTCGTTCCCATTATACTTTCATTTGGAGTTTATCTTGAGTATCCAATGAGCCACCAACTGTGAAAATGATTAAATCTACAAAATCTATCTAATAGATGGAATAAATTAGGTGTTTAAAATCTCCACACACACTCACACACACACACACACAGAGGCACACGCACGTACACGTCGGCACATGGGAATGATGGGAGGTTCCCAGCTGGTTCCCAAATTCCCAGCCCTGCCAAGGAATGTCTACGGCGCACCGGGTATGCCAGACCTGGTGCCTGCCCAGAGGAAGGTTTTGCAAGGGAGAGATGGCAAAACTGGGGGGGTTGGGGAGCCCCAGCCTCCCCAGGCAGTGCAGCCCCCCTGTACCCTTTGCTCCCAATGCCACCAACCCCTGATGCCACCACGTCCTGGGTGGCAAAGTCACCACAGAAGAGCTGCACCACTGGGTACATTCCACATTCCCTGTGAAGGGACTGCCTGTCCCAGTCCCGCTCTGAGTGACGTTTCCGTGGCTGTGACGTGCCCGGATGTGCCAGGCACCGGTTAAAACCAGGATTCAGAGGGAAGGACGCACTGGAATCTGTGACTTTCCACATCACCCCCCACTCCCAGCAGCAGAGGGGTGCTGGGGGGACACAGCAGCGAGGCTGTGGCTGCTTTCCATGCTCTCCACGCTCTCCATGGGCGCAGTAATTGCCCAGGCAGGACGCAGCGCCTGCGCCAGCCGTTGCTCCCATTAAGCTGATGTTATGGGCTTTTTACAGGTGTCTTAAATAGACATTCTTATTAACGAGTGTATTAAGCCAATTAAAACCAGCGCCATTGAGGAGGATTTAATGGAGCTGCTGGGACACAGGAGGCACGGCACCAGCAGCTCCCTCCGGCAGGACACGTGAGGACGTTCGGCACCAGGACATCCCAGGCACCAACCTTCCAGCCTCTGGAAAGCTCCGGTGCTCCCGCAGAGCCGTCAGGGCAGGGAGGGCACACATGGTGGGATCTGGTGGGCATGGGCACCCCACAGGACAGCGGGTGCAGGGGGCTGTGAATGGGACCTCTCTGCCCAGAGGCACGGCGTGGAATTGCACGGCATGGAATGGCACGGCATGGAATGGCACGGCGTGGAATGGCACGGCATGGCATGGCACGGCGTGGAATGGCACGGCACAGAACGGCCCAGCACGCACATCTGCATTCCCCTTCATGCCAGCACCACTGTCCTTGGAGGTGGCAGCATCGTGAATACTCAATTAACGTGACACTAATTAGCTGGTGACACTTGCAGAATCCCTAATGAGCCCGTTCCACAGAAACACTCCTTTTCCGAGGAAAAATATTTAAAAACCAAGGGGCTGTTGCAGGAGGGAGGGAAGGAGGTGGTGTCACCCGCGGGCACCGCGGTTCCCTGACGTGGACCACCAAAACCCTGTCCCCAAGCACTGGGGCTGCAGGTGACACTTTTTGGGGTGGCCCTGTGCCTTGGGACATCCCCGGTGATCCGAGCCTGGCCGAGGGCATCCCACCCGCCAGCCCCGGCGCCGGCGCGTGCCCGGAGCAGCCTTTGTCGCCTCTTTGCTCCAGCTGGGTTGGATGTGACAAGCCACCAATTCGGCGTGTTGTCACATCGCAGGGTGACGCACCGCACCCCCGCCGGGAAAATCACAGAG
Source organism: Dicrurus megarhynchus (assembly GCA_013399195.1). Classification (NCBI taxonomy): domain Eukaryota; kingdom Metazoa; phylum Chordata; class Aves; order Passeriformes; family Dicruridae; genus Dicrurus; species Dicrurus megarhynchus. The sequence goes on along the minus strand of VXAD01011239.1, from coordinate 215,600 downwards.
CGGCCGCTTCTTCCCGGCGGCTGCCGGCACGCCGGCGGCTGCGGCGCTGCCGCTCTCCGCAGTAATTACTGCTTTCCAGCCGCCTGTAATTACTGCGAGATGCGAACTCGCCCGAGCCACCGCGGCACCGGCGGGCGCAGCCGGCCCTGACACAGCCGCTCGCTGGTTGTGTCCCCCGTGTCCATCTCCTCCCGAACTCGGAGCATCGGAGCTGACCCGCCGGGGGATGCACGGCGGATCCCCTCGGCTGCCGGCGCAATCACCATCACCACGGCTCTTGCCATCCCTAAACCCAGCCCAGCTGCTGCCAGCTATGAGTGGCCGCCACCAGCCCCTTCTCCCAGACGTTTCCCTGCCTCCCAGCTCCCTCCCTCACTGGCATTCCCACGGGATGCATCCGGCACCCCCCAGCTCCCCCCTCCCTCCCTGACCTGCTCTATTTTTCCAGCCTGCACTCAATAACAGCTAAATAATTGAATCTGCTCAGCAGCCAAAGATTTGGTTTGAATTTTATTGGAATTTTAAATTGTTTTGTTTCTTCAGTATTTTATTACTGTAAATGGAAAATGCATCGCCCGCAGTAATAATCCGGTGGCTTTTTATATTACTCTGAGCTCCTGCTCGGAGCATTATTGGAAAGCCAGGCAGAGAGGAGACCCCAGCTAATGGCAGCACGGGCTTATGAGATTATGCCTCCAGCTAAACAACTTTTTACTTTAGCAAATTGGCCACCAAACCCAGTCCCAGACACAGATGTAAATCCGCTGGGGCCGCGATCCGGAATAAATCTCGGTTTATGGAGCGGGGAGCTCTGGCCCTGCTGTGCCCAGAGCAGCAGGATGGGGAAAAATGTCCAATGGGGACCAGGGATGGCTGCAGGAAGGGTAGGAGAGGTGGGAGGAACCCCTCCCAAAAGCCTCCTCAGATGTGCTCACCTGCATCCCCCACATCCCCAGCATCCCCTGCATCTCCCACATCCCCCTCACAACCAGCATTCCCTGCATCTCCCCAGTCCCCCACATTTACAGTATTCCTTGCATTCCTCTGATCCCCAGTGTCCCCAGGGACCCCCACACCACGCCTGGCTGCAGCCACAGCCCCAGGAAAAAAAGGAAAGATGGGAAGAAAGGGAAGGGAAGGGAAGTTAACCAGGGTCTGCTTGGTTAAAGCAGTTGTGGGATCAAAATGGCACCAGGAAGGATGCCCAGGACCAGGAAGGAGAGAAAGATGCTCAGGACCAAGAAGGATGCTCAGTACTGGGAAGGATATTCAGGATCAGGAATGATGTTTAGGACCAGGAAGGACAGAATGGATCCTCACTTCCAGGAAGGACGCTCAGTACTGGGAAGGATGCTCAGGAACAGGAAGGACAGGACGGACACTCAGCACCAGGAAGGAAGCTCCATGCTGCTCCCACAGCCCAGGTTTGTCCCCCAGACTGGTGCTGGAACATCCCTGGCTGGGTTCCCTCTTCCCTGAAGGAGGAGGAGCACAAGCACCAGCAATTTGTGCCTTTAACTCCCAGTCCATGAGACTGCACTGCCTGGCAGCTGCCCAGCTCTGGAAGGGGACGGGGAGCAGGATATCAGGGTGCACAAGAGGGAACAATTTGGGCATCAGCACCAGCAGCACCACAGCCTTGAGCAAGGGCTCTGCAGACTGGGAATGTGGCAGGACACGGCACCTCGCTGGTTAACAGCAGCACGAGAGAGACACGTGCTGCTCCCTCCCTCCCCCCCCATTCCTTGCAAGATAAGATGGGACAATCCTTATTTTTACACATCGAAGGCGCTACAATATTTTGCAATAAATGAAAGAAGTAATCTCGGCAGGGAATCTTTATAAAGCTGCCGAAGGCGACGTGTGGCTGGAAGCTTCCCAGCGCCGGGGATGGGCCTCGCCCTCCCGTGGTCCCAAAGGAAAACGCTTTTCACCCCCTTTTTTTTCAGATGGGAAAAAAGCTGCAATGGAGGGCTCGCCCCCAAAAAAGCAGCTCAAGGAAAGCGTCTGCCCCAGCTCTGTCGTCACGTGGTCCCATCGCCACATTCACCCCGGGAAGGGGCATTTTCCTGGAGCCCTGAGCATCCTACCCAACCTCACCCTCCCTCCTCATCCTCACCCTCCATCCCTGCCCTGCCCCTGTTCCAGAAAAGCGCTGGCATTTCCAGCCCTGAGCTCCTGGTTTGTTCCTGTCCGGCCTCTCTGAGCTGGCGGGGCAGAAGGGCAGCAATTAGGCAGGATTTTTAATTGGCACAGGGGCGGGAGGGGTGGGAAGGGGAGCGATGCTGGGCAGAGGAGCACACTGGAGCCCTGAGCAGCCGTGCCAATGGCTCTTATTAAAAAATAATAGAGCTGCAGCCTCCAAATGAATTAAAATCCACGAGAGCCGAGAGCTCGTCCCCAGCTTTGGGACCAGGATCCCCGTTCCCCTTGCAGTGAGGCGATCCAAATGCCTTCAAAGCTTCAAAAAGCATCAAAAATCCCCTTTTTCTCCGCCTGCCACACTGGGAACAGATTTTGTAAGAGCTAAACCCTAAATATTTGCAAAACACTTGGAAGAAACCTCAATATTTAGAAAACACTTGGAAGAAAACAAACAAAAGCTGCTACATTTAGCAAATCAAGGCAGTCCTTCAAGTTTTGGGTCTGTGCCCCAGGTAGCAAAGCAGCAAAGCAGCAAAGCTGGCAGGATCTGGCTGCCCTGGAGGGCAGAGCCTGGCACAGTCGGGGTAAGAGACAGAGCCAGTGACCCCTAGATGAGGGCAGGGCAAATTCCAGGGGGTCCCAGCTGGAGCTGGAGGGTGGCTGAGGGATGCTGCCCTGCCCAGACCAAGGTGACCAACGGGTGGGCACGGGGGAGGCGTGCAGCCCCCAGCCTGGGGAGAGCAGCCACGAGCAGTTTTTTGGGTGCTGGCGGGCAGGGGGGCCGCAGGCACTGTGCCCCCCGCTCCGGGCGGGTCGGGTGGCTGCCACATCCTCGGCTCCAGCGGCGGTTTCTATGGTGACAGTGTCCCCAGGATGGGTGGCGCAGAGGCCACCGCGATGCCGTGGATGCCGTGGGGGTCCCTGCCCCCTCCCTCCACGACCAAAGGGACCGCACCACCCGTGACCGGCACCCTGCGCTGTCCCCAAAATCGCTGCGTGCCCGCCCGCGGCAGAGCCCCCACCGCGGGACCCCGAGTGCCAGGAGCCGAGACAAACCCGCCCCGGCTCCGGGGGCTTAAATTAAACCAACTACAGCAATAATAGCGGGAGAAATCCATCTGAATAACCGTAGGTGGCAAACCCCGCGCGGCAGCGCCGGAATCTGCAAAGACAACAAAATTCATGACAAAGCACAAAGGGAAGCGCCGGGCTCGCCGCGTCCCCAGATATTCATCCGTTAACACGTTCCCTTTTTAGGCTGACATGTCATTTCAGACGGGCCTTTCTTCCTCCCCTTTCTTCTCCCCCTCGTCGCGCGCGGCTCTGCCGAGGCGGCTGCTGAATTGGATCACCTCGGGGCGAGCACTTTATTATCTGCAGTCAAAGCGTCACCACAAATACCCGTCTACACACACACGTGTCACTTCCCATTTGTCTCCTCCACGAGGTATTAGCGCGGCGCCGGCACCGCGCTCCGTGCCACGCCGGCCACCGCGGCACCGCGGCCGGGGTGCGAGGATGCCCTGGTGCCACCCCAATGCCATCCTGATCCCGTCCCGGTGTCAGCCCAGTGCCATCCCAAAGCTGTCCTGATGCCACCCCAGTGCCGCCCTAACGCTGCCCTCGTGCCACCCCACAATACTGCCCTAATGCCACCTATGTGTCACCTAATGCTGCCCAAGCACAGCCCTGGTGCCACCCCAAAGGCGCCCTGAGGCCACCCCAACACAACTGCCACCCCAAAGCCATCCCAGTGCCACCCATCTGAAGCCAACAGAGCCCTGAGGCCATCCCAAAACAACTGCCACCCCAAAGCCATCCCAGTGCTGTCCCAGTGCCACCCTTCGGACACCCAACACAGCCCTGATGCCGCCCTGATGCCATTTCACCACGGAGCCTCCGAGGGACCCCGGGACCAGGAGGGGACCCCACGACCTCTGTTGGCCCTACAGCTCATCCCAGCTGCCCCCAGCCCCTCTGCTCACTCATCCACAGCTAATTAATATTTGAATTAATTCAAGCCATGGGCTTTGTACCTGCCGAGGGGAGCAGGGTGGACACCCCCAGTGCAAGGTGCCCCATCCTGGGCTCTGCCACTGCCCAGGAACCTGCTCTGTGGCCAATGGACCATCACAATCCTGGGAAGTTCGGACACAAACCAAACCCCCTGTCGTGCGCTGCACCATTACCAGCCAAGCCCACCTCAAATCCAGGGCTCTGACCCGGTGGGAGATGGGCACTGAGCAGCCCCACTTCACCCTCCATGCCCACGTGTGACCGATGGAAAAGTGTTTTTGCAGCGATTCCTGGCAGGGAAAGTGCAAGTCAACAGCACATTTTGGGCCCAGCAGTTAATTGAACTCCTTTTTATGGCACGTACATAAATACACAGAACCATCATTAACCGATCCCTTCCAGAAACTGAAAATGAAAGAATTAATCTTACTTCACTCATGTGTAACCCCTCATGAAATTAAAATGATATTTTATGGGTGTGTACAAAAGCAAAGCCTCGCTGCAGCCGCTCTAATGAAAATGCCCTTGGAACAAGCAGAATTGGGTAACGAGGAGCCATTAAACGGGGCCTCATCCCGTGTGCAATTAACGGGTTTATCACTGATGAGAGTCCCCACAGGGGCAGGGAGAGCTGTGGGTGACCCTGGAGCTGAGTCCCCGGCACAGTGCTGCTGGCTGAGCTCCAGCCATCACCTCTCATTAGGGCCATCCCCTCGTTAGTGTTTTAATACCCTCCTTGGGGGAGGGCTTGTGCCACCCCCAAGAGCCACTGTCCCAGTGGGGCCGAGGTGACAGGTCCCACGGGGCCCCCAGCATGGAGGATGGGAATGGTGAAAGAATCCCAGAATCCGGTTTGGGTTGGAAGGGACCTTAAAACTCATCCCATTCCACACCCTGCCATGGGCAGGGACACCTTCCACCAGCCCAGGTTGCTCCAAGCCCCGTCCGACCTGGTCTTGGGCACTTCCAGGGATGGGGCAGCCACAGCTTCTCTGGGCACCCTCTGCCAGTGCCTCACCACCTTCCCAGGGAAGAATTTTTTCCCAATTTCCCATCTATCCCTGCCCCCTGGCAGTGTGAGGCCATTCCTAGTTGTCCTGCCATCCCATGGTCTTGTGAATAATCCCTCTCCATCTTCCTTGTAGGCCATGGAGGATGCTCATGAGGTTCACCTCTGTGAACTCCCCACGGCTCCCAGCTCCCCATGGGTGCCAGCCCCTTTAGGGGGACACACATCCTGCTCCCTGCCACACTCCCAGCCCCAGGCTGGGTGGAGGAGAGCACATGGAAAATAACATTTCATTAAATATCATCCACCGTGCCGTGACTGCCGAGAGCGGGAGCAGCAAAGAGTTTGGCCAAGCTGAGAGGGGCATTATTTGATTTATAATTTAAATAAAGCTCAGGATTCCTGTAATGCGCCCAGGATAAAATCAAAAGGGACCAGGCTGCTGGAGTTAATTGGACGTGATATTTTCCTGAGGATGCTGCTTCTCTGCAGGCTCCTGCTCCTCGGCTGGAGGTGGGAGGCACAGGCAGGGCCAGGAGGGCTCTGGCACCCTCCTGCATCCTCCTCAAGGATGCAACACTGGTGTGCCAGGTTGGTTCCTACGGAACAGCCTTGGGACTACCGCCGGCAACGGCGGCAAAGTCACCTCCAGCTTTATCAGGATGCATTTTGTGGGATGCTCCCACACCGCTGGGGTGTGGGAGGGGCACGGAGATGGGAGGACAGCAATTAGCAGGAGAGGCCAGGGGCAGAACCGGGGGGTGAAGGCGCCGGCAGCTCCCCGCACGGGCAGGAAAATGAGTCAGCTCACCTTTTACGTGAAATTAATACCAAAATTAATCAGCGGCGCGGGCAGGATAATAGGATTTCACAGTGGTGCCGGGCCAGACGGCCAATGTGCCGAGAGCCAGACTCATTTAATATCGACAGAAACAATGCCAGAGGACAGAAATAAGCCCCATAAAGATAATTACTGAGATACTCGGGAGCAAATTAAGTAATCAGAGGCACTTCTAATTTGCGCCTGGTTTGAAGAGCGCGCTCTCCGTGCCGATTCCCCGCACAGGCGTTCCGGTGGCGGCGGGAGCTCGGACCCGCGCCGGCGCCCGGCCCCTCCGCCGTGCTTCCCACAGGTGCCATAAATAAGGAAGGGAAAATTGTATTCCGAGCCAGATGCGTGGCCCTGGATGTCACCTGCAATTTAATTTGCGCTGGCAGGAGGCAGAGAGGAGCGAGACGTGCCGGGTTTGCCCGTAACGAGCGGAAACGCAGGGGCAGCTAAACTTTGATTAAGGTGACCTGGCTGGTGGCAGCCGGTGGCGAGCGTGGCGTGGGGGTCCAGGTGGGAGCTCAGCCACTGGCACCCATCCCAGGGGAAGCAATTTCAGGTCCTGCTCGAGTCAAAAACTCTGCCTCCTGGGTACCCCGCACCTGCCACGGTCTGGGGTGGGGTCAGATCTCTGCCCACACCCCACTGGCACAGCTCCAGGACCACCGGGACCCTGGGGCTGGGACCCTCTCAGGACACAGGCAGCTGTATCTGGGAACTTCTCTCACACTGACGGCACCATATGTGACACCACATAAGGGCTCCTGCTGCCCAAACCTCCTTATTTCAGCACCTCTGGCAGGGTGGGAAACGCCAGAAAGCACCAAACCACCCCACCCCCAGCAGGAAGGTGCCTCTGGGCTTTGTTCCATGAGCTGAGATGGTTCTTAGCTCTGAGCTGCATCCAGGGAATGCCGTGGGGACCAGCAGGTGTATCCTGACCTTATGATCACAGTGAGCTCACACAGAGGCTCCCAAACACCTCCAGTCCTCAGAAAACCCTGCCAGGCTCATCCTGCCCGCAGGTCTCAGACCATGTGGGCATGGCTGAGCTCATTATTCCACGGCAACGAGGCGCTCCAGGAGCCGGACACCTCACGCCAACCGTGATGCTCAGGTGTGACGGATTAGGAATAATTTTACAAGAGCAACATCCTTTTTCCTTCTAGACACAAATAAGGAGGAGATCTGGGAGGCACCACACGATCCACTGCAGTGCAAGCTGCACTGTGACATCTGGGTGCCCATCACCCCACCTCTGGCCTGGGTGACCCATTCCCTGTGCTGGCTGTTGGGGAGCTTCACCCAAAAAATCATGGAATCCAGAATGGTTTGTGTTGGAAGTGACCCTAAAGATCAGCCACTTCCACCCCCTGCCATGAGCAGGGACACGTTCTGCTCCAAGCCCTGTCCAACCTGGCCATGAACACTTCCAGGGATAAGTTTCAGAGATAAAAGAACTTGCAAGGATAAATAACCCTTCTGGCTGGCAGTGCGATGCCAAAGTGATGCTGGGGGTCCCCAAGGAGGCCGAGCATCACCCAAAATCCTTGCCCAGCTCGCCCAAACCCCATGCCCAGTTCGCCTGGCTGCTCAGGGTGCCCAGGTAGAGGGGAAAAAAACATCTCTGGGAAAATCCAGCTCATTAAACAAACACCCAGGGGCTGTCACAGCCTAACAAGCAGAGCTTTAGCAGCTGATTTGTCTTCAGCCGGCAATGTTTAAAAATCCAACTGAGACCAGCAGAAAAATATCCACTCCCCTCTTTAAAACACACATTCATCACTTGAGAATCTTAATGCGTCTTTCCCAGCCGGGGAGGTCAAACACGCCTGCCTAAAGCAGGCTCATTAAATATACATTTAATCACGGTTTGGATTGAGAGACAAAGGCTGGGAGAGACAGGTGCTTTGCCGGAGTGACCTTTTGGATCCCATTTTAATGTAACTAGTTTACAGCTTATCTGAAAGGCCAGCTCCTGGGGAAGGCAAGCCGTGGCAAAACGGGGAAAGTAATTAGGGGGGGGAAGGGCCGGGGAGGTTTGGGGGGCCGACTGCACCATCCTCTGCTGCCGCCACGCTTCCCAGGCAGCTCTGCAACGTTTGCTGAAGTTGGACTTATCAACCACAGAACCCAATTTAATTTGCTTATCTTGGCTCCTTCCTCCCCCTCTCCTCCCCTCCTCCCCGCTTCTCCTGCTCTTTTTAATTATCGGTTAAATAAACGTCTTTTTCAATAAGGGAAACAGCATCAAAGCGGGCTCCTGCCCCCGGGCACTTACACTTGCGTGGCTCCAGCGCCTTGTTGGGGCAGGGGAGGTGCTGGGCTGGGGGGTTCTGGGTCCTCTGCAGGCAGGCCAGCATGGTCCGGGCTTCCCTGCGGGCGCTGCCGCCCCGCACCCTGCGAGAGAGGAGACACACGGTGAGCCAGGGACCTGCCACCCCCTGCCACCACCCCCGCGCCCACCCGCCAGGGGCTCCCCGGGACGCGCTGCCTTTGCTCCTCTGGAGATAAAAAAGTAACTCTGAAAGCCTGAAACCAATAGGGATGTATATAAAATAAATATGAAGGTCTCAGCGGGTGATTTGCGCTTCCCTGCAGAGCTTTCCGCCCTTCCCACCGGGAATGTGGCAGAACCGGGGCGTCTCTCCGGCAGCGCCAGACCGCTCCGCCGGCGTGCCAGCCGGTGCCTCCCGGCACGGAGTGACCCCGGCCAAGGCTGGGGAAAGACAGTGTTAACATCCCACTCGGGGTCCTGGGATCTGTCACCAGCTCCCAGCTGGCATCAAAATCTGCTCGACAAAAGCTGGAGGGGTCAGGCCAAAGTCGTCGTCGCCACGGCGCTGCTCATTGTACGTCCTTCCCCAGCCGCCGCCGGGGCCCTGAATTATAACCAGTTGCTGCTGACACCCTCCCACTGCTCCGGCTGGCGCAGGGAGCGATATTCCCACTCGGAGAGGGCAGGGAGACGTGGGCAGGAGCAGCAGAAAAGCAGGCAGTGGTGCCCATCCGTTGGCGTTGCGGCTCCTATGCTGTCGCTCTCTTGGTTTATGGATGGCTGGGGGTCACAACCGGGCATCATGGGTGGCAGGAGCAGGCTGGGTGCATCGCTCCCTCTTCTCCACTGTGGGGGAATCGTGCCTTCCTGCAGCCATCCGGGGTGTTCTCCGCATGTCCCAGTGCTGGCACCGTGCAGGGCAGTGATGGGGTGGCCTCAGGCACGTGGTGGCCTTGGGCAGGCGCTGGCAGAGCCCGTGACCGTGAGCACCAGGAAACAAAGCACGGATGGATGCTCCCCGAGCTGTGCCTGGGGCTCTCCAAGCTCTGCTGGTTTAAATGTCACCCTTCAAAACACCTTCACAGCCACCGTGGGTGCGGACAACGGGACCTGTGCTGCTCACTCCTGCCCTGTGACCTCCACCAGGCAGGAGGTCCCAGGCTCTGGGATAATTCCCAGGATGGAATCCATGCAGGGTGTCCATGGGCTCATCAGGCCAGTCAAGGCCCCCACAGCAAACCAGGGACAAGGAAAGACTCGTCGGCAAAAGGTGTGAGGAGGAGGAGGAGAAGGAGGAGGAGGGGAGGAAGTCATCTAATACCGAGCAGGTGTCTGGAGAACCCAAATTGTGCTGTTTTCTCCTAATAATGAAGTATTCATGAGTAAAAGCCTTTTTCACTACTTTCTTAAGATACTAATTTCACAACAAGCGCCTTGTTACCATGCAATTATTCCAATCGTGCATTTCTCCCAGATTCCATCTGTCCTCGCGCTCTCTAAATGAAAGACAATCATGTAACCACCTTTCATTATTCACTATTTTACTTTCAGCAAAGGTACCCTGAAAGAAATGATTTCCACTGAAAGGGACTTTTATTCAGTTTCAAAACCAATTTTCTCCTATTACTGTCTTAAAAAAAAAAAAGGAGGGGGGCAGGGAGGTGTTTTTATTTCATGCATTACATATCCTTTGTTAACGCAGCTCGCAGTAAAAGCAGCCGTATCCATTTTCTGGCTTCGATTTCTGGTAATTTTAAAATATGCCATTACAATCAGGCAGAAATTATACAGTTTGAAAAGAGAATGAAGTGCTTCTTATTCAGAGCCTGAGCGCACTTGACTGCCAGGAGTTCTCCTCTCCCCGCCGGGACTCGGGGTTCATTACGCAGCCTCGGCTCCCCCGGCACCAGCCCAGCACCCGGATTTTCCACGACGGGAGCTGCCACCTCCATCCCTCGTCCCCCATCCCCGCAGGGTGGCCCCGGGTCAAAGCACCCACGGCCGTGCAGGGGATGGATGACGGCACCAGCCCCTGCTGTACCTGAGCCTGAGCTCTCCGTGGTGACCTCGGCGCTGGCGTCCCACCGCGTGTCACCATCTGGCCGATTAGCGGCGGACGTCACCCACTCCCTGCGCCCGGGCAGCTCCTCGCGGGGACACTGACCTGTGTCCCCAGCGGATGCGGGCGGCGTGGGCGGCTCATGCCGCTGCCCGACGCGGATCAGATCCCTGGTGGTGTCTGGGGCACGAGGGGCTGAGAGCGAGAAGGAAGCACCCAGGGGGTCACCGAATCCATGTGCTGGCACAGGGAGGGTGCGGGCGCAGCCCGGCACGGGAGCTGAGGGCACGCTGAGGGCCCAGCAGGTCCCTGGGGACACCCCTAGGCTGGCACGGGTTGTGCCCAGCACTGCTCTCTGCGCCCTGCCGTGCACAGCCCAGCTCCCTCCTGGAGCCATCCCGGCCCTGGGCACGGATCATCACCGGCAGCAGGCGGGAGAGGCGCGGGAGCCACACGCCAAACTGAATAAAGCCACCGATTAATCCAGACCCTGCTGCTGCCCCCGTCTCCCGGCGTCTCACTGCCGAGATGATTTTTCCGACAGCTACGCTGCGCCTTGCCCCACCTTCACAGGCGCGCTCGGAACCGGGAAGGCCCCGGTGTCACAACCCCAGAACAGCGTCCATCTGTCCAGCCCGGCACCCTGCCGGGAGCCCCAAGCCCCAGAAGGCCCATGGGCGAGCGGGTGGGCGCCTGGCACAATGGGCATCTGTGCCACGGTGGCATTTCGCTAATGCCGCTCTGAAAAGCCCCTGAATCAGCTGATGGGAATTGGGCGCTGGGCTGTCCAACGCTTAGCGCCGGCTTAGTTAGCTCCATCTGCATCTGAACTAATTCCAATCAGCAGGATCCGATTTAGTTCAAGCTGCTCTGGCTCTTTCGTGGCAGGAAAGGCAACACTCAGCAGTTTTGCTGGAACGCCCCAAGTCCGCACGGCCTCTGCCCGGGCTGTGCCCGTGGACCCACCATCATCCAGCACTGGGGCAAAGGGTGGGTCCCACCAGGAGTGGGGTCCCTTGGGGACGTCTGGAGCAAGATCCCCCAGGAGCCCCAACCCCACGTCCCACAACCTTGGCATCACAGAATCCCAGAATGGTTTGGGTTGGGAGAAACCTTAACGCTCATCCATTTCTACCCTCTGCCACAGGCAGGGGCAGCTTGCACTAGACCAGGTTGCTCCAAGCCCTGTCCAACCTGGCCTTGATCACTTTCAGGGATGAGGGAACCACAGCTCCGTCCTTCCCCTCTCCCACCACTCCTTCCTGCCCCACACCCAGCTAATCCATCTCGACATTGCACTATTTATAAGCCCAAGGTCTTTGTGACTTTAATAAAAAACACCACCCTCTATGTCTAAAGCCCCAGTGATGGGAGGGTTTGGCACCTCCTCTGACATCAGCGGCTGATAAGTCGGGCTTATCTCCTCCGAGAGCCCTGCGAAGGTCCCTCCCGCGAGATAAGGCCAGCGCAGCTGTCGATAGAGGCTTTCGCAGGCGAGGATTTAGATAAAAGAAAATGTGACGGGAGGGGGGAGAAAAGAAAAAAAGGAACTTTTAAAGTCTCAGCCTGAAGTGGGTCTGTGCAGCTGCCGAGCTGTGGCAGGGCAGGGACGGTGAGGGACAAGGTCTTGGTCACCATCCAGGCTCTGGTGGAACACGTCCAGATCCTTCTCCGGGTATTATCGGGGTGTGCAATCCCATAAAAAGGGAGCTTTTGGGGTTAGGAGAGGAAGCGGGGCAGAACCAGGGATGCTGCAAAGCTGTTTGAGTCACACCATGGCCATGTCCCCCCTGGCTATTAAAAGCCAGCACGGGGTTTGCCACAAGGACAGGAGGTGAGGGGTCACCCCAGCCAGGAGAGGCACACCATGACTCCTGACAGTGCCAGACGGACACACAGACAGCGTGGGGCGAGGCCAGGGCTGGCAGCAACCAGAGAAACAAAGCAAAAGCCCTCACTGGCCCCTGGTGTGCAACAAACCCAAAGTACACCTGGGAACACCCCCGTCCCTCGTCCCTCCACGCTGGGATGGAGGAGAATCCAACCACCCTGGCAGGGAGCTCCCCTTCCCCACAAGCCCAGGGACATCAGAGCTCCCTCTCGCCATTCCCCGCCACTGGTCCCACGGACACTGATTTCCCATCCAGTGGCACCCTGCAAGGGTGAGGAGGTGCCAGAGGAGGAAGGCTTCCCCCCTGCACACAGTGGATTCCCATCCTGTTGCAGGGTGAGCGGGATTTTGGCTGGTGCTGCCGCTCCAGCTCGTCCCCATTTCCCATCCAGATTTAGGGTGGAGGGGATGCAGCGATGCCACAGCTCAGCCCTAAAAGGGGTGAGCACAGAAAGGTCACCCCACTGTGAATCATGGGGAGCACTAGGCAAAATAAAACCCAAAGTTTGTCACTCAAGGTGCCACCGGTCACCCCATGACCTTCCCTCGCCCGACCTTCCCTCATCCCGCCCGGCTAATCCGCTCCCCTCCGCGTGCTCCAGCCCCGGGCCTTTCAGGGGGCCCTGTTAATAATTAAATGTTAATCTAAAAAGCAATTTTAGCTGCAGTGCTGCAGATCTGGTTAGAGATTACATTAGCATGTAAGAGTCAAGGGTAATTTTCTCTAACCCCTCTTGTGATCTTTAAAACCCGCAGATCTTAAAGCAACACCGGCTCCTCTGATTAAAATTGGAAGCTGGGGTTTGCGATGGATAATGATGCTGGAAGTGATTATTTTGCTGCTCGGGGTCTCACTGGGATGTGGGGACTCTGGGGGCCCTGGGGGAGCGACCCAGACCAGCCGAGTGGCTTCTCCCAGCCCGCGCCCTGTGGAGATGCTGGGACGGTGAGCCCCAGTGAGCCCAGGACCCGGCGCTGAGCAGAGCTGTGACACCCTGAGCATCCCCACTTCCCCAGAGCGCACCTTTACTCACAGAGGAAACATTTTGCTGCCAGTAGGACCCTGCCTTTTTTGGGCTGCTGTGACACCGGGATGGCATGGCTGCCGTGGCACACTGCCAGGGACAGAGTGGCACTGGACCAGGACCCTCATTGCTGGCATCTTACAGCAGCATCTCATGTCTCTCCCACCGCACCCAGAGATGAGGTTCCTGCTCTCGTGGCAGCTCCAAGGAGAAACCCCTTGGACCGTTCAAGAAAGTCAAGATCAAAAAATACCCCAAAACAACCTTTTGCTCACAAGCAGGGCCAAAGGAACTGGGACAGGGCACGGCAAATCACCTCCTGAGCAGCTCCAAAGACCCTGTGGAAGAAATACGGTATCAGATGTGTCCATAACGATGGAATTTAAAAAAACCCCAACAATTCGAGTGCTGTTGAGCATTCGCAGACGTCCCCGCACAGGGCTCGGGCAGCCTGGTTAAATTTATGTGTCAGCTTTAAGGAGGCCTCTCATCAAATGAGCTATTTTGGGCAGAGATTAAAGATCTATTTTCGCTGCGAGCGGGAACAGCTCTCGAACAGGTTAATAATGATTCTGGAAAGTCAAGCGCCTCCGGCACCCCAGGGCAGGGACCCAGAGCCCTGGGTGGTGTTGGGGGGGTGGTTCCTGAGGCTCCCCGAGCCAGGAGGGTAGGAGATCACAGCGCAACATCCCCCCGGCCCGCTGCCACCCTGCTGGGGAGGAAGGAACCCCGCGCGCCGCGGCGGGAGCCGAGCAGCCGTGGGTAATTGGAAGTGGCAGACGCTGGCACGGTGCTGCCGAGAAGGTCATTACGTAGGACTGGGAACGAAATGCCAGGAGCGAGGGGGGAGCGGCCCCGTTAGCAAAGGTCAGGGCCCCGCTCGGGTGCCGTCGGTGTTTTTGGCAGGGCTCAGCCCCGGCTGCGTGCACCGAGGTCCCGGCAGGGCCAGCGCGCAGCGGGCGGGCAGGATCTGCCAGGTCCTGCCAGACATGCACAGATGTGTCCCCTCGGATGTGGCACCAGCTCCTCAAAGCAAAACCTCCCCGATCCGACACGGTCGTGCCACGCCTTCCTCCCTGCGCTCGGATCGGGAAGAGGGGGTGGGGGGAGCCGTCCGTCGTGGATGCTCAGGATGCACACGGGCTGTCGGTCCCAGCCCCGGCACAGACATGGGATCAACCAGCAGAAAAGCCAAGTGGCTCCATGGAGCAGCAATTAAAAGCACTCTGGACCCCAAACAAGCCAGGAGTGAACCCCAGTATGGGCAACCACAGCATGGACACTCGCAGCATCCACGTCTCCAGCTGAGACCCAACAAACTCAGCACTGCAGAGACCAAAGCTCCCCATCACAGCTCCTGCCCCATCCTGGCTCGCTCCTGCCCCATCTCTGGGGTTGGATTGTCCCCTGCAGTGACAGTCCCTGTGCTCCCAGGGCCATGGTGCCCCATCCAGCTGCCCCACACTCGGCAGCCGGGCGCGCTCCGCTCCATAATTACAGCCCCAAGTGCCGGAGCTGTGAAAGAATCTGACGAAGGAATCCAGGGTAGATCGCGCTGCTGAAATTACTATAATCAAAGGCTTTCACAAAGGCTTCAAATGCAACCAATTATCCTGAAAGGCGAGGCAAGAAAGAAAACAAATTAACATGTTTGCACAGAGCCTCGGCGCAGCGCACACATAACCCGCGCCGTCCTCGACCCGGCCGGCCGCTGCTCTCCATCCTCGGTCCCGCTCCCCATCCCTGGCTGCCCTCTCCTCATCCCTGGGTAGCAGCTCCCCATCCCCACGGCTGGTCCCTATCCCACATCCTGCTCCGCTCGCAGCTGCACACAAAGGGGCTCTGTGCCCGTCCCTCGCCCCGCGGCCGCCCACTGCCCTGCCGGCACACAAAAGCCCTGCCTGTGCCACGGCCGGCTCCGGCGCAGGCTCGGGGGCTTGCCAGGGTGGCCTGGGGAAACCTCCCTCGCTCCCTCCCCCAGCACTGGAGGGGTCCCCAGGCCAAGGGAGGGGAGGGGGAGCCTCAAAGGCACCCATTGAGAGACAGCTGGGGAAGCTTCTCACGGCAGGGACCCCCCACCCTCCCCTCCTTACGTTGCACTTCGTGTGCGCTGCCGGTCTGGGGGTAAAAAAAAGGAGAAAAAAAAAAAAAAATCAACTTCTTCCTTTTAATATTTAACGCGAGTCCATCACCCTCAGTCTATTTGGTAACACAAAGCTCTGGAGATTTAAACCCTTCTCACCCGGAGAGATGGAAATGAATGGTGCTCTTTAATGAGCTGGTTCAGCAGAAAAGATAGATTTCCAAGATTACTGTAGGAATTCTTATAATTGATGTGTACTTTTGTAACAGGGATTATACCACCATCCGGTCAAGTAATTCCGGCTCTTCCCCCCCTTCTCCCAAGCTCACCCTGCTTTTGGGGCTCCCTGGGGAGAAGGACCAGGCTGTCCCAGGCTCCCCGTGGGGAGAAAGCAACTCGGGAGGGGGAGGAAGAAAAAGACAAAGAGAAATTAAACAGGTTTTTCTTATTTAGCCATAGACAACCTAACACAGCCACCGAATGGGAAAATAAGGCATCTCTCCAGATTTCTCTATTTGTTTTACAAATCCCTACTTTCCCCACCGACCCGAGGCCGGATGAGCCGCTGAATGCCGAGTAATTAAAAGGAACAGAGAACAATACTCAGCGCTGCCGAAGAACACGGAGTTTCCCTCAGATGTTTATAGCAATTGTATGAAAATGTACCAGGCGGGATGGGGAGAGCTGACAACCGGGATTGGGAGCAGCCGGGATCGGAGCTGGCTGCCTCCCCCGCCTGATTGGCATTAATTGTGCGCGTTTGCAAAGCAGAACGGAAAGTCTGACACGAGCTGCGAGCCAACATTTCTTTCTAATAGTCTTAATGATTACGACGAGAGCTGATGATCATCGCGGGGTGTTAATAGCCCGGAGAGCGGCTCTACGGCTGCTCCCGCTGGGGACAAGCGGGGATGTCCCGGCCCAGCTCCCCAGGGTGGGCTGGGGTGTGGTGGGATGAGCTCAAGCGGTCCCACGCAGCCACGCCACCGCCTGTCAGGCTGTAAAACCCTGACAAGGGGACAGGAAGGACAGGGAAGGGACAAGAAGGACACGGAGGGGACAGCAGCCTCCTGCTCCATCCCCAGGCTCTGCCCCATCGGAGGGGTGGCTGCGGGGGTGGGGAGAACGTGCCCCACACTGAGCCCCCTGTGCAGCAGGAGTGTCCCCATGCTGGGGACAGCACTGGGCTGCCCTGCTCCCACAGGTGCCCCAAACCAGCTGCCACAGCCCCGTCCCGACCACAGGAGGGGCTGGGGGTGCTGCCCTGCGGAGCGAGGAGAGCGACTGCAAAGAACCCACCGAACAGCAGAGCCCATCATTAGCAGCTGATTAATGAAACCCGAGTTTTCTCTTTACAAGGCTGTTTTTCCGGATGTCCTTGAGTTTCACTGCCGCAGAGGCGAGCGGGAGGTGGGGTGGGTGGGCTCAGGAACCAGCATGGGCTGCTGCTCCGAGCACGGCAGAGACGGAGCCAGACGCGTACGAAAACCCTGCACAGCCCCGGCCCGGCCAGGTTTACACGGGAGGAAAAATCGATGGCCATCGATCTGCAACACAAAGGCACCGCGGCGCTGGCAGGCGGCTGCCATCTGACCGGGGCTGTGCAGGGGACACGGCTCGGGGTCACCTCGCTGGGGACCGGAGTGCCCAAAGAGGGGGACACAGCTCGGGGTCACCTCACCGGGAACTGAGGTGCTCGCTGGGGGACACAGCTCGTTGGGGTCACATTGCTGGGGACCAGCTGCCCACCGTGCACCCGGAGCCCAGCCAGCAGCACCGATGGCCACCCCACCTGCAGCAGGTCCCTGCGAGCAGCACGGCCAGGCCATGTGCCACAAACCCTCGCAGCAGCAGCAGCCGGGGCACATCCACGCCTTGTGTGGGTGGCCCTTGGCCGTGTCCTTGCCACCACCGGCTCAGCCTCCCCCAGCTGGATGGAGAGACGGCCTCAGCCCGGCTCTGAGCTGTTTGATTTGTTTTATCATCTGCACTGGCCAACAGATCACTCAGCTCTTGGCTTTCTGAGCTCACTAATAATTGTTCCCTGATGAAAAGAAATCGAGACTCGGTCCCTTTCTTCTTTCCCCCCACTCTTTCCAAAAAAAAAAAAAAACGTCCGTAAAGAAGAGCTATAAAAATGGCTTGTTATCTCACCTAGCGAGGCTCGGGCTGTATGTTATTGCTAATTGGGTATAACATCCTTGTCTTGTTCTGCTCTCTGAAGCTAAATCAAGAAAGCACCACTGCTGCGAACTAATTATATCTCTGGACTGCAGACTCCAGCTTGTCTTCCCCTTTATTGAGTTAAAAAATGGTCACTAACCTTAATCTCTCATATTCCTAAGAATCAGGGCTGCTGGAAACCCACCACTTCCACCTGCCTCTTGGCCTGTGCTGGGAGAGACAGGGCACGTGGCCTGATGAAGGGTTTGTGCTGCTCTGGGACGCAGCCCCGAGCCAGAGCCCGGAGCTGCCCGTTCCTGTGGCATCCTGTGGTACTGGAGCACCGTGACCGCCACGGACACTGCTCAGGCCCCTGTACCACCGAGTCTTTCTCACACCCAGCTCAGAGTCTCCCTGTGCTGCACACACTCAAAGACTGGCCGTCTCTCCTCCTTACAGGAGACTTTAAGCTTCTTTCACTGGGACGTTTTTAAAATCTGCCCCCCCAGCACTCCCAGGCTTGGCAGATGTGGGCAGATGCGAGCATGGGGGTCACATGCACAGAAACCGAGGGGAGCAGATGCTGCTCCAGTTCATCCACGTCAGCTCCCAGTCCCAGCCCAGGATGGACCCCCATGAACCTGTAAAAGCTGCTGCTCACCCCAAGGTCCCCCATGGGAGCAGGGACCCTGCGGCCACCCAGCTGTGCCACTACAGGTGGCTGCGGATGAATCTCTCTGCTTACTGGCATGGCTGCACCCTCTGGCACTGCAGCCACGGCACAGACCCCAGGGGACAGGACAACCAGAGCCCCAAAGGACACTGAGATGAGCAGTGGAGCTTGGGCCACACAGAACAGCCCTGTCCCTCCCTGTGCCAGCAACTCCCTTAGCACCAGCAGCCTGGGGTCAGAAATACCAGCAGCAACGTGAGGCTGTGGGACAGGAACTGGAGCAGTGGCGCTGAGCTCCGCATCCTGCCCGGCTCCATCTCCCTGCCCAGCTCCATCTCCCTGCCCAGCTCCATCTCCCTGCCCACGGGCACAGATGGTGTTACTTTCCAAAGGCAAAGTCAAACTCCAGTTCTCCCCGCAAGCCAAGAGCATCCCTTAAAAAAAAAATGATACTTCCCTGACTATTAATTAACCTGAACCACTTAAAACTGCCTTCAATTTGTCAGGTTTAACTGCCAGCTCTTCTCGGTAAATCAAGCGTCGCGTGCAGATGGAGGCTGCGCGTGTGAGGCGGCGGCAAAGGACCGGGCGGGGAGAGGGGCACCCTGTGCCATGCTCTCCATGCTGCCCCCTGAGAGCCCCGGGGATGATATTCACACCCCACAATTAGCCAGGACACGGTATTAAACACACCAGGCAGGCAGGAGCAGGCAGGAGCAGGCAGGGCAGCCAGCGGGGCTCGGAGCACCCCACACCGCAGCCTTCCCGTCTCCCCCCACGGTGCCCTTGTCGTGCAGCCAAGGCTGAATTGGAAAGCAATATGAATATTTATCTCTGACAGCGAAATCTCCCCGCTGCAGGGTATTAAGGCTTTATTAGTGTGTGGTTACCAGCCACGCTAAGCCAGCCCCCGCTCTTGCCTGGAGCACGGAGGGATGACCTACAAGAGGCAGATGGCAAAGCCTCGGAGAGCCCCCCGACGCCGGGACCTGCCTCCTGAGAAGGGGGCTGTGCACCCCAGTCCAATGCAGGGAGACAGAGTCAAGGTCCCCCTACCAAAGCCCCCTCCCCACCCAGCACCAGCCCCTCCGAAACGCCTCCCCAGGCTGGGGCCGTCCCCCCGCCCCCGCAGCGCGCAGCTCTCGCCGTTTTGGGTTAAAACGCTGATGTATTCTCTCTTTAGCAAAAGGAGTCCCAGGGGCTATAAAAACTCCCAGCAGGCTCCTGTCAGTCTCAGGTCATTAACTTTCTTTCATTGGGAGTTTGTTTACAGCCAGCCATAAATAGCGGCGCCCGCGCCGCTCGCTCGCCAGCGGGACGGGACAGGACGGGACGGGACGGGACGGGGCTGCCCTGCACCCCAGGCTCCAAAGCTTGGGGTCCAGCACTCGCTCTCCTCTATCAACTTCTCTCATGCCCCCCGTTTCCCTGCACCCCATCGTGCTCGGCACAGCGCTGCCCACGGCACCGTGTGCCACGGAGCCACCTCAGCCCTTGCAAATTGATGGGGTCACCTTGTGCGCGGCCTGAGGGAGCCGGAACGTGCCTGCGGCTCAGTCCTGGCCTTTCCTGGAGGAGGAGGAAGGAGGCAGCTGGCTGGAGCTGTCCCCGTGGGTGACCTGCCCCCAGTCCTGCCCCACACCCTCACCCAGCCCAGCCCCTGCGCCTGTCACAAGTACCAATCTCATGTCAGGACCTCCGCGTGTTTGAGGTGACCCAGTCCCAGTGCACAGAGCGCCGGGGGGACCCCAAGACCCCTCGTCTCACCACAGCCTGCACCTCAGAGCTCTGCTTTGCCAACAGCACAGACAGAAAGAGGAAATTGAGCGTGCCACTGGCACGGCTGGCACAGCACTCCTGCCAGGATGCTTTCCACACATGGCTCCTCTGCACCCAGGCACACGTGGGACAATCTCAGAGCGCCCAAATCCTGCTGCCTGCCCAGGACGAGCACCCACGGTCCTGCCAATGCCCCCAACACCGGCAGCTCACCCTGAACCCTGCTGATGCCTCGGCAGCTCCAGTGTGCCACCCGGCTGGCATCCCGCTGGATGCAGGTGCCCGGGGCTGGCACAGGTGCTTGGGAGCTTTATTTGCCGTGGCTGTGTGAACCCATCAGCTGGGGCTTCCATGGTTCCACAGGCACTCCCAGCAAAGCCCCAGCACTCCCTGCATGGAGGGGCTAAGCGGGAACCTCAGCCTGTCCCCTCGATGGCACAGCCGGCTCCGTGTGCCACCCCCATCAGCCCCGCGCCGGCACGGATGGCTGGAGTGGGGACTCGGTGGCACAGCCCCCCCATGCCTCATCCCAGGCTGCAGAGGTGGGTCCTGGGGGTCCACAGCCGCAGCCAGCCGGGTCTGGCAGCAGCCAGGAGCCCACCTCATGCTGTATTTCACGGGGTGGCTGCAGGACCAGCCCACGGAGCAGCACCACGCCAGTCTCTGCACTGCGCTTAGGGATTAAACCCCAAACTCACACAGGGCGACTTGTGCTCCTCCATCCATCCCTAGGCGAGCAGGGACTTGCCAAAAATCCCAGCCTCATCCCTGCCGGGTGCCCGGCATCTATGGAAATATTTCTATTTTAACCCATATACTCGCCCAACCTGTAATCAGAGCAACACAAATAGCCCCTGCTTCCCATGTAAATTCAAAACACCCATTAGGCAGATTTCAAAAGATGTCAGTAGGCTTATAATTATACACGACATCCTTCCGAGATAAAAGCGATTACCGGGGATGCAAATCACTTAGCAACCAATCAGTGCCCCCAGAGTGCGGAGCACTGACCAGCCATCCATTTTCGCCTCGTCCTTTTATTCCCTGCATCGAGCAAATACAAACACAGATAAAGAGAGGCACAATAGCTCTTGACACGCAAATAGGTTAACATAATAAAGCCAGCTTTAGCCGGCTCACTCGAGGGAGAAAAGCAATTCTCAGGCAAGCAGGAGGTAATAAAACAGGGCTTTTGTGTTCCTGGCTCCCATTCTCACCCCTGCGCCAGCTTTGCTGCATTAGCTGATAGGCATCGTGGTTTGATTGAATTACCTTTCATGAATATTAGCTTTTTGAGGAATGCGCAGGCAGAAGAGAAAGAAGAAATGTCTTATTTTTGCATGCATGCGCCTGCTGCAGACGGACATGCGGCGGCACAGATGCCGGCGGGGGCCGGGAGAGGGGTCCCGGCAGGTNTTTACCCAGGGACACACATCCTGCTGTCCCCACAAGGAGCCGCGGGACCAGGAGGCTTCTGCCATCACCCCCCACGCTCAGGACCCCGCATCCCTGCCCGTGGTACCCCGACAGCCGGAGGGGGCTGGGGTGGGCCGGCTCCCACCGCACATTCCCGAGCCCACCCCGCTGCCTGTGCCGCAGGATCACGCCGGAGAGGGAGCGGGGCTGCCCGGCTCCACCGCAGATTTTCCCACACAAGTTGAGGCCACGCAGGAAACCCGCTCCAGGCAAAAATTAACTCCGCCGCCTGGCAGGGATGCAAACGCCCGGCACTAACGCCGCACGCACGGCGGGGAGTGCGGGGGCAGCGCGGGGACGGCGGCGGGCAACGGGGCACCGGGCTCGGGGGGACCACCCCCGCGGGGTCGTGGGACCGCGAGACCCTCGGTCCTGGAGTCAGAGCCCTTCCCCGGGCAGGGCAGCAGCCAGCAATTAAAAACCAGCCCCGGGAGGGAAGGGGCTCCTCCGCAGCCTGCTCAGGGATGGACGAATTTCAGGCTCAGATAAGACAGACAACCAGAGGGGCTGAAAAACTGAGGTGACGTGGCCTCAGCAGCCTGGCAGCAGCCACTCATGTCCTCCTTCCATGGGCTTCCCTGCTCCAACCCAAGGGTAAATATTCACACCGAGATACTGCAATTTTTAACCACGCGCTTGGCTGAAACGGGGCCCAGCGCGCAGCCGGTGCTGCTCCGGCATCAAGAACTGGTACCGACTCTCAAACCAGCAGGAAAGCTGTTTCCGAAGCTGGGAAAACAAGCCGCACTCCCACAGCCAGGGAATGGCTTTCCCTTCCCCTGCTCTACACACAAGGTCAGCGGAAGGCACCGCGGCAAGAGCTTCCCTCTCCTTCCGCCACGGCTTCGAGGCGTCCCGACCCGACCGCACCCGGCTCCCCGGCACCGCCAATCCACTCCTCAAAGTTTCATGGATCCTTCATAAGAAAAATCCCTCGCAGGATGCCGGGTGCCCTCTGCCATGGACATTTCCCACCTCACCCCCCAGCACCACAGCCTGGGTGTGAGGGCTTTGCCGGCCAGGGTCCCACCAGAGCGATGTCCACTTGTGTGGCCACTGACCAGCGACATGTGCCCGGCACGCCGGGCAGTCAAACCCCACCACGGGGGCATGAGAAGGTGTAAAACTGCCAAATCCCACTAAATTATCCCGAGAACGACGCTGGACGCTCCTCATGGAGAGAGGGGCCACGTGGCTCTGTTCGCACGCCTGCAGAGCCCCACGGCCACTCTGCCCTCCATGAAAGCTCATCGCCCACCAGGGCAAGCTGCCTGCAGCCTCTGGACAAGAGCATCCCGAGCAGGAGGATGCACATCTGAATATATATATATAAAATTATATATATATACACGCACAAGTAAATACGTATCAAAAACCTCCCTACGGAGATCCCGACAACCAGAGCCGGGCAAACCACAACTGCCCAACGCCAATGAATTCATCCCTTGGCAAACACCAAGCACGGCTGGAAAACTTTGCCACTGCCTCTCCTCGAGAAATACCCCGCAGGGCCGGAGCCGAGCCCCGGTTGCAGCCGTGCCCTGCGGCGAGCTGTGCCGTGCCGCCGCCGGCTCGCTGCGTCCAGGCCCTGCCTCTTCAGCCATTAAATCTCCACGATGTGACGGCTCTCCCCGGAGCTGGATCGGGATGCTGGGGCTGAGCTGCCGGCACCGGCAACACCTCGTTTCTCTCAGGGACCGAGCCGGAGAGGCGGTACAGCCCGCTGGTCCCCGGCTGGAGCCGGCGGCCGCCCCGGTGGATGCCCAGCCGTGCTGCCCAGGAGCTCTCGGGGACCACGATGCCTCGTCCCCGGTGAATCGTATTCCCAGCGCCGATGGTCCAGAAGATGCCACAGGGATGCTCCCTCCGCAGCGGAGCTTTTTCCAGAGGGGATTTTCCCCGGCAGAGCCTCCTGACCCGGCGGAGGCAGCCAGGGAGACGGGTGTTAAATAAACCATCGCTGGGTGGGTCCTTCTTCCCTCTCCTTTGTGACCGGCGGGATCCACACCAGCGCGGGGTCCATGGCGGGGTCCTGCTCTGCCACCACCCGCTC
>VXAD01011239.1:175253-191317 GCA_013399195.1 Dicrurus megarhynchus | reverse complement strand
CGGCGGGACTACGCTTCCCGGCGTGCCCCGCGCGCCGCCGCCGCGCCGCGGGGCTGCGGGGCTGCCGTGAGGCAGCATGGGAGCTGTAGGCCTGCAGGGGAGAGGGGTTTGCCACGTGGGGACCCCGAGGTGACGAGGGCGAGGCGAACGGGGGATGAGAGCCGGGCTGGAGCTCACCCCTTCCCGGCCGGCCAGCTGGGGAACCCCGTGGCCATGGCCACAGACACCCCTGAACCCTGTGCACTGTGAGGTCGGAGCGAGCGCTGCTGTGGCTGAGGCTGGCCTCGTTAACACAAGTCCTGGAATCCGTTATTCCTTCCCCAAAATCCCTGCCACAGGTTCTTTTTGCCACTTCACGTGTGCGAGAGTCTGCGGGAAAGGAGCAGCCAGTTCTCTGTTGTCCATGGTGGTCCCACACGAGCACGTGCAGCCCCCGAGCACCCCCTAAGCAGCCCAGGGTGAGCCTCCAGGGCTCATCACCTCCCTGCATCCCTCCTCCCCGGCTCCTGCCTCGCAGCACTGAGCTTTGACCAGTTTTGGGGAGATCTGGCTTCTTACTGAGTTTTGACGAGTTTCGAGTTGATCTGGCTTATTCTTGGAGCCTCTCCACCTCCTGCACCGAGGGAAGCAGCAGCAGCTTTCCGGGCATCCATGACCAGGGATGACAAAGGGAGAGCTGACAGCCAGGGCCCATCTTCCAAAAACGTGAAGCTGTTCCAGTCACCACTCCTGATCCAGTAAAAGCTGAAGGCTGGGAAATTAAAATAATAGCTAGATCTGCTTTCAGGAGAGCGACTCCTCTGTGCAATTATAACACGTATTATCCTCCCTGTGAAAATACATTATATTGAATAAATTCCCTCTCGGAGCAGGGCTATTCATACTGCTCATTTGTTTCAGTTCAAACATTTTTAGCTCATCTCTCTGGCAGGTTCTGGTGCACTTTTATACCTTCTCTGCAGCGTATTTATCTGCTTCCCTGTGTTGCAGTAGAGGCCTGCGATAAGAATAAAACCATTACAGATTTGCGAACAGCACTTAGATTTTTCAGAGATAATTTAATCAAAGCTATTAGGAAGGCAGGAAGAAAGATTGCTCTTTATTCGGGGGGAAAAAAGATATAAAAAGGAGCCTTCGTTCTTCTCAGAAAATGTTTTAGCCACCTGAAGTCACTCACAAGGACTTGAAAGGGTGACGGCGTCTTTGCCAGGGAAGAGATCCGTCCCGGAATAGCGAACTTCAAAAGGTGGGTGTTTTGGCACTGCCTTCAAGGAGATACTATTAAGCAGTTCTGACCTCCCCATTTCCATCCTTTTACTACTTTTTTTTTTTTTTTCCTTTTTTTTTTAAAGACTTTACAGAGGAGAAACACTTTTGTGATTCAGGGAACCCGTGAATACTTTTGCCGGAACATAAATTTCCCCCAGTGATGTTGGGAACACAAGGAGAGCCTTAATCTGCTAATGAATGAGCTCTGCAAAGTGAGACCGGCTCCGCTGCCACTTCCAGAGGGATTGAATTGCAGGGAGGAAGCTGGAGGAGAGAGATTTTTAAAAGTCCTCCTGCTTTAGCACAAATAAATAATGCAGCAGCACGTCTGGGGTGGCGGCGGGTGAGTCCCTCCCTTGAGGCACCGGGGACCCCACCCGAAGTTTTCCATGCTCCCAAAACAGGGATAACCTGGGATTGTAGTGACAGGACAAGGGGAATGGCCTCAAAGTGACAGAAAGTAGGTTTAGATTAAATGTGAGGAAGAAATTCTTCCCTGTGAGGGTGGTGGGGACCTGGCAGAGGGTGCCCAGAGAAGGTTGCCCCATCCCTGGAAGTGCCCAGGGCCAGGTTGGACGAGGCTTGGAGCAACCTGGGCTAGTGGAAGGTGTCCCTTCCCATGGCAGGGGGTGGAACAGGATGAGCTTTAGTGTCCCTCCCAACTCCAACCATTCATTCTCTTCTCTGATCCTGTGCTCTTTCAGATAACGATATCCCTTTAATTTAATGTCATTATTTTTGACCGGCACTGGCAATTTGGAGCACGGAGCGTCTCCATCCCTCATCCTGACAAACGCACGCTGTAATTCTTTGCCCAAAATGTCACTCTGCCCTGGCAATGCCCGGCCCTCGGAGAGAGAGAGAGATTTCCCGGGGATTGAAACCGGGCCATTACTCTCTGCTTTAAATGCATTCAAGGTTCTGAAAGCTGTATCTGCTCTCGTTCCTTTTGTACGAAAAGTTATTGACTTATCAAGGTTAAAATCCATTCCGTACGGCCCAATAAAACAGGGATATCTCCGCATCCGTGCTGTCATTTGCAGGTCCGTTTTCATGGCAACAGGGCTCTTTTCTGCACATTAAACGCTTCACTTGTGCAAAGTTCAGACATTACATAAACACAGAGGTAACAACAACAACAACAACAAAAAAATCAATGAGCTCATAGGCATGGAAAGAGGAGATAGCATTGATCAGGGCCACCGTCGATATTTGGGATCGCTGGCTATTTGGGATCAGCCCTCCCGTGCTGGCAGCGGAGACACAAAGGGATGATGAAGGACACGGAGGGGGAAATGGCACCTTCACCTCCCTGCCCGTATTTAAGGTCACCAGAGCACAGCGAGAGACGCAGGGATGCCCACCCACCCCAGGGATGCTCACCCACCCCTCTGAGGTTTATCGGTGTCGTCACTCCAGTGGGTCCTTCCCATGGCTGGTTTTTGGCTCACAACCCCACTTGCTATTCCTATCAAATCCTTGGAGGTTTCCCCCAGCTCCCAGCTGTTTCCAAGTGCAGCTCTCCAAGGGATGGGGGTCTGAGAGGTGGCTGCAGGCAAAGACAGGACACGTGAGGGGCACAAACACCACGCTGAGGACACGGAGCAGGGTGGGGTGCAGGGTGTTGGGGCGAGGGGCCTTGATGCTGATGGGAGATGTCGAGCTTTTTGCTTCCCAGTCAAAGGGGAGAGAGAGATTCCGGCGTTAAAATGCTCGTTAAAGGAGAGACACCAACATCTGTTGGGAAAGCAAATGGAGAGCGGAGTGAGACGGCCAGGGGCAGCCAAGCGTGAAGAGGAGGAGGAGGAGGAGGAGGAGGAAGGAAGGCAGGAGTGGGGGGTCTCTCCAAGCTGCTGCTCTGGCACAGAGGATCTGCTGCCCCTCACCCCGTGCCAGTGCATGGGCTCATTCCTGGATCCCTAAATTTCACCAGAGTGAGAGCAGAATTTGCCCACAGGGAAAAACTGATCCCATACAGCTCCTTGCTGTGGTCCCCAGGGCCAGAAGCTCCCCGAGTGCTGGGGCCAGACTGGGAGAGCTGGATCCAGGGAGGGCATGGAGGGCATGAGGGCATGGAGGGCACGGAGGGCAGGCAGCTGGTCCAGGCTCAGAAAGCTGTTTGGGCAAGGAACTGTGTCCAGCAGCATCCTCCCCGCTGTGCCCCCAGGTGCCACTGCCGTGGGTGGGCACAGAGGTGGAGCTGGGCAGCATTCGGGGCCGGGTGCCTCAGGTGCTGCAGGGTCAGCAAGGCAGAAGCTCCCGTGCTCTGTGCTTGCTTCCCCCTGGTTTATTTATAGATTCAGCAAGTTATTCAGCTGAAACAAATCCCCATTCCAGCCGGGCCCCGGGGCCAGCGGCGCCTGCGTCCTCTCCCAGCGCACCAGGCAGCATTTTCTGGGGGGCAGCGGCAGCTCCACAAAACCACCCAGGCATCTGCAGGGCAAGGGGGTGGCCTGGGCAGGGTGACAGTCCCCAGGGCACAGGTGGGGACACAAAAGGCGCCCCGAGAGCAAGCCAGGATGGACTGTCCATGCTGGGGGGATTGGGGTGCAGGGTGAGGGGTGGGCTGGCCAGGGTGAGGGGCTGGGCTCCATCCTGCCCCCCCTCCCAGCCCCCAGCCCCCTTGACGGCGACGCCGGGAGCGAGTGCTCGCTGCCAGCCTGAGTCTATTTTTATTCCCTGCTTAAAAATATCCCCGTCCGGGTCACTGGCACATGATGGATCATCGCTCCTGAGACTCCCCTCAGGGTCTTCCCAGCTCCAAGACAAGGAGCAGAGTCTAGCTCCCTGCGAGAGTCCCCTGCACCCTTCCCATCCTGTAAAATCACTGAGGGGACATCACAGCCCCCAGGCTGGGGGGGCACAGAAATATCCACGTGCTCCTGGGGCTGGAGGGTGATGAACAGCAGCCCCAGCCCTGCCCCAGCCTGGCCCTGAGTCAGCTCTGCATCCCAGCAGTGACCAGGAGCATCCCGGGGTCACCGTGTCCTCGTTCTCCGCTGTCACTGCCCTGCCAGTGGCCGAGCAGATCCTGTGCCTTTTTCTTCCCTCCCGTCGGTATTTTGTGGGAAATTCAACCTTGCTCAAAATCTTGGGTGAAAGCCCTTGCGGGTGAGGCCGGGAGCACAAGGAGGAGCCGATTCCAGCCTGTGGAGCATTTTCTATCCCTGTTAGCCCTGAGGCTCCGATGCCACCCGAGATAAGGCGCTGACTGACAGGTGATTTGGTTTTATCTCACCTGGGGATGTTTCACATCGGGCACGGGGCCGTTCCACAGCCTCCCTGTGCTCAAAAGCATCACGGGGTGGAAGCAAGGCCAAGGGGCTTCTGGGGGGTCCCCAGGCTCCAGCTGCAGAGGGGACAGAGCAAAGGCACCGCTCCCAGGGAGGGCTTGGGGGGCACAGCTGGGCATTGTCCTTCACTGCCGTGGGCATCACCTGCTCCCTGCTGGTCCCCAGGGTGCCAGGGCCTCAGAGCCCATCACAGGGAATTCTCCAGCTCCTTGGCAAAACTTTTTGGCTCTGTGAGCTCCTGGAAGAGGAGATGATCAGGGCCAGGCCTGATGGTGCTGCTGGGTTTGTTCCTGCCCCATCCCTTGTGTGTGGTGTTCCCTACCTCCCTTCCACCTCAGTATTTTATTGCCCTCCCATTGCTCTCTAACCAGTTTCCTTCTGCCCCAAAAGTCTCGACTGTGGTGTTTAACTGCATCTGTGGAGCAGTGCTGGGATGTGCTGCCAGCCTGCATTACAGGGTGGTCCCAGGAAGCTGAGCTACGGGAACGAAAGCAGAGCAAGCTGGAGATTCCCAGGAGATCTTCACCTTTAACTTATTTGCTTCTTTCCCCTCCAAATCTGCTGACATTCAGAAAAGGGGAATTGTTGCAATTTGCTTGTTTCAGCAGGTTCCCCTCTCTCCCCCGTGCTGCTCCCAGCTCTGCCGGGCTGTCAGCGGCCCCAGCACCACGGAAGGCACCGACTGTGGCGGGAGAAGGAAGGTGAACGATCCCTGAACCTGCCACAGCGGGACAGAGCAGTGCCCACGGCACCCAGCAGCGCCTGGCAGCTCCAAGCGATGCCACGCAGTGGGACCAGAACCCCCCACAACCCCCATCAGGGCTGCCAGGAGAGCTGGCACAGCCCCTCGGCCTTTCAGCTGGGGAAGCACCTGATTCAATCCTCCTGACAGTCAGGAATTTCAAATGATTTATTAAAAATGTATAGAGCCGGGTTGGCGGTGTCGCTGCTCTGATAAGAGCGTCATCTCCCTTGGCAGCCGCCGGGTCTGTGTTCCCCTCACTCCTCCTGCTCTGGGGGGAAGGATCCTTCCACTTGCATATTAATTTTTGGCAGATTTGCTGCAGGCAAACCCATCCAGGTTCCATGAGGCGTTACAGCTGAGCCACGACCTCCGGGAAGGCACCGCTGTGTCCCCTGCCCTCACCTCTGCCTGTCCCCCATCCAGCCTGGCCTCTGTCAGCTCCTCCTGCCCCCTCTGCCCCCCTTGGCCCCTCGGGATCGGGGGGTCCCTTCCTGATGACCCACGGCACCCAGGGAAGATTAATGGAGATGTGGGGAGCACAAGGAGCTCCATTCCCACGTGGTGTATTCCGGAGAAGGAGAAATGGGACGTCTTGGCAGCTCTGCCATCCATCCACGCCACCCCTGTCCCTGTTCCCTGGCACTGGGACCTGCCCGTGTCCTCAGCAGGGTGTGCCCAAGCCTTTTGCCTCCACAGCAGATAATTAATTTAAATCAGGATTCTCTCCTGGTTTTTTTTCAAAAACTGCTTTCTTCACAGCACCTTGGTTTTCCCTGGAAGCCCAGCTGGCAGCATTGGGCATCCCCAGCCCTGCTCGGGCTGTGATTGTTCCGTGGGACCATCCTCACCATCCTCACCATCCTCAGCATCCTCACCATGCTCAGCTTGGGGCTGGGCATGAGGCAACCATGTCTTGGTAATCCATCACCATCAGCCTGGCTCTGCCTTTGTGCGACACCAGGACTGTGCAAATCAGGCTGTGCGTGCCCCCGAGCCGGGCTCTGTGTGGAGCCAGCCCTGAAATCCCTCCTGGAAAAGGCACAGTACTCATGGGCAAGAGCCTTGTTGTTCCAGGATAACGAGAGCCTGGCGGGGCTCCCACACGAGGGCTGCCAAGCCCAGTGGATTGGCAGGACCACCCCACCTCCTTTGGCACCTTGCTGGCAGATCCCACCCCCAGAATCCTGCTCCCAATGTCCCTCTTCTGGAACTCAGCTCCCAGCACCCAGCTCGCAGCATCCTGTCCCCAGGAACGTGCTCTCAACATCCCACACCCAGCATCCCGCTGCTCCCAGCCCAGTCACGCCACCCCCTCTCCCAGTTTTGAGGCCAATTATGGCTCAGAAACTAGCACGGGGCCCAGGTGTACAATCCCAATTAGGCTTCTCTTCAAACCAATTAACCACTGTTATAAGTTTTCCATTTCGGAGCAGGTTTCCATGGGATGGCTGCTGTCCTGCTGGGCGCCTTGGAGCTGCCAAAACTTGGGGCTGGGGGAAACACTCCTGACCCCAGCTCGTCACCCTGGAGTGGCTTCCCAGCCCTGAATCCCTGCGGATGGTGCTGAGCACCGGCGTGGTCCCTGTCCCATCCCTGGGGACACACGGGGACACGCAGGACGGCCGTGACGAGGTGCTGGAGGCCTTGGCTCCTGCTGCATCCCACGGCAGTGTGGATCCCATGGGAATAGGGAGGAGGTGGCAGCTCTGGGTGGTGCTGGGCATCTCCGGGCTGTGGGGCCGGGGGGGCCCGGCGCATGGCCGAGCTTTCCGTGCGCTGTCGGTGCCCACCCGCCGCGGGCTTTGATCCGCACGGCCAAAGAGCAAAGGCAGCGCCTTTGTGCGCTGGGACGCTTTGAAGCCTCCCAAAACGGGGCACAGAGGGGTGGCTGGCCCCTCTCAGCCGGCCCAGCCCCGCTTTCACTCCCGTTTTATTTCCTTCTTCCCAAGTAGGAGCCACCTCCGGCAATAAAACCTGTAAACTTTCCCTGGCCGGGGCTGGGGGCTGTGACACCGCACGGAACCCCCTGGGGGTCCCAGCACGCTCCCTCCCACCCTCCGTGGCCACGCTCATGTGCTCCCCCAGCTCAGCACTCCCAGTGACTTCCCCAGGGACGTTGCCCCCTCTCCGGGTGGCGACAGGCAGGTCCTGCCCAGCAGGGTGACACTAATTATCTCTGTCCTTAATTCTCATCCCGTTTTTAATTTCCCATTCCAAAAGCAGGCGCAAAGAGCGGCTCTTTTCCAACCCCCCCCCCACCACCCCCTTTCCCTTTCGGTGGCTCCGCTGAGCCCCGGGAGGGTGAACGGCGCCCGGTGGGGACGTGTGAGCCTCGGGTTTTTTGTGAGAAAAATGCGCATTGATCATTTCTGGGAATCAGGCTGTGTTTTTTACTCTGAAGCATCCATTATACACAGCTGCTTAATTGACGAGCGCTGCCGAGTCACCTCGGCTGCCGGAGTAAAACAGCCTAAAAGCTCCAGCGCAGAGGAAGTCCGCGTTTTATAAATTGATTCAGTGGGAGAGAGAGAGCGCGAGTGAAAAAAAACATTAATTACAGATGCTTCTGTGGGCACTGTTTTATGGCAGCGAGACCAGGATGTGGGCAATTCTCCTAAATGTGCTGATTAGACAGCACTTCATGTCTGGGAGCACATTAAATGGGCTCTGTAAAGCTATTAAAGATGCAGCGCCATAAAGAATTGACAAGAGCGAGCGGCAGCGGCGCAGCCCGGGGCTCTTGCCGAGCTCCTGCCCCACTCCTGCCCAGATCCTGCCCCGGGCTCCAGCCTCGCTCCTGCCCCGGGCTCTTGCTCCGGATTCCTGCCCCGCTCCTGCCCAAATCCTGCCCAAATCTTGCCCCGTTCCTGCTCCGCTCCTGCCCCGCTCCTGCCCCGGGCTCTTGCCCCGGATTCCTGCCCCGCTCCTGCCCAAATCCTGCCCTGTTCCTGCCCCGCTCCAGCCCCGCTCCTGCCCCGCTCCTGCCCAGCTCCTGTCCCGGGCTCCTGCCCAGCTCCTGCCCAGCTTTTTTCCCAGGCTCCTGCCCATCTTCTGGAAACTCCTGCTGTCCAGAGGACAGACCCCCTGAGACCAAACAGGATGAAAGTCAGGGGGCTTTGGGTGCTGCTCTGGCTTCATCCACAGTCTCTGTGGGGCAGGCAGGAGCCGGGGAGGAAGGAGCCATCCGGGCCGTGGCTCTGGGATCCACTCCCGGCCGGCCGGAGTGACCCTGGCGCGGTGGGCGCGGGGCCGGCCGGGCGTGCGATGTTAACACAGCGCAAATCAATTTGTCAGGACACAGCTCACCAATTAGCACTGCTGGGATTATTACTCATTTGCGCACTGCAGGTTTCAGGGAATTAATCAGGGGCTCACGGGTAGACGGGACAGCCGGGGCGGGAAGGGTGATGCCGGCACCCGGCACAGCCGATGGTGCCTGGAGCAGTGCTGGAGTTTCCCCGCACCCAGGGGAATTTGGCCCTTGGAGGACACCCCAATATAACAACCATCCTATTCCCTGGAGCCCCACATCCCAGTGAAGCCAGATCCTGGCTGCCTCAAGATGCCAGGAGAGCGGTGGGACGTGGAGCGGAAAGAAGTGAGCCCAAGGCAAAGTGACACTTCCCACATCATCCCAGGGAGGTGACACTGAACGGTGTCACCCACCCGCACCTGGTTTGGGGAGCAAGCAGGGCCGTGGTCCTGGCATGGCAGTGGAGGCACTGAAGGGTGCTGGTGCCAGCGCCAGGCGTTTTTGGCATCAAACGGGTCACCCAGCTGGGACTGTGAGCAGGAACAGAGCCACACGAGTGAGCAAACGGGATGGGAATTCACAGCCTGGGCTATGAACTAAAACAGTGCTGGGCTGGGCTGTTCGCTGCCGTGGGGGTGGGAGCACCCCTGGATCCCACTCTCCATCACGGGGACACCCACCCTCCCTGGGATCCTGTCCCTGCCCTGCTCAGGGGGACACCGGATCCAGGTGCCCTGGGGGACCCCCCGGGACTAACCCCAACTCCTGCCCCAGCTGGGGGCCCCTGGGCTGCCTGGCTGTGGATGCTGATGGGAGCTGGGAGCTGGGAAGTGTGAGCAGTGCCAGCTCCAGCCCGCCATCCTTCTGATGGATAATCGATCCCTCCGAGCCGGGGAGAGACACCCTGTCCAAACGCATCAGGCTTGAAATGCCAACCTCCCTAATGCGATTTTACAATCTCCTATAATCGAGTGGCAGCGAAACTTCCCCTTCCCCAGGCTCCCCTCCCGTCGCAGGGCATGCGGATCGTGGCTGCATCCCCCCCAAAGTTGTGAGGTCAGCTCCCCTCTGGGATGAGCCGTGGCCTTGGGGTGCCCTGGGGTGCCAGGGGCAACCTTCTGCTGACCCCCCACATCTGCCCCAAAATGTGGCCACGCTGATGCACAGCCATCCGAAATCCACAGCCATCCCAAATCTACCTCCCGGGGTTCCTGCAACAGGGTGAGCACCCCCTGCCTTCCCAACCCCCCAAAACTGCAAATGAAGCCCCGAGCAGTGCCACGTCAAGGCAGGATATTTGGGAGCCTTGTACCTCACCACCGGCCCCACAACCTCCCGCAGGGCCCAGGGGAAGGTGCAGAGCTGTCACTGACTGACAGTGCTGAGATCCCAACACCTTTTTTTGTGGGAACAAAGCCACAGCAGCCCCTTGACCCCGTGCAAACCCCAAAGTCAGGCTGGGGGCTGCAGCGGGGGCTGGCAGGGCCATGGGGCTGAGCCTGCCAGGAGCCCCAGCACGGCTCAAGGTTAGTGCCGGTAATTAAGGGCTGGGATTTGCATGCAGCAAATGACTCCAGCTAATTACAGGTTTAAAAGGAAAATGATCGGAGAGAGGATTGTTTGCAAAAATTGGGGCACGGCGGAGGAAGGGACGCCCTGCTCAGCTCTGGAGGTCACCAGGCTGGCTGAGCCATCACCCTGCACATCTGGAGACAGCACATCTGGGGACAGCACACCTCGGTGGCCACAGCAGGAGCTGGCAGTGCCACGGTGGCCTCAGGGCTTGCGCTATCAGGTCAATGAACCCCGAGGGGTGTAGAGTGACCCCCAGCTCTAGGGGTGCTCCTTGCAGGACCCCCCAGCCTCAGGACAGGCTCCCAGACCCCCCACACGCGGGCAGAGCGTGGCGCCGTGGCTGCTGGGCCGCGGCCAACTTAACCCTCCCCCCCCAAAAAAATAAATAGTCACAAATGCCAAGGTGCTGAATTGATTCATTTAATTTTCCCTTCTCATTTGATCAAGAGCAGGGTGACATTTGGCAAAAGTTGCTGATGAGGGATTGAATGATTAATTGTCATGACAACCATTCCTGGTTAATGACAGGGATGAGATTGTGCCGGCATAAAAGCCGGAGAGTGGCCTTGAGTGGCGCGGTGCTAAATTACCAGGCATGTCACTGTTTGTGCTTTTGGTAAAACGTGGCCATGCGTTTCTAATGAGAGGTTAACTGTGTCCCCAAAGTAATTACAACTGATTGAAGAGGTAGTTAGTAATTAGAGGATTAACTGTAATGAGTCTCACCTGCAGCCGTTGCCATAGTTACAGTATTTTAGATGATCGGTGTTAAAATAGGACGAGGTGCTGGCAGAGGTGATTCTGCCCCTTGGGGCATCCTGGGGGCTTGGGTGGGCTGGTGCCCCCCTGCACCCGCCGCCCCACGGGGTGTCCCATGGGCTGGGCTGGGCATGGAACTGCCAGGGAATTCCATCCCAAAGCCCCGGGATGCCGGAGCGGAGCATCCCCCGCAGCCCTGCCAGCCCTGGGCATCGGGGCGGAGCAGCAGGTGGGAGCCTCAGGGCTGGCTCTGCCAGCAGGAGATTTCCAAGGGCAGGAAAATCACCCAGAAAGCTTAAATCCGCAAATCCTGACAGCCAAGGCTGGCTCTTTCTGGGAGCAGGGAAGGGGGGACCACAAGCAGGGGTGGGGATGTCCCCAGAGCGCCGCTGGCATCCTGCAGGGTCCCACAATTCCAACTGCACCAAAGTGCCACCTCCAGTGCCCAGCCTGAGCTTGTTCCAACTCTCCTGATGCTCTGCTTTCACGGCTGACAATTTACAGGCCCATGTAAAACCTCCAAGTACAGTATCTTTAATTATTCCATCCATAAATGATAAGAGCCATTCATTTCAGGGCTCTCATTACGAATTTATACCCCTGTTTAATGTGCTCACTAACAGCAGACATCCCACAGCTCGCGGAGAAATATTGAACAATCCTTTCTGGAAGAGCCGAGCGGATACCGCCGGAGCTATTTTGGACTTTGGGAAGAGAGATGGGCAAAGCAGGGGGGATTGGGTTTTGAAACCAAGAGTGAACCCCTCGCCCTGGGGAGGTTTGGGGGCTCCAAGGGCAGACGGCTCAAAGCTTTTCACCCAGGTGCTTCCCAAGTGGAATTCGGCTGCTGGTTTTTTTCTGGATGTGCTGATGGTTGAAAATGAGCTTCATTTTGATATAAGTATAAAAATAGAGCTTCATATTTATATATATGACTAGAACTACGGGAAGGCTTTTGCGAAGGCTTAACTTGAAATATTAAAAAAAAAAAAAAGAGATATCCCAAATATTCACATTTCCGAGCAAACACCCTGAGTTGGTTTGACCTTTACAATTTTTTTCCTGGATTATTTTCCAATACAAACCCCGTGTGCTCTCAGGTTGGAATCAAGCCCTCCCACACCGTTTGCCATTGGGCACTGAGCTGCCACCTCTGTTGTTTCCTTTCCCGGGCTCAGGGTGGCCCAGGTGCCTTTGCCCAGTTTTCAATTTCCCAGGATTTCAAGGCATTTCCCCTCCTGCCCTGTCGTCCTGGTGATGTCCTGGGTCCCACAGGTGGGACCACGGTGGTGGGGAAAGGAGTGGGCATCATCCAGCCCTCAACACCTCATCCATCAGCCACGCTGGTGTTTTCCAGCCATCAGTGATGGAATCACGGAATCCCAGACTGGTTTGGGTGGGAAGGGACCTTAAAACTCATCAGTTCCACCCCCTGCCATCGGCTGGGAAAACTTCCACTAGAGCAGGTTGCTCCAAGCTTGACCCCAAACTGGGCCAGGACATGTCTTTATGGAGACTTCCAAACCACTTCTGGTGAGCCTGGAGGGAAAATACACCGTGTCTGCTGGAAAAAAATCCCAAATGTAACATAATTAATGGGAATATTGTCTCTCAGGTCTTGGGGGTTTTTGACCAATCTTAAATTTAGAAGCTGCCAGGGTTCCTTAAAGAGGAATTAATTGGAGGTGTTGTCATTGCCCACGAGGAGTAGCCTCTGTGAGAGATAAGCTCATAATGAGCTGTCACTGCCGGGGGGTTTGGAATATGAACACTCAAATGAATAAACAGGGATAATTGGGTGTTCCTCGGTGCCACCAGTCCCTGCAATCCCTGCTGGAGCTGGGGCTCACTGGGTGTGATGTTCACTGGACGTGGGGATGGATGGATGGATGGGTGGATGGATGGATGGATGGAGGGATGGATGGATGGATGGATGGATGGGTGGATGGATGGAGGGATGGATGGAGTGATGGATGGATTGGATGGATGGATGGATGGATGGATGGATGGATGGATGGATGGATGGATGGATGGATAGAGAGATCTCCAGGTGGGATGTTCCCTGGTTGGGATGGTGCCTGGCTGCGGTGCTTGGTGGGTGGGATGCAGCCCAGATGCAAAGCCTGATGGATGGGATATTCAGTGGATGGGATGCTCACCAGCTGGGATTCTCTCTGGATGGGGTACTCGGTGGATGGGATGCCCCACAGGTGGGATATTCGTTGGATTGGATGCCTGTTGGACGGGATGCTCATTGGATGGGATATTCACCAGGCAGGATACTCACTGGATGGGATTCCCAGTGGCTGGGATACCCCCTGGACAGGCTGCTCTCCGGACCTGTCACTGGATGTGATTCTCCCCGGATACAACACACGGCACATGGAATGCTCACCGGGCGGGATACAATTCTCCCTGGACACGATGGGATGCAGCGTGCCCTGCTCACCTCCCCTTCCCAGCCCAGCTCCAACCCCTACCCTGGGCTGCTCCACCTGAGCATCCAGCACCCGCAGCCTCCCAGCCACGTCAGCTCCACTTCCCACTGAAATTAAAAATATAATTCACGGAAGCCCTTCCGCTCCCGTTGGGCTCGGAAAACACCCTCCCCCTCCTTTTTAATAACATCCAAACTGTGGAGCTAAACTACTTGACAGAGGCCTTTAAATATGTGCAAATATATATTTGCACTCGTCGTTTTTTTTTCTTTTTTCCCGGAGGCTCTTCCATTAGGTAATATTTGTTGCCAACATTAATTTCATTAGATTTTCATGGCATTTTAATAGGAGGCCCGGTGGTTTTTTGCATATATTAGCATGCAGGAGGAAGGAGAGCCACCAAATTAGAGTAAAAATCTGGTGGAGAGGCAGCAAAGGGAAATTCCTGGGAGTGGGGGAAGAGGGGAGCAGTGCTCTGTGGCATTCCAGGTCTGGAGCTTTCCCGTCGGCTCCGGAACCTGCCAGCCCTTAATGAAGATATTTCCACCCTGATTGTCAGCGGAGCCTGATTAGAGCCCGAACCCGCGTGGAAGAGCTCGCAAATTAAATACGTGTTGATTATGCAAACTCGATCCCGGGTTTATCCCTCATAAATAAGGCATGAGCCGGGCTCGGCTCTCCGAGGGCGATATTTATTGTATGCAAATCGGGCACGGGGCTGGGAGGAGAAGTAATCAACTGTTTATCAGGCGGCGACTGCCAGAAGCTTGGGAATAATCACCCGGGAAGAGCTGGGAATGGGTGGAAGAGGAGGTTGGATGCGGGGAGGACGGGGGTGGCACCGGCAGGTGACCGAAATGCCCGCGGGCACCTGCCTGGCACCGAGCCCGGCGGCTGCAGGGGGGGATTTTTAAGGTGGACGGGGGTATTTTGGTGTCTAAAGGAATATTTTGGGGTGTGTAGGGGTATTTTGGGGTGTATAGGGGTATTTCGGGGTGTATAACCCAGCAAGGAGCCGGGAGTCTGCAGGGAGGGATTTTAGGGTGGACACGAATATTTTGCTGTCTAAAGGGATATTTTAGGGTGTATGGGACTATTTTCCTATGCATGGGGGTATTTTAATGTGTATAGGGGTATTTTGGGGGGCAAGAGGGTATTTTAGGGTGTACAGGAATATTTTGGGGTGTACAGGTGTATTTTACTGTGCTCAGGAGCACTTTCGTGTGCACAGGTACATTTTAGGGTGCATGGGGGTATTTTGGGGTGCATGGGAGCATTTTGGTGTGTATAGCAGCATTTTACTCTGCACGGGAGTATTTTGGTGTGTAAAGGTGTATTTTAGGATACAAGCAGGTATTTTAGAGAGCACGGGGGTCTTTTAGGGGCATTTTAGTAAGTACAGGTGTATTTTACTCTGCAGAGGGGTGTTTTATCCCTTATAGGGACATTTTATTGTGCACAGGGGTATTGCAGTGTGCTGTAGGTGCATTTTAGGGTGCGTAGGGGTATTTTACTCTGCATTTCATCACCCACAGGTGCCTGTTCCTGTGCACAGCTGTGCTTCATTCGGTGCCACGCAATTCCCAGGAGCTGAGCTCTGGCATGTCCAGCACCTCCAGAGCTCCCGTGGGCTCCCAGCAGAATGAAAAATGGCATTTAAAGTTTTTAGAAAAACCAGCCCTGGCAGCCTGTGTGGCCCTGCCTGGCGGTGCCCCTTCGGGGAGCTCTGGCAAGGAACCTGTGATGATGATAAATGCATCCAGGGAGGGTTTTTCTTTTTTTTCTTTTTTTTTTTTTCCCTTTTCCCCCACATCATTTTATAGGAAATACATGTTGGAAATGAAATTGAAATGAAAATGAATAAATATTTCATAGAATACAATTACCGTGGCTCAGGACCAAGACAACTGCTGCAGCTCCTGCTGCACACAGAGCGTTTGCAATTCAGCGGCAAAGAATTGCTCTCTGGGCTTTTAATCTGCTTTTTTGCCAACACAAATAACCCTCCAGCCCCCAGCAGGGAGGTGCCCCCGGCAAAGACCCGACCCAGGCATTGCCCGTCACCCCTGGGGGCACCTTGGGTGCACGCTGGATTTGCCACCCCATTAAGAGAAATCAAGTTAAATTCAATTCTTTGCCACAAAAGTGAGGAAAAGTGAAAAACCAGCAGGCAACAGCCTGGAAGGGCTCAGCTTCAATAAAAGGTGACTCGATGTCTGCCCTCTCCCTGCTGCTGCAGCTCCCGTGGAGCCAGGGACAAACATCCCGAGCACTGGGACACGGCGTGGTTTCCAGCCACCACCAGTCAATGGAGAAGAAAAAGAGCTTTTTCCGGCGCGCAGCGGGAAGCGGAGGATTTATGGGAAACAATTTGGTGGCGAGAGTTGGGTTGGTTTGTTTGCTTTGGCGGCCGGGGCGATGCCAGAGCGACCCTGGGCTGTGACAGCAGCTGGGGCTGAGCAGGGGCCTCATCCCCACGGGTCCTGTTGGGATATCCAAATTTCCCTGGCTCCTGGGGCACGTGGGCCAGTTCCACCCATGGATGCCCAAGCCAGAGCTGGCTGAGACACTGGAGATCCCCACGGAGCATCCTCCTCCCTCTCCCTGACACCCAAGAGGACGCTGGCACCCGGAGAGGACAACTCGCTGGGGAATTCTCCCCATCCTCCCCATCCTCAGCCTCCAAATCCAAGGGGAAGCACATAACCCCCCCCCCACCCCCATTCCCCAAT
>VXAD01011239.1:117489-165097 GCA_013399195.1 Dicrurus megarhynchus | reverse complement strand
GGCTGGCGGGGGGGTGGGGGGTGGGTGCCATCCTGCTGGAGCAGCGCAGGGATGAGGATCCCTCCTGGCACCTGGATCACCGCGTGTCATCGTCCCCTCGGCCACCGCCCGGCTGCCCTTGGCCTTGGGGACAGCGCTGTCCCACCCCGGGGCAGGACGGGCAGATGG
Source organism: Dicrurus megarhynchus (assembly GCA_013399195.1). Classification (NCBI taxonomy): domain Eukaryota; kingdom Metazoa; phylum Chordata; class Aves; order Passeriformes; family Dicruridae; genus Dicrurus; species Dicrurus megarhynchus. Next base: position 164,929 of record VXAD01011239.1, on the reverse strand, counting down.
CAGCGAGGAGCCAGCTCGCTGGGCGAGGTCACATCTCATTAATAAAGGCTAATTAAGAGGAAATCATCAAAAAGAGGGGCTGGAGTTGTCGGAATCGCCCACGCAGGTGCTGCTGGTAATTAACTCAGGGCTGTGACAGCTCCTGTGGCACCGGGGGGTCACCGGCAGCATCCCCGGCCCCATCCCCTGTCCCGCAGCCTCCGAGTGTCCCCTCATGCCCTCCGTGGCACAAACAGCCTTTCCTGCGGGAACAGCTGGGCCTTCCTTGGGCTTGGAAAATATAGATCCCACCGTTAATAATACATACATTTATTAAAATTAAACCACCGGCAGATATTACATCCAGCGGCACTGAATTATGGATAGACCTCAGCCCAACCTTTGTTTTTAATTAAAAAGCCCCTTTCAGTAATTCCATTAAAGCAGCAGCTTATGTTTTCCTCCTCTTCCCCCCTTTCAAGCGCGATCCGGCAGCGTTCGGGTTGCGCTGATGAAACGGCTTTGAAGTTTCATGAATTGCTGATGTAATTGAATAAAAATAATATTAAGGGGAGAGGAGGGGCGGGGGGAAAGAGAGAGAGAGAGAGGGAGAGAGACTTTTCTCTAAACCTAAATCCTAATGAAATCACCTTAGTGCGCCGAGCGGAGTGACAGCGAGCCGCTGGATTTGTGCATATTCCCCTAATCCTAAACCTATTAGGCAGGAGGCTCCGTGCGAACCACATGTTGCAGATTACAGCTGGGAAAAAGGCCCCGACAAAACCCCAAACCTCCCTTTAATTGCCGGGGGGAGGCGCAGAGACCCCCCCCCGAGGGTGGGAGGTGCAGCTCGTTAGCGCTTTTTTAGGGAATTAAGGTGCAGAGCTCTCCAGTTATTTTGCTGTGTGCTGGCATTCACAGAAATAGGAATTTTTTTGCCATCCCTCGCCTGCTTTTGGAAGAGCGGCTGCCCCTGGGATGCCCGGCTGGAGGGGATGTTTGGGATGAGCTCTGGTGGCTGCTGGTGCTCCTCCAGAGCGCAGGTGGCTGCGCCAGGAAGGGGACCACTATCTGTGGGATTGGGAGGAGAAGGAAGATGTCCATGGGAGAGCAACCTGGTCCAGGGGAAGGTGTTCCTGTCCATGGCACGGGGTTGGAACGAGGTGATCCTTAAGGTCCCTTCCAACCCAAACCATTCCAGTGTTCCATGATCCTACGACAAACTCGCCTTTCCTTTCTTCTCTCTCTCGTAATTCCTTCCTTCCCAATTTAAGCTCCTCTCCAGGATAATGCAATAAAGACATGAAGCACCTAATTTTCGGTGGGGGACAACAGACGCGACGGTGTATTTACCCAGTCAAACCATTATGAAATCCTACAATTAAGGCTTCAATCAGATAAATGCAATTACATAATAAGATCTTATACGATATAATTAAAAACATCTGCAATCAAACCGAAGCCGATGGTACAGTAATCCTTAATCAGAAATTACCCAGCTCCAGCAGAGAGGTTCCATCCTCGAATCTGGCGGGACACGGTGGCGGCGGTGCCATCCCCCACTGAGGGAGGATGATGGTGGCCAAGGGTGGCCACAGGGAGCTGGAGGGACTTCTGGGCCAGCCCATCTGGTCCCTGCCTTGCCATGCCCCCAAATCCATGCCCACCTCCCCTGGGACACCAGCTTGGTGGGCACTGTGGCACACAGAAGTTGTCTCACACACAAGGAAGGCGTCCCCAGCCCTGCTGCGGTCTCAGGCTGGCAATCCCTGCCTGCCAAGCGACCACGGATTCTCCCTGGGAATGGGAACGGACATCAACATCCACTTTGGTTGTGGTGGCCATGCCAGCCCCTAATGCCGATGCTGGGCCGGGCTGAGCCGTGCCGGGAGCGCTGCAGCTCCAGGGCGTTGTGCCCAGCCCTGGCACGTCCCCGCGGCCGCCGGCTGGCACCAAATGAAGACAAATGGGCTGGGTGACACATCAGCATCCATTAACGGCAGCGCCGTGTCGGGAACGCTGGGGACATGCCAGCAGCGGCAGAAGGAGCGGCAGCACTGGGTCCAGCACCCCACCTGGGAGCCCAGGAGGTCAGCGGGGTCAGCCTCGGGCTTCCACACCCCCAGCTCGGCTCTGCCCAGAGCTCACCCGGAGCTGTTGGCGAGAGAAGGAGCTGGATGGGATCCAGCCCTGGCAGCATGGCCTGCTCACATCCCCATCGCTCTGAGCTCCTCACCCCTGCAGCCCCAGCTCCTGCCCTCACACCTGCCTCTCACAGGGCGTTTTTGGGAGGTGCATGAACCCCCCTTGCTGGTGCCGACTCATCTCTCAGGCGGCTCAGGCATCCCAGGACAGCACGTGGCATTGCCAGCACTGGAAGGGATCTCCAGCCTGTGTGGTGCCTGTGCCGCAGTTGTCCGGGGGGGCATCAGGAGCAGCCTCAGGATGAGGCAGGAGCGCCGACCCTGCCAACCTTTTCCACCCCCTGACCTTTCCCCAGCCCCTCTCGGAAATGCCACGGAGCTCCTCGCCCAGCCAGACGAAATGTCAGGGAAGGTGGATGGAATATTTCCAGCCACTGCGCCGGCTGCTTGCGGGGGGTTTTCCTCAGCGCTGCGAGCGGCTCCAGAGGGAGCACGGGCTGAGCTCCAGCCTGTCCCCATCCTTGTCCCCATCCTCGTCCCCATCCTCGTCCCCATCCTCATCCCCACCCCCCTCCTCGTCCCTGTGCCCCCCCGGCGCGGGGCCGAGCCGCGCTCGGCTGGCTGCGAGCGTTTAAGCAGAATTGAGTGTGTGTTCAGGCACTTTCAAACACAAGTAATCTTCATCTGGGAGACTGGAAGTGAAATATGTTATTGCCGGGCGCAGTAAATTACCCGTGCCAGCCCCGGCGGATAAAACATCGCCGTCGCCGGCCGGCGCAGTCACTCACCCGCGCTGGGCCGCCACCGCCCCATCAATTACAAAATAAATGGCTGCTGGTCAGCCCGGACACAGACCCGGGGCTTGTGTGGCCACCGTGGCACCGGGACTTGCCCCAGCACCAGGCAGCACCCGGTGCTGGCGGATGGATTCCTCCTGTAAAGCACCAGAAGGACAGCAGGAGCTGGGGATGGACCGGCACTTCCAGCAGCTCCTCCAAGCAGCTCGTTGTGCCGGCTGGTTCAGCTCCCGCTCCCCGGGAGTGGCCCCAGAGGGGTGTCCTTGTCATCGTGGCGATGCTGCTTCGTCAGGGCTAACGAGCTGCCGCGGCGGCGGAAGCGCCCGGGGAAGGCGGGAGGCGAGCGCGCAGCTCCCGCTCCTTTATTTTCCTGGGAAAGACCTTCGGAAAGCCAAGCCAGAGACCCATAAAATAAATAAAATAAATTCCTGCAACTTTAACAATCATTGTGTTGGATTTGGGAGATGTTATTCCTCGTGACAGACAAGGGCAATTATCTGCTATCCGCCAGCAGTTTTAGCCTAATTTCATTACTGCTGTGCAATTCTTCCCGAGCCGCCAGTCTATCACTGTCTCCCAGAAAGGATTAGCCGGCACTTTCTTCATCTTCAAATGAATTTTAGCTGTCATGCCCTTGATGAATAGAAGAGGGAGGACGGTGAACCCACGCCGGCGAGTGTGGCGGCCTGGCTGTGCCACGGCGCCGGCACCGGGACCGTGCCGGAGCATCACCGGAGCTGCCGGGATGTGCCCTGGGATTTCCTGCCACGCAGGATGAATCAGCCATGGGGTTTTCTTGGAGAGCACACTGGAAGCGGGCAGGGCTCGAAGCTGGTGCCCTGCATCCAGGAGGGATTAAAGTGACAGGATCTGTAATACAAGGAAATAATGAACACGCCATCCTTCCCCCTCGTCGGGAGATGCTTATCTGTCAGCCTGGGCCACTGAGGGATAGAGAAAAGCAATTTTAACTTCAGAGCTGAAACTGCAGATGATGCTGCAGGGAGAGTGTCCAGGAGATGGTGTCCCAGGAGGATCTACCACGGTCCTGGAGCTGACAGGAGAATTGAGGCCTCATTTTCCTGGCCAAGCTGGAATAAGGCACAGGGAGCCCAGCTCAACGTGTGCCAGAGCATCTTGTCCCCATGGCCTCAAGCTGTGCCAGGGGAGGGTCAGGCTGGACATCAGCAGGAATTTCCTCATGGAAAGGGTGGTCAGGCATTGGAAGGGGCCACTCAGGGAGGTTTGGAGTCTCCACCCCTGGAGGTGTCCAAGGAAGGACTGGACGTGGCACCCAGTGCTCTGGGCTGGGTGGGAAAGTGGGGATCGGGTACAGGTTGGACTCAATGGCATTGCAGGGCTTTTCCAACCTGAATGATCCAGGGATTCTGTGAAGTAACAAGGGAAACACTTGAGCCCACCAGCGAGGAGAGCCCAGCTGCCCTTGGGACAGCCGGAGGGGGTGTGGGGCCCATCCCGGGTCCCCCCAGGACGTGGGACGTCACCTTGCGTAAAAGGAAGCTCCGGAGCCGGGGGCTGGCGCCGGCCCAGGGGCTCCGTTATTTTTGTAAACGTTCATTCCCACCCGGCACAGCATCCTGGCGGAATATTTTAGCACCTTTAATGCAATTTCCTACTCCCTCTGAAATATCATTTTAATAGAACCCAGCCACACCGTGTACCTGCTCCCTAATAAACCTCTGCGACTTTAATGAACTAAATAGCAAATTACTTTTTTATTCAAGAATGAAATTTCATCATATTCATAATTCATATTTTATTTCAGACATCTGCTGCTGATTACATTACATTTAACTAAAATTAGATGATGCTCAGAATGTAATTAAGCCCCTGCCAAATTCTCTGGCCCACCAATACCAGCCTCGCTCAGCGGGGGCCGCTTGGAACCTAATATGTAATTAGGAGCTATTTTCTAGCTGTTTTTAAAGTCTGAAAATTAGCTGCCTTTATTAATCACACAGACAAATATAAAGCAGAGCCAACGCTTGCTGAAATTTCTAAAAAGGATTTTTTTTTAATTATACACCACATAGCGCTGAGACTCATTTTGAATGTTGATTTGTTGTGCACTGACATTTTGACAACTAGTTCTCAATTTGTCTGTCGTAGTTAGGCAACAACAAAGCAGACGGTAATACTTAACTTTCAAAACCTTCAGCGTGCTGGGAGGGGAGAGGGATGGGGGGGATAGAGGGGGGACGGGCTCCCCACGAGCCCTGGGAATGGGAGAGCCCCGAAATCCTTGGGGATGGGAGGCGGAAGGGACAGGGAGCCCTTCTGCAGCGGGAGGTGCCGGATGCACAAATCGCCCTTGAAATGGCTCGGGGGGGGGGGGGGGAGGTCCAGACACCCCCCACACCCCCCAAACCCTTTGGGCGTGTCCGAGGACACGGCGCTGGTCCCGCAGGGGGTCCCAGTGCCACCCCCTGTCCCCAGGAGGGACCCCGGGAGCAGCGGGACCCCCGAGGGGTGTGAGCAGCCCCCCAGCCCCGCGTGGCTGCGCGCTGACATTTCCTCTCTCTCCCTGACCCTGCTCCCGCTCTCTCCGTGATCTCCAATAATGTCACTGCCTCCTCAGCATCTACTCAGCGGAGCAGAAAGAAGGCTCTGCTGACAAGGAGCGCAAACAAACAATAATACCATCTGTGCCTGCCAGGGCCGGCCGGGGAGCGCCGGGGTCCCGGCTCAGGGGAGGACGTGCCGGGGGTGGGGCAGGAGCCCTCCGGGGCACTGGGACATTCCCCAGGGATTGGGGGAGACACCCCGGCAGCGATGCTGCCCCGGGCACTGGCTGTGAAGGAAAAGGAAGATTTTAAAAGGTATTTTTATACAAAGTGTTTTCCTTTTTGCTGTCACTAAACAGAGGTGACCCCCAGCTCTCACCGGACCCCCACGCTCCGCAATTCCTCAATCCCTCCTTTAGGCTGGAGCACAGCCTTCCCTCCCCGTCCCTGTGCTGGCTATTAGAGGCAAAGCCAGGCTCGTTAGTCTTTCTGCAGAGCTCGTAATGTGAAAAATGAAGCTCAAGAAAAATTAGCCAAATTACCAGGCTAATCCTTCAGCAGCAATCGCTGCCCTGCTGCACATCCATCCCGCGGGGGGCCTGGGAGAGGAGGGGATGATCCGTGGGGAGAACACGCTCCACAGGCTTCAGTTTTGCTCCCAAAGCAGCAAGGCACAGGAGAGACAAGGCAGTGCCTCATTCTGCCCCACTCCGTGTCCCTGGGGAGCATCAGGCCCACGGCAGCAGCTGCCCCGGGCTGAGGAGGGGCAGCGATGGGGTCCGCGTGTCCCAGGGCTCAGGGAGTCACAGCAGGAGGTTGCAAGTTGGTGTAAATGAAGGGGTGATTCCCGTGTGGAAGATGAGGTCAGAAACATCCCAGCCCTCCCTCGGGTTATCCCCCTGGGTGTAGCAATGCCCCTGCGAAGCCTTTGATGGAGCTGGTGAAGGAGGTGTTTGGAAAGGAGGGAGCGGGCACTCCCGTGCTCACAGATGGATGTGAAATCTGTGCTCACTTCCAACAGACTGGGACTGGCTCCAGCTGCTGACTTCGGCAGTTCTGGTCCCTGTGGCACAGGGAAGGCAGATCCCAGCAGTGCCCGTGTCACCCTGGACCAGGGCCCTTCCTATAGACCCCAGTATGGGTCACCCTCCTGCCACGACACTGCCACCACCCTCCCTGCCCCGGGAATGTCACCACTTCCACTGCGGCACGGAGCAGAGCAGGATGAACGCTCCTGGAGGAAACATGCAGAGGTGGCTGGTTCTGGTTGGACATCAGCAGGAATTTCCTCATGGAAAGGGTGGTCAGGCATGGCAAGGGGCTGCCCAGGGAAGTTTGGAGTCCCCATCCCTGGATGTGTCCAAGGAAAGCCTGGACGTGGCACTCAGTGCTCTGGGCTGGTGACAAGGTGGGGATCGAGCACAGGTTGGACTCGATGATCTTGGAGAGCTTTCCCAACCTGAATGATCCTGGGATTCTGTGAATTTCCCCTCAGTTCTGGCCCCCAGCCCTCAGAGCCAACGAGGCTCAGCCCCAGCTCAGCGCTGTTTTGAAGGGAAGTTCCCCGTGCTGGATCTGGCATCTCTTTGTGCCAACATCACAAAGTAGACACATGTAAGTGGTTAAAGTCAACACGCTCCCAGATCCTCACATTGATTACACTGTATTAGAAAATGGTAAATTATTTATCAGCCTTTCTGACTTGTGATTAGTGTAAAGCCGCTCTCAGATGCAAATTGGAATTGTAATTAGACATGTAGAAAGGCAGCATCTGAGACCTGCTTTCCTGAAGCAGTGTAAGGTGCTTTTTTCCTTTTGTATCCAGCATAATTATCAAAGAACACTTTGCACATTAAAAAAAAAACGTGGATTTATTAAAACCACAGACAGTTTTACATGGGATCAGGGAACTAAAGCTGGTCACCATGATGCTGGGAGTTTAGAGCTAGAACATCTCAGCTTCTCACACTTGATTTTTTTTTTTAGCCCTGGGTTGGAAGGGGAAGGCAAGTTCCCCACCTCTGCCAATTCATTACTCAGCTTTGAGTGAAGTGATTCTTGAACACAGCTACACTTAAAAACCCACTTAAAAAACCCACCCCAGACAAACAGAGCGATGATAAAACCCCTTTGGCAGGTACTGCAGAGACCACAGTCCCTCAGAGTCAGCTCATGACTCCCAGAGATTCTGGCCTCAGCCACTTCCCTTTCACTCTGTGGCACAGCTCATTAAAATTTCAGGAGTAAAAAATGCATTTACATTTGTGTAGTAAGTCTAAATGCATTTAGGTTTTAGAGTTTGTCAACTGCAGCTTACGGTGAGCTTTTGAGGACGTGGTTTAGGTTTCTTTCCCCTACTTAATTACACCAAAGTAAACCCAACACCAGGCAGGGTCAGGGACATGCTGGTTCAAGACTGAAGTGTGAGAGAACAGCTTTTACAAGGAGGAATTTTAAGCCTGCCCTTGGTCTGGAGCTGCCCTCCTTGCAGGTGCTGTTTGAGCCAGACCTTGAGCATGTGAGTAAAAATCAGAGCCTGACTACAGAACTCTGCTTATCAGCCCAGGCACAGATAATGGAAAAAAGTGAAAACGAGTAATTTCACTGGAATTGTGCTTTATCTTGCATTTTAATTACCCAACACCTAATTAGCAGGGAAGTAGTAGCAGGGAAGAGCTGTATTAAAGGTTTGCTCTTCACTGGGAATTGTAGTCCAGAAGAAACAGAGACCTGAGCATCAAGCCCTGAGCTGCCAAAGATGCTCTTCACCCAAAAATGTCAAAGCACCGTGCAGATCCACCTTGCCAGCCCCCACGGGACACCAGGGATGAGGGAAGAGACACCACATGCATCTGAAGCAGCAAAGTGTCATTATCCACCCTGGAATCCAGCCAAGCCCCTCTCCTCTTGCCCCTTGGGATTAGCACAGCAGTTGAGGAAGGAAATTTAAACCAGGATTTCGAGAGCCTTGGTCTAACACCACTGGGCGGGTGTTCCCAGCCCCAAATCCCAGTGACACCAGGCCCCAAACTGGCTCCATACCCACGTCTGGAGGCCCTCCAGGAGAGGGGAAAGAAGTTTCCAGGCATCTGGGCACACGAAAGCTCCAAGGACGTGGTGCCAAGGGCTCAGTCCTGCCAGAGGCAGCAGCTCAGCTCTGGGTGAGCGCGTGCAGCACTTGGGCACTCAGAGAGGAGCAGGAGTGCAGGGTCACCCCGGGGGCCCCGATCTTGGTCTCCCAGCATTCAAATCCACAGGCACACAAGTCTTGCTTGGCTGCTTCCACGGCCAGAGGGGAGGTGTCTGCCAAGAAGAGCAAGGCAAGAGCAGCCAGCGAGTCAGCTCGGCCACTGCAGGGAGAGGGAAAGGGCCATGGCTCCTCCAAACACAGTCCCTGGCACGGGGCCAGTGCCCTCAGGGGCTGACACACATAAATGAACGCTCTGAATCGGCCCTGGATGACACACTGCAACCCACAGCGCCAGGCAGTGCTGGGACACATCCCACCCATCCCTCCAGAGCCACACCAGGGCTGGCAGCGATTCCTCTGCTCCCAAACCTGATCCCCTTCAGGGCTGTGAGGAAGAGGAGGATGCCCAGTGGGCTGTTACTGACCTGGTGGTAGCAGGGTGATGCCACAGCCACCCCCGCCAGCCCCGGTCAGTTTGCTGTGCAGGCTGTGGGACGCTGTCACCTGGCACAGCCTGTCCAGGGAGGGGTGGCCCACTCCGAGCACGTTTAAGTGGTGTTGGTTTATGTCAAAGAATTCCTAAAAGCAACCACAAAGAGAGGAGATGAGCACACATCAAGATAGATTTTACAGCAGTGGCAGCCTTGCCTTCCCACCCTTCACAACCACCTCATTTCTGCAGAAATTTGGCCACCAGCACCAGGAGCAAGGTCAGGCCAGAGTCTGAGCTCTGGGCTGCTCATGTGCCCCTGTCCACCCTCATGACTTGCAGAGCGACAGGGGTACCACAGCTCCTGCACCTCCCAAGAAAATCCTGATCACTGCAAGCTGCCAGCAGGAATTTATTCCAGAGCTCTCCGATGCCTCCCAACTGCTTCTCCTCTGCTCTGTCACTCGAGTGCTGAGCAGGAGGCTGTGTGAGGCCCCTCGCCGGCCGTGGGAAGGGCACCGAGCCAGCAGCTCTCATTCCTGGCTGTCACCCTGCCCCCTGCTCTGCAATCCATCCAGCAAAGCCAAATCCAGGGGCTTCTGACACAGCTGAGGCATCGCTGGAGAGGTGACATGGAGGGACCTCCCCGTGTTTGCTCTGTGCAGCACTTCTCCCTCCTCACGGGCAGGGCCCGGGCTGGGAGCCAAGGAGCCTCTTGGCAGCACCACACTGGGAATCTGGCACCCAGCTCAAGTGGGGTCGAGAGGGTCCTTCCCTCCAGGAGCAGCACAGGCCCCTCTCCGAGCGAGCCCATCCTCCTGGCAGAGCTGTGGGAGCATCCCTGCCACGCTTCCCACCCTGCCCCAGCAGCACGGTCCGAACGGCCCAAGGGATGGACACCACCACACAGAACTGGAAATTACAGCTTCTCCCCTCCCAGTAGGACAGGTAAGGAATTCAGGAGCAGAGGGAAGGGCTTGGCCTGTGCTTGGAGCAAGTCTGGAGCAAGGCCAGGAGCTCCCAGGTTCCCTGGGCACCACAGGGCCCTCCCAGCCCATCAGCACAGGCAGCGGAGGAAGGTTGTTCTCACCAACACTGGTCTGACAGCCCGACTCCATCACCTCCAAAGCATGTGGTGGCTCTTCCCAGAGGGTGTCACAAGCCAGGAGCCAGCCAGGCCAGGACCAGTCCCAGAGAGGCTCCCTAACAGCAGCCATGGGCTCCCTCCCCCAGCAAGCAGCACTGAGCTCTTCCCTGCCTGCAGCTCCCGGTGGGCCGAGAGGGACTCTGTGCACAGGGAGCAGCAGGGCAGTGCCAGCCACATCCCCCTCCCTCAGCTCCACCTGGGAATCCTCCAGGTGGGGCACTGCAGAAAGAATCCCTCTCCCCCCTCCCGAGCATTTCTGCCCGTTGTTTAAGGAACTGTGGGAAGAGGAAGGAGCTGGCGGCAGGCAGAGCTCAGCCACCACCCATTCCAGGCTGGGCAGGACACACATCCATCCAGAGGCCTCTTTATATGCCTGAGTGAGGGCACAGCACTGCCTGTGATGATCCAAGACACCTGTCATCTCCTGATCCAAAATCTGGCAGGAATCCGATGACAGCTTATGACACACTAGACTAGTTCCATGGTTCAAATACAGCGCTGGCCAGAGCTACACATTTCAGAAACAGCCCAAAAGATATATTATTTTATATATATGTGCTGCATCTAATCAGCTGGGCCTCTGTGGGCTCTTCGAGCACAAGACAAAATGAGATTCAACCTGCTCACTGCAGTGCTGCTTCCTGGGTGTGGGACACAAGGACGCTTTGGCATTTTCCACGTGAGGATCTCAAAGCGTAACTCGAATTATCCCCCCTTCTTCCCTGTCCCCCGACACTTCTGACAGCCTGAGGACATGGAATTAAGATGAGGAGTTGTGTGAAGCTGTGCTGTGAACAGACTGCAGACCTCCCCCAGCTGATGGTGGTCCAGAATCCCACCATCCCCCTGGTGCAAAGGGAGCAGGACTCTGCTACGAATCCGACAGGAACAACCGGGAGCAAGAGCAAGGACAAGCAGAGGTCCTCCTGAGAGCCAAGGGGAGGGATCCAGATGCCAACAAGGCCTGGTACCAAATGGTTCCTGAGTGTCCAAGTTGGCTCCCAGGGCCAGGCCAGGTTTGCCTCAGCTGGGACACGGCCACACGTCCCTCCCCCACGGTGCTGTGGAGCAGCATTACAGCACTCTCAGCACTTCTTCCACTCGGAAGCCTGATCCTCCCCCCCTCCCCAGCCTCTGCTCTTTGAGCAAAGCCAAGACAAACAGATCTTTGTGTGCACCTCGTGCATCAATGTCAGGTCAGCTCTGGGCACAGCTCTGTCTGTGGCTCTCTGGAGCCAGGATGAGCGTGGAGCACCGGGAGCTGGCTGGGAACCAGTCAGTCCATCACAAACCAGCGGCTCTGTGCTCTCTCCTCGCTCCAGCCCTGGCAATGACAGAGCAGTTGCTTCACAGGCAGCGACTGCCAGAGCCGTGGCACTGAGATCACTCGATGGAAGAGAAACAAACCCTCCAGAGCCATGGGTCCCCAGAGCCCCAGGCCTGCTCCCTCCCTCCCTGCACACAGCTGGGGAGAGGCACCAGCAGCAGCTTCTGTCTCCTGGCTCCAGGAAGGGCATTAAAAGCAGCACACCCAGACCACGGTTTCGCTCGGAACTGAACATTTCCTGCTATCACTTTTTTTTTTTTTCCCCAGACCTAATGTTCTTTAAATGACATTTTGATGTTCAACAGTAACAGTGGCTAAAAATACTGGCGAGCAAGCCCCTTACCTCCAGCACAGGGTAATGCTCCGGTGATGGATTTGCAGGCATCGCTTCCAGAACACTTTGGCACTCCTGAGAAATGGCATCGATGGAGTCCAGCACCGGGTTCATTATGGCAGGGAACTGGAAAGGGGGAAGGAGGGATGTGAGGTGCCTGCTTGCTGCTCTTCCAATACCACTGGGAGGAAACTGGTCCCAGTCTCTTTGAGCTGGGCAATTCCTTGCTCATTCCCAGAGCAGGGTGATGGTAACCTGCTCCTGCCTGCAGAAAAAGGAGGAAGAGAAGGAAGCAGGCCAGAGGAAGGAACTGCTCTTTTCATGGTTGAAAACTGGTGATTTTAACTCCTGTTAAACTGGAGGAAGGGAGGAGATGAAACCCCATTCCCGGGCAGCTGGGAGATGGTGACCACAGGAGGGATCTCCCAAAAGATCCCTGTGGGACCTGCAGTCCCACATGAGGGTTATCCCCCAAAGGTTATCCCCCACGTCTCCATCCCACAACCAGCTGCACCTTCAGGATCTTCTCCTTGACACCAGCCACCAGGACCTTGGTGCTCCGAGGGACTTTTGTGTTGGTCAGCAAGATCCTCAGAGTGGGCACCCTGGAAGCAACAGGAGACAGAGAATCCCAGAGCGCTTTGGATTGGAAGGGACCTTAAAGCTCATCTCATTCCAACCCCCTGCCACGGGCAGGGAACATCTCCTGGCCTCTTTCCTTCCCAGTCCCCAAGGCTACAGCTTATTCTGCCTCAAAAGGCCTCTTTGAGCAAGAACCCAAGATAAGGAGTCCCATTCATTTTACAAAACTTAAGCAGGTGCTTCAGTGCTGGCTGGGTTCACGCTGGTTCCTCCTGGAAACAAGGAACAACTGTGCTAGAGCTATAAATAGGATTGCCATGTATTTACTGAAATCCATGTTTTTCAAGCAGATTTTTTCCTTTGAAATACTCTCTACAAGGGTAGCCAGCAGTGGCCATTAACTGCTAATAGAGCAATTTCATGCACTGTGAAAGATTTTAATGGAGTCAGATTATACTTCTCTGGCAGGAGGCAGAGGGAACACACAGGACCTGGATTTCTCTCTGCCAATGGGTTTTCCCACCACCAGGTAAGCACAAAGTTCCCCCTCCCCACAATGTCATTTGCTGCCAGGAGCAGATCCATTCCTGCTGCCCATAATGCCATGAAATTAATATTGATCTTTTGTGCTCTGTTCATCTAATGTCAGATAATGACCAAACATTTCATTGTCCCCATCCACCCCAACAACTGAGGCTGCCCACACCCAAAATGGGGCTGCAGAGCCCTTCCCACACTCCAGCCATCTCCCATCATCCTCATACCCTCCAACACCCACCCAGAGCCTCTCTGACACGTTCCACCCACCGTGTGTGAGGGTTATTTTTAAACTCCAATATTACCTCTTTAATGGTGTGATTTTTCCTGCTTGGTATCTCAGGGCTCCACCTAAAGTAAAATACATGTATTGGCTCAGCGCAGAGCGAGCTGAGAGATAACACAGAAGGTCTTTCATCTTTAGAACCTCACCCAGAGCCTGTGACAGTAATTGCAAGAAACACCAGCTAAATGAACCATGTTCTCCAGCAGCACGGCCCTGCCTCACCCTGCTGCCTTAATGAGAGGGTCTGGCTGGACGTGCTTAACCCAAGGCCTTTCCCTTCGCTCTCCTCTCCTCCAGGATCACATCAAATAATTTTTGAAAAGGCAAAGAGTTTGGTCAGCATGAAATCTTTCCCGAAAAAAAAAAACAAACCCAGAAGGCAGCAGCGATTCCCCGCAGCAGAGCCAAGCACGTGGGATTCCACGGACTGAACGTGTGCACTGGGTGTCAGCAGCCATCCTGCAGCGTGGAATTTCGTTGTCCAGAAGGAATGTCTCATTTGGCTCCTACCCTCACAGAGGCACTGCCATTAGGTCTCATTAGAAAGATTATTAACAGCCTCCAAGGACACTTTCAAAACACTGGGAAGTCGCTGCTAATTGAAATTAAATGACAGCTGTCCAACTGCATTTTCCCCTGCGTTATCCCTGGGACAGGATTAGGTTTCTTTGTTCACTGCAGAATGGTTAAATATCAGTTATCTGCAGCGAGGTCTCTGCCCCGTGGCACCTGCCTGAGGGGGGACAGAGCTCTGGTGTTCCTGCAGCTGGTTTCCAACATTCCAGCTGGCTCCAGGCCCAGCTCACAGATGGGGCAAACTGAGACAGGGAAAGGATTCCCTGTGCTCAGGCCAAAAGAGGGACCTGAATTTGGGAGTTTCTGCCCGGGAAGCAGCAAACACACCTACCCCAGGTGCCAACAGCATTATCCACACCCGACGGATTGCCATGGATCACCCGCTCCCCTCGGAAGGCCCAGCTGTTAATCAGTGTCAGCTCTTCTTCTGTCCACCTGGAAGGCAAGGAAATGACTCCAACACAAACCACTCCGAACCAGTGGATAGGGAGGGAGCAGATTCAGGAGGAAAATCCCAGCCCTGACCTGGTGAAGACCAGATTGCATGGAATTCAAGTCCAGACTCATCCCCACCTCACCAAACACGGTGTGTTACCACACGCTGGAAAGGCTGAGGGAGTTGGGATTGTTCAGCCTGGAGAGGAGAAGCTTTGGGGTCACCTAATTCCAGTGCCTGAAGGGGCTACAAGAAACATGGAGAGAGACTATTTACAAGGGCCTGGAATGACAGGACAAGGGGGAATGGCTTAAAGTTGACAAGAGATTGACAGGTTTAGATTGGATACTAGGAAAGAATTCTTTCCTGTGAGGGTGGTGAGGCCCTGCCACGGGCTGGGCAGGGACAACATCCACTATCCCAGGCTGCTGCAAGCCCTGTCCAACCTGGCCTTGGACACCTCCAGGGATGCCACAGCTTCTCTGGGCAGCCTGTGCCAGGGCCTCACCCCCTCCCAGGGAGGAGTTCCCAATATCCCATCTCATCCTGCTCTCAGTCTGAGCACAAAAACACACCTCTGACCCTGCCTGCACACCACGAGTCCATTCAACAGGTATTCCATGCTGGAGCAGAGGCACAAATCCACATTTTGGAAAAACCTCACAGCGTCCTGCAAGGCAAGGGCAGAAATTCCAAGATCCACCTGCTATCCAGAAATTGTTTCACTTCACTCCCACTTCCTTGGGCCTCGGCTGAATGTCTTCATCCATGTCCATACACCTTGCATTCCACTTGCCAGGATTTAATCTGGGAGCACTCAGCAAACAGCTCACACCACCAGCCTCAGGAACAGGAGCGCTGTAAACCACTTGTTTTTAATCCTCTTTGAGAGGCTGCGATCCCTCCCGACACGGGAGCCTTTCTATCCTGCTGTTCTTTTCTTGCCATGGGAAGCAAAACCCTTCTGAAGTCTGACACCCCCCCCCCATCTCTGCACACCAGCTGGAAGGCAGGAATTATGCTGGATCCATGCTGAAGCCACGGAGGGCGAGCAGGGAATGAAGACATCCTCGCTGTTCTGCTTGGAGCTGCCCTTTCATTTCCCAATTTGGGAGATTTGCTGGAGCACAGGGGGCAAAGTGCTCCCAACAAGAACCTGTTTCTGGGTCAGGCTGCAAATTCTGGTTCAGAAACAGAATGCAGAACCACCCCCCTTGTTGTCTCACTCTCAGTCCCACACAAAATCCCACACAACAGAGGTTCTGCCCCTCTAGCTTTGATTTTTAACAGCTTCAAACAGAGCCTCCTCTCACACATGGGGCACAGCACCCCAGGCTTCCTAAGGTGAACCCCAAAGGTAGAAGGAAAGAAACTCTCTTTCACCAGGTACTGATTAAAGGGAAAGACAGGCAGGAGATCAGAAGGAAATGTAGCACACGCAGAAATAAATTCATGGGAAATGCAAAAAAACCCAGAAAGGATCCTCAAGGACTCAAAGAAAACCCGGAATATGCTCAGAGACAGAGGAAATTGAGGTTGAAGAATTTCAGTGTGTTTTATTCGACTGAAAAAATAAAAGCTTTTTTCCCCCTTTCCAGGTTTGTTTATCTGACACTAGACAAGGGAAACAGGAGGAGTTTTACAAAGTCTCTGGGACAGGGCTGGAAACACTGGGCAGGGACAGAAGATGGGCTCAGGGTGTCACTTGTGGTCACAGCCAAGAGAGACCAGGAGAGGTGGCAGTGCCAGAATTCGTGCAGGTAAAAGGAAAGGCAGGGCACAGGGAGCAGAGCTGTGCATCCCAGGCTGGAATTCCTTACCTGGCTGTGGATTCTCCCTCCTGCAGCGGGCAGGAGATGGCTCCACACACCATGAGCAGGGCTGCAGCCAGGCACACAGCGTAGGCAGCACTGGATCCCAGCCCTGCTCCCGTGGGCAGCTCCGACCACACCACGATATCCACGCTGGGAACATCCCTGGAACACAGACACACAGGGACTGACACAACCAGCCCGGATTCCACCTCCAGACAACGTTAAAAGGGCCAAGGAGGTCAGTTAGGACTGATCACAGGGAAAGCTGGTTGAAAACTGGCAACATCAGCACATGCATCTGACACACAGGGGCTTCAGGAGGGCTCATTCTCAAATGGAGCAGCCTGGCCAAGCCATCGTGCTGGAATAAAGCCTTCCTGAATTGGATCCATGATTGGCACAGCTTGTCAGGCTGCTAGCAGGGGCACCTGGTAACTAAATAGCTGAGCAGCACCATAAAGAGCCCCTTCAGAGATTGCTGTAAACTGGATTTTAAAGATATTTCTGAAAAAAGTGTAAACATCCCAAATGTGTAATTGCACAGCCACATCCCACTGGAGCAACAGGCTGGTGGGGAAAATGGAACATGGACATATCCACATCCCTTTGCTCCACTGAACACACCTGGGTTATGTTACAGACCCCAAAATCAAACCCAGAAGCTCTTCAGTGCTGCTGAGTGACAGTCCCAGTGCTACCCTGAGACTGCAGGGAAACCACAACCCAGCTGCACGTCCCAGCTCTTTAATCTTTGACTTCTTGGATGAGAATATGGAAGTTGGGCTCTGCTTTGGTTTCTGACACTGCCCTGAGCACCCATCCAGTCACACCGAGATCATCAGCAGTGCTGGGCAAGGCTGGGAACCGGAACAGCCCCAAGTTCTCACAGTTTTAAGGGAGATTCAGCCCATAAAGAGATCAGACTTAGTTCAGACAACAAATTCACAGTTTATTTCTGTTTTTCCAGCCTAAGCCAGGATGACAGGAGCTGCCTGCTGGAGGGAGGGGTGTCTGTGTTGTGACGGTGTTGTGGCATGAACTGCTCTGGTTTCAGCCCTCAAAACTAAATGAGAGCAGAGACTTCCAGCTCACCTGCCTGGGGCACCCACCCACCACCAAAATTTTGGGGCAGGAGGAGAGCCTTACCCATACTTAGCAGAAAGAGCCAGGCACATATACAGGAAGGCAAGAGTAGCAAGGCTCTCTGGACCTGAGGCTCCAGCAGCAATTCCAGCAAACTCCCTCAGTGCATCCAGCTGTTCTACGCTGGGGGACTTGGACTCATCTAAGTCAGCTATGGAAGCAAGCAGGGGAGAGTTTAAACACTTAGAAACCAGGGAATTGTTACACTGAGAGCAGTATTTACAACAAAACCTTCTGTTACAGCAGGCAGAAACAGCTGGAGCCAATTTCAGGTTCTACCTGAGGATTCATGAAAGAATAAAAGCGAAGTCTCCACCAGCCACTCTGAAATCCCAGTGTTTCCCTGCCTACACCTCCCAGTGCATCCATCCATAATCACTACAGAAAACTTAGCAAGCCACAAACTCTTCATTAAAGAATGTGGATTTTGGAACTGGGGTATCCTGGGCCTCCAGCCAGCACAAGGTGCTGCAGAAATCCCAGTGAGGGCTGGTGTGGGACAGACAGGCAGGAAAACAGGCCCTGTATCCCCGACTTCCCCAGGAGCCCCCAGCTCTGAGCAGCTTCAGAGAGGCTCCTGTTTGGCCCCCACCAGTAACGCACTGGGATGTGGACCCAGGCTGCCTCCTGCCTGTGTCACAGCATTGCCCGAGCCACAGCAGCACAGGAACAAGTCCCTGGAACCCAAAACAGGAGGGGACAGGGCCACACACGGACACCTGAACATCAGCGGGGTCGCAAGGGGCACATGGGGGGCGTAAGTAACCGAGAGATGCAGGGACAGGTCAGTGAAACGCACACTGAGCGGGGTCAGAGACAGCGAGGCCCTGAAACACGGCAAGGGGGATAAATCACCCCACGGGGGTCCCTGCAGGGTCACCCCACGGGGGTTCTGCAAGGTCACCTCATGGCGAGGGGGGGTCCCAGCACGGTCACCGGGTTGCAGAAGGCACCGAACAGTGCCCAGAGCCCCTCACTCCGCCGGGACAGCGGCTCCTCCCCCCGGCCCTTGCCTGAGATCCGCCCCCGCAGGGCCCGGAGAACGGGGGTGTCCCAGCTCCTCCGGACGCCGACGCCGGGCAGGGAGACGCTCAGCCGGCCCTCAGCGCCGGGCCGCAGGCGGAGAAACGTCCGCAGGTCCAGCGCCACGGCCAGGGCCACCTGCGGGCGGAGACCGGGAGTCAGCGGGACCGGATAGCCCTCACCGAGCTGGGCACCCCTTCCTTTGCCCGGCAGCCCTCGCCCTTCCCGGCGTGCCCTCACCTTGCCCAGCACCACCGCGTGCTCCCCGTGCAGGATCACCTTCCCCGGCGCCGACACCGCCAGCTCCCGCACCCACATCGCCGCTGCCCCACGGCCCGCGCTGACTGACAGCCCCGCCCACCAATCGGGGCCACGCCCTGCCCCGCCTCCCTGCGCTCAACCAATAGTCGGGCGCCTGGTGGAGGCGGGGCTTGCGGACGGCCAATGGGAAGGCGGCGCTGCGGGGTGGTGCGGCCCTGGGGTGACCGTGTGGGCTGAGGGCGGGACGGTGGTCACGCAGGGTCACGGCGCGGCGGCGACGGCGGCCGGGAGGGATGTGGCGGCGGGCGGCGGCGGCGGGACGGGGATTGCGGGGGCCGCTGGGGATGGCGGGGCGGCGGTGGCGGAGCGGGGCGGGCAGGTGAGCATGGGAGGAGCGGGACCCCCTCACGGTGTGACTTTCCCCCTCACGGTATCGTTTCTCCCCTCACGCTGTGTCCGTCCCTCACGCTGTCCCCTGTCCCCCCGGTGTCCCCTCACGGTTTGTGCCTCCACAGCCCCGACCGCGCCGCTCCCGAGCGGGCCCCGAGGATCTACACGAGGACGGGAGACTCAGGTAGAGCCCGGGGGGCCCCGGGGGCCGCGGGCAGAGCTCCCCACCCGAGCCCTGAGCGCCTCTCGCCTTTCCCAAAGGATTCTCCAGCACCTTCACCGGGGAGCGGCGGCCGAAGGGCGACCGGATCTTCGAGGCCCTGGGAGCCACGGACGAGCTGAGCTCGGCCATCGGGTAAGGGAGTATCCGAACTGTGGTTTTCATACGGGACATCGTATTTGTTATGATTTCTTCATTCCCGGCTAACTCTGTTTTGTTCTTTCTCTCTAACCAAGGCTGGCTGGTGAGTTTAGCAGTGAAAAGGGCCACACGTTTGTCGATCAACTTCATAAAGTGAGTATTAATGATAATCTTCACCCAGTGCAGTCCCTTATCTGTGCTATTAAAACATGAACTCCTTAATTTTAGCCACAGTGCTCCCACCGACACACAGGAATTCACTACATTTAGTATTTCAATATATAAATCTTCAAGACTCCTTTGATTGCTCTGTAAGAGATAAATTCCTTTAACCAAGAAGGAAACTGGTAGAGCAAGTGATTAGTTATGGGCAGACAGGCTCATGTCTAGGTTTATTCTGAGATAAGTCAGATCCACATTATGGACATGAGTTTCGTTGTCACAGGTTTGAAATTGGGGCACAAACCAACCACGTGGGCACAGCAGTGACACAAATCCTGCCTGGGCAGCCTGTGAGTTTGGCTGATGAGCTCTGCTGAGCACAGGAATGCAAAAAGCCATGGCTGGGAGTGACAGCAGTTGTGATTTCTGTCCAGGTCCAGTGCATGCTGCAGGATGTGGGCTCCAACATCGCCACGCCGCTCTCCTCGGCCAGGGAGGCTCACCGGAGTAAGTCCTGCCTTTCCTGGGATGGCAGGTCTTGGGCACAGCCTGGAGTGGGTGGTGGTGATGGTGGTGGGATGCTGAGGGGTGTGTTGGGTTTCTTAGGACTTGCTGATCCAAGAAAGCCAAAGCAGAGTTCAATTTGTTTGCTGAATCACTTTTTTTCAGACGATTCTTCTTTCCCCTCTGTAGAACGAACATCTTTCAGCGAGAGGCCCGTCCTGGAGCTGGAGCAGTGGATTGACAATTACTCAGAGCAGCTCCCTCCCCTCAGAACCTTCATCCTGCCCGTAGGTGCTGCCTGTGCCCCTCACTTCCTTAGGGCAGCCCTGCTCCACTGCTTGCCATGGGAAAGCAGGCTGGGAGGCTGCTCTTTCCACAGGCAAATGCCAAGAGAAAAGCAGAGACAAGGAGCTGGGAGTTACATTTCCCCATTTCCCCTACTGGGGTGGGGATATCCCTGCCCTGGGATATCCCTCCCTTGCCTGGCTGTGGCACAGGGATCAGTTCCATGTGTGGGAGAGGTGCTGAGCCCTCGCAGGGGGGTGGGGGGTGGGTTTTCCCTGTTGGTGCAGACACTGAGTGGTGTTTCCCTGCTGTTCCAGTCCGGAGGCAGGAGCAGTGCTGCTCTCCACTTCTCCCGAGCCGTGTGCCGCAGGGCTGAGAGGTGGTGAGTGCTGTGCTGGGAGAAAAGGGGAATGGGGACACCCCAGGGACAGCAAACCAGGGCTGGGCTGGGCTTGGGGCTCAAGCCAAGCTTTTGTTTGTTTAGTCCAGTTCCAGGAGTGCAGCAGGCACAAAGCCAGGCCCTGTTCTTCCTTCACCTCAGCTGGGTCATCCAACCCAAACCTTTTGGGATTCTGCAGCCCCATCCAACCTGGCCTTGGACACTTCCAGGGATGGGGCAGCCACAGCTTCTCTGGGCAGCCTGTGCCAGGGCCTCCCCACCCTCACAGGGAAGAATTTCTTCCCAGTATCCCATCTAACCCTGCCTTCTGGCAGTGGGAAGCCATTCCCACTTGTCCTGTCGCTCCAGGCCCTTGTAAATAGTCTCTCTCTGTTCAGTGATCCCCATGGATGAATATCCTTGGAGGAGCAGAGCTGGGGGCCTCTGGGACAGACACAAACATTATTGGCATCATTTACCCCTCCCAGATCCCTCTGGGAAGCACAGATCCTTCACAGGTGCTGGGGGAGTCAGAGTGGGAACCCCAGGGGAGATTTGGGGTGGGAAGAGGCTCCAGCAAATTGCAGCCCTTTGTGCACTCCGAGCTGGAAAGTTAAACACCAACATTTCCCTTTGCTTTTCCCAGCGTGGTCCCTTTAGTCCAAGCAGGGGAAGCAGATCCAAACGTGGCCAAGTATTTAAACAGGTAAAAAAATAAAACCCCAAACCCTTGCTCTGTCCTACTGGAGCATTCCCTTAGTTCTGGGGATAAAACTGGGGGGTTTTGCTTCCCGACAAGCTTCTCTTCCTGGAGTAAGATCACTGGTTTTCCTGCTTTTCCCTTGCTTTCCAGGCTCAGTGACTATCTCTTTGTCCTGGCACGTTATGCTGCAATGAAGGAAGGGAAGGAAGAGAAAATCTACATAAAACCTGAACCCTAGCTGGGAGCTGGAATGTGTTTTCCTTGATCATGGAAAACTAAATTCAGTTGACTGCTATTTTTGTCCATCAAGGAAGGGAAAGAGAACAAGCCTGGACTGGAAATGGGAGCTGCCAAGAACTTCCTTGTGAGATAACCAGGACCTTGTTGATAAATGCTGAGAGGAACAGAATCACAGAATATCCTGAGTTGGAAGGGACCCAGACACACCTGTTCTGTTCCCTGGGCCTGCTCCACACATCCCATGTGGGGATGGCTCTGGAGTCACCGCTTCTCCCAGGTGGGAGCTGAGGCAGGAGAATTCCAGTAACATTTTGGAGATGCCTTCATTTCCCTGGGCAGCAGCAGGTGCTGTGGGAAGGCTCTGACAGGACTCTGAGGGATGATGAGGGGAAAACAATCAGCTCCTCCTTTGAAGTCACAGTGCTCGTATGGAGCAGCAGCTGGAGGCGTTTGGGAATTGTGTCCGCAGCTCTGAAATAATAAATGTGAATTTCCTTGTACCAAAGGGCCACAAACTGTCACATTTTAACACCGAGCCCTGTGTGCTTTGCTGCTCCAAGTCCCTTCTGATCCATCAGTCCCAGCTGGAGCTGAGCTGTACGGATTTACAGGAATGCACCAAGAATTCCTTGGCTCTGGCTGCCTCTTGTTGTGCATGTGAGGAATGTCTCTGTGCTGACAATCCAGTGCATCCTCTGCCAAGAAGGGAGGATGGAGGGGGTTAAGGAGGAAAGGCCAAATCCCAGGGTACATGTGCTGGGGTTGTCTCCACGTGGAGCTGCTCCTCTGGCTGCAGGAACAGCTGGAGCAGCAGGGTTTGGAAGCACTCAGGGCACGGAGGTCGCAGGAAAAGGGGTTGGGATGAGGAGCAGAGCCCTGCTGGAGCTGGGTGAGAGGGGAACACCCCGAGAGTTCCTCCCGAGGTGTCCGTGCTGACCCTGGGAACGTTGCTCCACGGAGCCCTGGGCAGAGCAGGCTGGAGCGAGCTCACACCCACATCACACCCACAATTCCAGCTTTGCACTCGAGTCCAAGCTGCTTCCAGCTTGGAAATACAACTGGGAGGAATCCATGTGAACCCTGGCAGTGTAATTTTTTTCCCCCAGGGAATGCTGTGGGCTGTGAGGTGGTGATGCCCATCCAGGGCTTGTCCTGTTTTTAGTGGGGCAGCTTTTAAATCCATCCTGCCCCTTCCCCTGCTCAATTATTTGAGTAGGAACAACCTTAAACTTGTTCTCCAGAGAACCTCTGGCTCTGTGTCCCTTTTTGGCCAGTGAGGAATGTCCAGGAATGAGTGAGGAATGCCCAGCACTAACAGATCCCCCGTCTCATCACTCACCTGGGTTTGAGGCAGATATTTCATGGCTCTTGTTAACGCACATTTTTCATGGAGTAATTTTCCAAGCCTCAGCCTGGAACACATCCCGGTGACAAATGCTCTGGATTTGGATGGTCCCATCAGCTGCAGTGTCACCTCAGCCATTCCCTCTGCCTGCTCCATCCAGTTTTACGAGAGCTCCAGCTCCAGGACTGAACCTCAGGAATCAAGAGGCTTTTCAAGTTTAATTTAATAAAATCCTTTGCAATATAAATTCTTCATGAATGCTCCATAAATCAGCTCGGGGAGGGATTTATAGTATTTCCTTTTTTTTTTCCGGCTGGGGGGAAGAAATCTCACTACTGTTTTGGGACCAAAGCTGGCATTGTTTGGATTGCAAGGAGAAATAAATCAAGCTACTACACTTAACATGATGGAGAGATTAAATTTACTGGGGTGCTCCCAGATGCTGCCTCCCTCTCTACCCACAGCAGTTGTTTGTGGAGGGCTGAGGCAGAGGGAGGTGCTGCGGTGACCCTCATGCGTCACTAAGCAGGGCTTGACTTTAGGAGGGAGTTGAGACAAGGCTGCAGCTCAGCAGAGCTGGGCCAGGGCCAGGACATTCTGCCCTGGGAGTTGTCCCCAAGGTCACAGGACAGCCATGGGCTCTTAAGCTGGGAAAGGGGCTCAACCTGAAGAAAAGGAGGCTCGGGGGGACCTTGTGGCTTTGCACAACTCCCTGACAGGAGAGGGCAGCCGGGGCGGGGTCGGGCTCTGCTCCCAGGGAACAGGGACAGGAGGAGAGGAAACTGCATCAAACTGTGCCAGGGGAGGGTCAGGTTGGACATCAGCAGGAATTTCCTCATGGAAAGGGTGGTCAGGCATGGCAAGGGGCTGTCCAGGGAGGTGTGGAGTCCCCATCCAAGGAATGCCTGGATGTGGCACTCAGTGCTCTGGGCTGGTGACAAGGTGGGGATCGGGCACAGGTTGGACTCGATGATCTTGGAGGGCTTTTCCAACCCAGCTGATCCTGGAATTCTGTGACTCCTCTGGTGCACCCTCCCCACCAGGCTGGAGCAGAGGCACAGGGCAGCCGAGCTGCCCCTGCTCCCAACCCCACAAGGTCTCAGCCAGGCAGCAGGAGCAGAGTGACCAAAATGAAACCCAGCTTTTAAACCAAATAACGCTCCCTTGCTCTGGGCTGGCAGTTGTTTTTCCAAGCTCTTTGTCTCTTCCCAGCCCTCCCAGCCGTACAGCATAGGGATTCCAGTGCCTGCACCTCATTAATATCACGGGGGAAGGCAGATGCTTTGTCCAGGCTGCCCGGCTCCAGCGCCCAGCAACATTCCTGCCTCGCAGGGTGCCTGATTTGGGATTGCTCCGGAGCTGCCAGCACAGCCATATGTTGCTAAGGGTCGTTTATTCTTGTTTGTAAAATGTATGGCTGCTCCCAGCTTCCACACTGTCAAAACGAGAAGAACTGGCCCCAAAATCTCTTGCTGCATGATTGGATCAGACGCCCGTACATCTGTTAACGCTGTAGGAGCTGTAAAATGGAATAAGTTGGGCTATAACTCAAGCACCTCGATTACCACCACGATGTGGGAGCAGCCGAGCGGCTGCTGCTCCGCCAGCAATGACACAAACATCCATTGTGCCAAGTCAGATGTAAATTTACACAAGGCGGCATTTCCTGGGCCAGGGCTCAGAAAGGAGGAGAGGGATGAGAGCCCCCACCTCGACAGGATGTGCTGGACCCCCAGCCTGGTGAGTTTTGGGGTGCACGGCCCTGGCAGCGGGGAGCCAACAGCTCCACTGGAGCTGCAGGAGTAGACAGGACCACAGGTCCTCCAGCAGGGTAAATCCTGCGGTCTCACAAGCTCCTGAAATGCCCATTTAGCCTGGAAACGGGCAAGGAAAAACCCTCCCCACCCCAGAGCAGCAACCATTGGCCCTGTACCTAACAAGAGCAGGTTGAGCCTGTCCAGGGAGGAAGGGGCTATGTGGGACCCTCAGCTCCCCCTGTGCTGCAGCCTGGCGAATCACAGAATACCCAGTGCCCACCTCACCCCAGTGCCCTGTCCCTGCCTTGGCAGGACGGGCACAGAGAGGCACAGTGACACAGGGAGAGCTCAAACCAGCCCAGGGAAGCTGCAGAGCATCAGGATTGAAGACCTTGACCTTAGAAACAGCCACAAAAGCCGATTGTGAGCACCAGCTCAGTGCCACTCACCCAGGTGGTGCCAAGTGCCACGTGGTGTGACCACTCCAGCACCTGCTGCAGGAGCTGCTGCACCTCTTGGTAAACATGAGCAAACCCAAAAACGACCTGCAGGGACAGCGTAGCTCGCTCTGCTCAGGGATGAGGAGACCGGAGCATGGCACAGCCTCCTCCTCTCCATCCTAACCTGGAATCTAGCACGGGGCACAGCTGTGGAACAGAGGGATCAAACAGAAGGAATACCAGCCTGTGGTGTGAGCCAGGGGTTGGGGACAGCCTGGAGGAGCAGGAGAGGGGCAGCAGGAGCTGCTGTTTGTTCCTGAACACCCCGTGCTTGCAGCAGGTTGGGACATCCAGCTTTGCTCTGTGCCAGCACCGAGGGAGCATCAGGCTCCAGGGAGCTCTCCCAGGCTCCAGGGAGCTCTCCCAGCTCCTCACCCCGCAGTGCCCAGTGTGTGTGGTCCCAAAGCCATGGCCACACCTCACCTCGGTGACCCCGAGCGATGCCGTGCCCGGATCCCGGCAGATGCCAGGGAAGCAGGGGCTGTGCAGGCCTGGCTGCTGCCAGCTCTGCCTTGGCAGCAGCTGCTCTGGGCTTGCTTTTTGCTGTTCCTGACAGTGCCAGATGCCTCTGTGTCAAAACAATGGCACTTGCACACTGACTGGGAGCCTCTCCCTCGCTCCCACCGCGCTCCCACTCCCAACAGCGCCAGAGAGCCCTGGGAATGGCTGGGGGGCAGGAGGGCTCCGGGTCAGGGATGGAGAGGCAGTGAAGGGCTCCAAACCTGGAGTCAGAGGGAAGCTAGAGCAGCAGGCACAGCTCTCACTCCTCCAAAGAGCTTCCAGAGTCAGGCCCAGGCAGAAACACCCAATACTGTAATTGTAATTAACATCAAACCCCACATCGGCTCCAGTGGCTGCTCCCTCTCCTGCACTGGGGGATCCCACTTGGATTTCCAGCCCGTTTCCCTCTCCACCAGTGGTCCCAGTCACCATTCCCAGATGTGCAGCGAGCACTGCTGATCCCAGCACCTGCTCCTGCATCTGAGGAGCACCAACACCCCTCAGGAAGGACCAAAGTCAGAGCACTCTGCAGGACCGGACAGAGCTTCTTCAAGCATATTCCAACATGAGCAAATCCTGCTTCAAACAACGCTGCCAGGTCCCTTTGGGCTCAGCAGGCCTCATATCCCCCCCCATCTGGAGCACCCCACAGATCCCAGCTCTCAGGGGCACCTCAGCACAGGCACCGGGAACGAGCCTGGCAACAGGAATTCCCATGGGAGCAGCAGGCTCCATGCCCAGCCTGGCAGAGACTCATGGAATCCCAGACTGGTTTGGGTTGGAAGGAAACTTAAATTTTACCCAGTTCCAAGCCTCTGCCATGGGCAGGGACACCTTCCACTGTCCCAGGTTGCTCCAAGCCTCGTCCAACCTGGCCTTGGGCACTTCCAGGGATGGGGCAGCCACAGCTTCTCTGGGAATGTGTGCCAGGGCCTCAGCAAAGGGCAGGTGTGCTCTGAGAGGTGCCAGGCCCCCAATGCCCGGCTCTGCTGTGCCAGGAGCATCCCAGCAGCACATTCCCTGCCCTAGGAAAGGACCAGGAGACACTCAACCACCTGAACTCATCCCAGCTTTATTTTCTCTGCAGGTCAGACACACACAGGGATGGAACCAAGGTCTCCCCACGGCAGCGAGGCTTGGATAGAAAAGATCCTCATCAATTTCCCGTGGCAAAACCATCCCTGGGCAGGATCCACGGAGCAGGCAGGGACTGACACACCTGCTCAGGTGTGTTAGAGCCTCCCTGGGACACAGGAATCAGCCCCTCCACAGGAATCCTCACCTGCATCCACAGGGAATTTCCCAGACATTTATCACATTTTCCACACCGGCTCCAGCACGGGAGCAGTGTCTGTAGTGCAACATCTCCAGGTTTGGAGGGACCAAGCTAAGTCTGCAGTAAGATCTTTTCTAGGAATTGTACTCCTGAGGAACAAAGGGAAAAGGGGAGCAAGGATTTTATCTCAGTGTTCAACAACTCATTTCACTGAATGCTCACTGTGCTCTAGTCAGACACACTGCGCTTCCCAGAAGGAAAAAGATCTCGGGTGATATTTAAACTCTGAGAGGTCCAAGGCAGTGCCCAAACCTCCCAACTACGCAGTCACCAACTGGTTAATGCCAAAATGTTCTATGTATAAAAAAGAAAAAAAAAAGAAATTTACTATCATCTTTAATTTCTCTGACTCACAGCCCAGTGGCCTGAACCCTCTGGATGCAGACATTCCTGTCTGCACCAACACTTCCCATCACTCCTGTTTAATCTCACTGATTTGACAGAGAAAAAGGATCCTGACGTTGCTTTCCAGATGCATTTCCAGGCACTGGTTCTAAAAAAAAGGGTTATTTCTCTGAAATCCATCTGAAGCACGACAGGAGGAGGATGAAGCCAAGGCCATCTCGCTGCTGCTCGGTGCCGAGGGTTTTCCGACCCCTTGGAAATGTGGAATATTGTGGTTAAGGGGGTTCTTCCAGAGCCCAGGGTGTGGAGACCCGTGCTCTGCTGAGCTCACCTGGGGACAGGAATCCCCTGGGACGGACCAGGCAGGGCAGCAGGAGAGGTGGGAAATGACCAGGGAGGGGAATGAGGATCCCCAGTGACAAAGGGAGGGAAGGAGGGAAAGAAAACTCTGGGCAGAAGCCAGCAGCCTGTGCAGGAGCTTGTTTTACCTGTGAGGTGAAACCTCTTTTACCTCTGTGCCAGAATCCCAGCAGGACCAGGACAGCCCAGGAGCAGCCCAGTCCCTCCTCTCTCCAGCCTGGGCCAGGGCAGGACTCGCAGCAGCTCGAGGGACCAAAGGTGGGAAGCTGCAGAGACACTTTAGGAGTGTCTCAGAAATGGCAGGAAGGATCCACACCTTCCCAAGTCACCCCCTCTGCAAAAGCTGCCTGCTCCAGGCAAACAGCAGCTCGCAGAAATAAGGCCAGAAAGAGACAAAGTGACCAAAAGAAAGAGTTTGGCACCAAAGCAAATGTGGCTCTTACACAGAGGCCCTGCCCTGGGTCCAAACAACTCCCTAAGAAAGGGCCTGCAAACAAAGTGAAACTTCCATCCCAGAGGGATTTTGCCAGTGGAGGTTTCCAGAGGACTTGACACGTTCCCCCTGTTCCAGAGAGGAACTTGCCCCACACGAGCACTGGGCTGGGCAGCCCGAGCGTGTGCCAGCTCCTGTCCTCTGGAAACCAAGGAAAATTAAACCTTTCCTGCTCCTGAGAAATTGAGACACGACCCTTTCTGTCCCAAGACCTGGCTCTGAGCCCACCCCTGCTGCTCCAGCCCTTAACCTCCAGCATTCCAAAACCTTCCCAAGAGCCACAGGGTCCATCTGCTCCTGTTTAACCTGCTGCTTCCCTGGGATTCCTTCTCCAAGACACACCAAGAACCCTGCAGGGGCAGGGACGCCTGGAACCCCCCTGTCCTGAGTGAGCAGTGCCCATCAGGGCACTTCCAACGCCGTCATCTCCTCATGGGCTCTGTCATCCCTCTGCCTTTGTGCAGCTTCCCAGACTCACTTCCAGCCAGCCCAGCTCCTGGGAAAAGGAAAAAGCAGCACTGGCACGGCAACAGCTGCCCGGCCTGCCCAGCCTGCTGGGGGTCTCACTGTCACTAATCTGAGTGGCACTTGGAACGTTCCTTCCGTGCTCCCCCGGGGTTTGCTTTTAAGGACGATTTCCGTGGGTGTCAAGAGAAAGGGTTTGGGGTCAGGCCCATCCCCTCCTCCAGCCTGGAGCCGTGCCTAAATAAAGCCAGCCCTGAGCCCAGCAGCTCTTCCCTGGATCCCTGTGAACCTCCACTACCAGCTGCCTGTCCAGGCCTCGAGCGAGCAGTCGGCTCCCGCGGAGCTGCTCCGGGCTCCACGTGGGGAAGGGCTCCCCTTCCCAGCAGCAGCTCCAAGCCCCCATCCCGAGTCCAGGCCATGCCTAGGACAGCTCGAAGCCGGTGTTCATGCTGATGGCGTAGCGCAGCTTCTCCCGCAGGATGCTCTTCTTGCTGTAGTTGGGGAGCTTGAGGAGGTTGAAACACGTGGAGGAGGTCGGGAGGCGCCCGCCCGGCTCCTTCTTGCGGATGGTGAAGAAGCCGCGCAAAACGCTGCCCAGGGTGTCCCCCGTGTCCTGCAAGGGCACAGAGCTGGCACCTCCCTCTGCACTCCTGGCACAGGGGCACGGGGCAGAGGTGCCAACACAAAGCCTGGCACTGGGAACAGGGAGAGCCAAAGCCCTAAGCTAGGTTTTCCCCACCCTCCCCAAGGAGCTCTGCTTGTAACTCAGTGCCTGACACGGGCAAGGACACAGGGAGATCCCAGGGAGAAAACACAACCCTGGAGGAATCCAGGGAATCCAGGCAGGAAGAGCCTGGAGTTGCTGTGTGGGTGCAGCCATGAGCGTCCTGTTGGGGTGGGGTTGTTTTCAGGTGTAGAATCCCAGAATGGGTTGGGTTGGAAGGGACATTAAAGCTCATCCAGTGCCACCCCCTGCCATGGGCAGGGACACCTTCCACTAGCCCAGGTTGATCCAAGTCTCATCCAACCTGGCCTTGGACACTTCCAGGGATTCAGGGGCAGCCACAGCTTCTCTGGGCACCCTGGGCCTCACCAGCCTCACAGGGAAGAATTTCTCCCTGATACCTAATCCTAACATCTCATCCTCCCACGTTAAGGGTTTCCGGGTCAGATGGATGGCAGGAAGCCGGGCAGGGAATTCCCAAGCCCCGAGAGCAGGATGCCTACCTGGTCATCAGACACTTCCACACAGCGGATGGAGAAAGGAGGCTTGAGGTAGGCAAAGCCCAGAAGTGGAGGCCTGGAGCAGCTGGTGACAAACTGGAAAGTGCCAGATGGTGACGATGGGAGCAGCGAGGGCAGAACAACCACAGAGTGACACAGCCCCAGCACTGCTGGGGCTGGCACTGAGCACGCCCCCAGTGTGTGTCTGACAGCCTTCAGGGAGTGCCACCTCTGCAGGGACATTCGTGGTGACGCCAGAGCTTTCACAGAGCTCTGCTGGGCACTTCCAAGTGTCAGGAATTCTGGTGCCCCTCCAAAGAGCACCCAGGTAACTGGAGAACAGCCCTGGCCCCCACCACCCCAGATCCCAGCGGGGCAGGGACAGTTCCTCACTCACCTTGAGGAACATGGCTCTCTCCTCAGGGCTGAAGTCGTTGCCCAGGATGTCCCAGAGCCAGATGATGACGCGGTGACTGCCATGGAAGCCCCCGTAGTACACCGTGTGCTTCCTGGGGAGGGAAAGGCTCTGACAGGCCTGGCACTGCAGCAGGAAGGGCACAAGTGCAGGGAGGATCACTCGGGTGGGATGGTTTGGGTTGGAAGGGACCTGAAAGCTCATCTTGTTGCACCCCCTGCCATGGGCAGGGACAAATTCCTGTAGCCCAGGTCGCTCCAAGCCCTGTCCAACACTTCCCACGGGGGTCAGGGTTCTCTGCTGACACTGAGCCCCCAGCACTTCCTGGGCACTTGATCAGAGGAAAGGGAAAAGCAGAGAGAAATTCTGCTCCCAGGAACCAACAAAAGAAAGGACCCATCCCAAGTGAGCCTTAAGGAACCCGTTCCAAAGCTCTGTTCCTGTCTGCTCCTCACGTTCCAAGTAGGAGCAGCACAAGTCGTGGACAAGTCATTGTCCTGCCACCAACCCAGGAGCTCTGCAAAGGAAGGGCTCAGCTCCCAGGCCAGCTGAGGGAAGCCCAGCAGCCCCAGCTGTCACTCACTTCAGGTCCTCGAGGTCGATCTCGGCGTTGTCCCCAGAGATGAGGCGCTGCAGCTCCGGCGCGGAAAACATCCGGATCCACTCGGGCTTGATGATGGACCTGAAGCCGCTGATGAGAGCTGCGGTCTGGCTCTTGATCTGGGTGTGCATCCGGAAATGGGCCATCAGGTGGATGTAGCTGATCCTGTGGGACAGGGGGCAGTCAGGGGTACCCACCACCCACCACTGAACTGTCCCTGGTGTGCCTCTCCAGCCCCAAAAGGACTGGGACAGCCTGGATTATACTTTCCCCGCCAGGCCCTGCTTTTTATTTAAGCAGATAAAGATGTTTTTTCCACCCAGATTTTGCCCCTTTCCCCTCTCTGGGACTCTGCTCATTTCTCAGAGCTCCTGCCCAGCTCAGGGACTAATTTGCTTTAATAAACCCTTGATCAACCTTGGCTGGACACAGCTCCAACTCCTTTTAACAGCTCAACTCTCCAGGCAGATTTTCCTCTAGGTCTGACCAACAGTTCACTGGGCTCTGCTGCCTCATGGCTGGACAAATACCACACCAAAACCATGGAGCACATTCACACCTTCCTGCAGGATGTGGGAGAGGTGAACTTCTGGTTAGAGGGAGGCTCTTCCTCTTCTCACCTCCAGGCAAAACACCTGAACTTGCTGAAGCTCCCATACAGACCCCACCACAATCCCACTGCCTGGGTTTTGGGCAAGGTCATCCCAGCATCCCCAGGCAGAGCTGTCTCCAGCTTCCCAACACCTCTGCTCCCTCCCAACTCCCAATTTGGCTGCAAAAGCTTCACATTTCTGCTGTAAATGACTAGAGCAGCACCCAGGGTTTTCAACTTTCTCCCTGAGCTGACTTGAGACAAGCCAGGGGAAGATCCTTTCAAATGCAAACTCCCTGGTCAGAGCTGGAGAAGGGAAAAGCCTGGGAACATCAGACTGCAGAGCACGGATCCAGGCGGGATCCAGCTTCCATTTGTCGGGAAGAAAAGAACAACCCCTAGCTCATCAGTTCAAACACACATTTGCTTAAAAGATATTTCATCCTGCTTTTATGAGCACTGAAGGGGATAGGGAAGAAGAAGAAAAAAAAAAAGGAACAAAAAGGTGGGGTTGGTTTGCAGGCTCCGGAGTTGACATTTCTGATAACGATCTAAAAGCCGGTTATCTGTGAAAACAGCCCCGGGGCTCGGTGTCTCCTCTGATTTCCTGGCTCTAAAGAACGACTGTCGAGTACATTTGAATTCAGCACTGTCTGCTCGGAACACGGTGCTTTATACAACTGCCACATGTTATCATTCTGAGGAGATCTGTCTGCTCCAAGGTGTCTTTGAGCATCTGTGCCCTCTGCGTTCACGACTGTGTGCCTGAATTGCTTTGAATCCATCTGTCTGTATCCATCACCGTCATTAAATCCTGCAGAATCTCCCTGACTGGGTGCCTTTGACCTCAGAAGTGCTGTTTCAAGAAGTAAATTGTCAATTTTTATTTTGCAAATCAAATTTAATACAATTTCTGCCGATGAACTGTAACCAGCAAATTCTATTAAGATATTTATGTGCTCCTTCTCCTCCAATCTATCTCAATTCATTCCAGATGCAAGCCCAAGGAACCAGAATAAAGTATTTTGCAGTGGTGACCTTAAAAATCTAATTGCTGTACTTACTTATTTTCATTGGTAACGGGAATGGTCTTCCCTCCAGGAACAAGTTCATGGCAAACCAGCTGAGGGAAGAAATGATTGGATTGCTAATTACTGCCTGCAACCACAATGGAAGGAAATGCCATGCTAAGCTGTTACCTCCCCATAAAACATTTATTTTTACAATAAAACAGCAGGACTTAAAATTTAAGTAATAATCCCGCTTCTGCCTTGAACCAGTTTCACTTAACTATTAACAGAGTAATTGAACAGTAGGAAGCCCAGCTCTCCCACCAGTGGAGCCAGCCCTTCTCCCAGGAAGCCTCCTCTGCAGTCTGATCCATCACTGCTGAAGCACACACAAATCAATTCCAAGAGCCCTGGGGGAGGGACTGTCACAATCCCAGAATCCAGAGGCTGAGCAAGCTCAGTGTAACAGCACAACCCAAAGCTGGCTGATCTCATGCAGGAGCTCTGTCCCTCCAGGCAGGAAGGATCTCCCAGGGCCTGGTGATCTCCTCCAGCTCAGGGACAGTGCAGGGACCCTCCAGGTGCTGCCTGCAGAGAGTCTCCACTCATCTTTGCCCAAGCTGAGGCAGCACATCCTCATTCCCACATTACAGAGGCCTCTGTGCCTTGGCTCCAGGTGAATTCCAAGGTCAGAAGGGAGCCCAGCACAGGGAATGAGCTCAGCTGTGACATGGCCCTGGCTACAGGGACACACAGGTCAGTCAGGGTGACCCCAGCTGGCTCCTTCAGCATGACCAAAGCACTGGGAAAACAGGAGTGCCTGGGTTATTTTTAACCTCAGAGCCTTCAGTGTCTCCTTGCTGGGCTCCATATCCTGCTCCTACCTTTATTTTTCACATGCAAGAACCCTCCAGGCTGAAACCTCAGCAATCCTGAGGCAGCAGCAGGTGTCCTCCACGGCTCCCCATGGAATTTGCGGCACGACACTGCCAGCAAAAGGCGTTTTTATCTTATCTCTCCAGATTTTCCAGCTCTGCACACACAACTTCACAGGGCTCAAGTGCAACCAAGTACCTCCAAGTCTTCCTAAGGGACTGACAAACAGCTTTTCCTTCTCTAGGCCAAGAGACCTCCTGACACACTTGGAGATTCCCTGTCAGAAGCATCCATGTGGGAAGAAAAGGAATTTCTCCCTACTCAGAGGTTCTTCTTTTAAGAGGGGAGCACCAGTTATGAAGGGGAAGCATTAAACGCTTTTTCAACCCCGGCAGCAGAAAAATTAAGGGTCAGAGGGGAACCTTTTCTTGTGGAAAAAGCTGTTCTCTGCCCACAGGTAAATACTGAATCCATGGCTGAGTTCAGAGAAGCTGAGCCAGCCTTCCATGGGAACATGAAGAGGGTGTTTGGGACAAAGCAGAGATAAAGTCCAACAAAGCACTGAATAAAAACCTACCTGACCCATCACATCTTCATCGTAGGACAGTGTCAAGCCCAGGTCACTGATATCACCATCATAACGCTGGAGAACAACACAGAGAAGGGAAACAAAAAAGGAAAAAAGGTCAGGGTTCAGCAGCAGAACCACCAGGTACTCCCAGGGGCAGCAATCAGGGAGGTGAATGACAGGAAAATTACTGCTCAAACCTTAATTGAAGTGAGATTTTTATAGAACTCCGAGTCCAAGGAGGGCAGTTCATCCACGGAGCTGTAGAAGACACTGTGGTGGTGCCCGAGGAGCTGACTCAAAAAGAAGGAAGCAAATGGTACATCCACAACTATTCCCTAGGGACAAGAAGAATGCACAGGTAAGGTTCTGCCACACACTTGTGGTTGTGGCATCTTTGGTTACCTGCAAGGCAGATCTTGTGATGGGGAACAAGTGCAAAGAGCACTTTGCAAGGCACCAAAATCAGCTACAGACCCCACATCCTCTTAAAATCCATTAATTAGTAAGGCAGGTGCAAAAAGGCATCTGGGGAGCTCCATGTGTCCTTTAAAAGAACTGCCTTACGTGGTTTGCACTGAAAGGGGGGAAATTTAGGTGAGATACATGGAAAAAATCCTTCCCTGGGAGGGTGGGGAGGCCCTGGCACAGGGTGCCCAGAGAAGCTGTGGCTGCTCCATCCCTGGAAGTGTCCAAGGCCAGGCTGGACAGGGCTTGGATCAACCTGGGCTAGTGGAAGGTGTCCCTGCCCATGGGAAGTGGATTGGACTAGAAAAGTTCTCTTTCAACCCAAATCATTTTATCAGAGTCATTCTGTCATTCCATCCTTCTCTTTGCCTCACGTCCCTTTAAGGTATCCACAAGTGGATGTTTGTAAGGTGTAACACCAAAAAACCAGGCTGGTGTCCCCAGCACCAGGAGGAATAATCAAGGCATGTCCCAGGTTTTACCTCCAAGATTATTTTTCATACATGCTTGAAGAAATTCCAGCCTGTTCCACTATCAGGGTCTTTATCCAAGCCATTTTTTCCAAACTCCTCTCTTCAATAACAGCTCCCCAAGCAGGACAGGTATTCTCAAAGGTACCATCACTGACAATATCCCAACCCGGTGCTTCTGGCTCACCTCATACACAGCCTTCCCAAGCATCTTCCCCACAAACTCAAAGAGCTGCAGGTAGTTCTCGTGGATGTAGGATGTTGGGGATGGATACAGCCTCTCATCACCACTGGTGGTCTGCACAAAGAGATAAGAGATAAGAGCCCAGTGAGCCAGAATGGCTCTGCCCACACCGGGTCACCTCAGGTGGCACCTGTGTCCTACCTTGAACAGGTTCAGTGCAGGGTCAAACACCTTTTTAATGATCTCTTCCAGGAACTCTTTGAAGACTCCATCTTGATCAATACCAGCCTCATCGACCCCCAGATCATTGACAAACTTCACCCTGATCACTCCCTTCATGGCGTTCTGGGAGAGCTGCCGGAGCTGTTCGTATCCATCCTACACGGAGCAGAAAATCCAGAGGACATTCCCAGAGGGAAACATGTGAAACACCCACCCGGAGAGCCAGCAAAGACAGGACACAAGCCCACCACAGACATCTGCATTTGTCATTGAAACTTTGAGTTCAAAACCCCAGCATTTTCCAAGTCCAAATTCCAGGTTTGCAGCAGCCTGTGTGGAACGAGGGTCCAGCATTCTCCTGGAATGTCAGTTCTGGGAGCGGGTCCCTCAACATTCACAGAGAAGGTAAAAACACATCCCCCCTGCCCTGTTTTTGTCAGGCCAGGCTGCTGCTCTGTGGGCTGGCTCGTGTCCCTCACCTCGAGCATGCGGGAGCGGCGGATGGTGATGTGGGTGACGTGAGGGGATGCCGAGCTCGTCTCCACCAGCCCCAGCTTCTCCTTCTCCTTCGTGACCATGTTCCGGAAGAGCAGCACCCTCTGCAAAAAGAAAACAAATGCAAGTCTCAATCCACAGGGATCCTCATCCTGCAGTGCAGCAGGGATTTGGGAGGCTCCTGACACACAGAACTACTGCTGGCTGTCCTGATCCCAGCTGTCACCCACTCGGCCCACGCAGCTGCACGCACAAATCAGTTCTGTTTCAACACAGAGATCAAGACATTTGAAGGACATACACTGGGAAGGGGTGAGGACACAAATCAGTTCTCTCTCAATGACAGAAATCAAGACATTTAGAGGAAATCTTTTGGGGAAGGTGAGGGTGAATTATTCAGCTGGCATTTCAAAAGAAGCTCCACGTCACAAAATGCTCCAGACACGTGTCCCTCCCACCCCAGGCCAGTGATTCCCAGCCTCCATCCTCTACCCCCACCCCACTCACGTTCTTGTGGGGAATGACGTGTGGGATGTACTGCAGCAGCAGCTGGGCTCGTTTCTTGTCCTTGTCCAGCTCCTGGAAGAGCACGCTGGGTTTGAGGTCCCTTGACAAAGAAAGGCAGAGATTCAGAGATCCCTGAGGAACGGCCAGGTGTGGGACACGGAGCTGGTAATGATTCCAAAGATGAGTGCAGTGCTCAGTGTACACACTAAGAAGGTAAAAAGGGCCAGGAACACCCAAGCTCTTGAGTGCTGAGCCAGTTTTCAAAGCACCACCTAAACCTCCCACCACGGAAAAAAAGCACAACACGAGAGGTGTCCTCAACTGCAAACACAGGCAGCAGTTCCCACCTCGATCCCATAGGCAGAATGTCAATAAGGAATCCCAAACCAGGCTCCCCAGAGCATGTGGAGCAGTGGGACAAACCTGGAGCTGCCCAGGATCCCTGCCCTGGGCCACTCACTTGCGCAGCCAGTGATCCTCGGGAGCGAAGCGCCGGCGACAATCCCGCTCGTACAGCACCATGAGCCAACCGTGGACAGAGTGGAACAGCTCCAGGGTCTCCCCTCGGGCATTCTCTGCACAAAAGGAACGAGGCAGCAAAGTCCAGGCACCCCTGGCACCAGCAGGAGCCACACCTCAATCATTCTCCCCACAGTAGCAGCACTGGGGTGTTTTTCTGACCCACACGGCCTCCAGAGGGAAGGATTTTGTGCCTCTGGGAAGACAGACAGCCTCTTCTTCAAACAGAGCTAATCAAAGCCATCTCATTTCATATCAGAACTGGACTATCTCAGCTCATTACCAGAGAGTTGAGCTGTACCCAAATTATACCAGCAGAGAGATCCACAGCAGATTCTACAGAGACCAGAGCAAGCTGCTCTGCCTGGTCACAGCACTGCCCTGCTCTTGTCCAACACACGGCCCAGCCTTGCTAAACCTCATCTCTGCCAAAAACCAACATGCCCATCATGTCTGTTACACAAATCCTTACTGGAAAACAGGGAAGTGCTCTGGATTTGGCACCAAGCATGATCGTGGCATCTGGACATCAAAAGACTGGGACATATTCCCACATTGTCGTGCTTTTTGTGCCAAGGAATAATTAGCAAAAGCTTCAAATTCCAAAATTAATGCCATTTGTGGTTCTAACAGTAACATCAACTCGAGCTACTAAAAGCACTCACCTACAATTCCATCCCAGATCATCTTAAACACGAAGGAATTCAGGAAAGAGGAGATGGTCACCAGCTCTTCCAGTTTGAATGAAATCTGCTCTTCATAGACCTCGATGTCATCCAGAATCCTGTCAGCGCAAACAAATGCAAATGCACGAGTGTAAATTTAATTCCCTGCTGAAATTTTCATAAAGGCACATTATCCTTTAGCAGCAGCTCTTATTTCTATGACAACTGACACCCATGAGGATCTGAAGTCATAAACAACCAAACCTTATTTATGGATTTTGATTGAGAGCAGATCCTAACAGAAGATGGTATGAGAGGCTGAGATACAAGCAAAGTCAGTGTTTCCGGCTTAAAAGGACCTTTTCCATTCCCAAGAAAATTTTTGCCTCATTCAAGCTGAGAGAGCTGTCTCTACTGACCAGCAAGGGCAAATTTTCCACCCCCTTTTCCCATCTTTTGTGTTGTTTCTTTCCCTCCCGCCCAGTGCAGTGGAAGTTGCACATGGCTGAGGGGGAAAAGTCCTTTGGAAGCCCTTTATTTCTCAGGACTCCATCCCCAAAGCTTTACCCTGCCTATTTATCTTCATGAAAAGACATAAAAGCTTAAATGTTTCTCTTGAACCTGAAGGAACACAACAGCTCCATGTCCCAAACCCAGGGATCCCCATCCATGAGCTACCTACGTGATGAGGTGACGGGAGCAGTCACAGAAGAGCATCAACATGGCCAGCAGCCTCTTGGATTCCTCTGTGTCGTTGTTCAAACACTCCAAGAAGAGTTTTAACCCCCCCTGCGGTCCCAGCTCACAGATGAAAGCCCATAATTTGGGCAGCAGATCATCCAGGTAAGTGAGACCTATGAAAATATAAAGTGCACTCAGTAAAGCTCGTTCTGCTGCTTGTGAAAGCTCAGAGAGGTGACACTTGAAGCTGAAAGAGCCTTTTGCAAAGCAGAAGAGGAACATGAGCATCCCATTTGGCTCCCAGGCCTGTCTGCACTAACAGGAGATGGACAATCACCAGGAAAGCACAAAAAAAAAAAGGTTTTAATGAGGTATTGTTTGTACATCTTAAAGCTTTCCCCCCTAATTCTTTTGCAACTCCAGAAAAGAATGAATTCCTGTGATCCCATACTCACCTTAGGGATGAGAACACAACAGGGCTGCACCCATGGTCACCACAAAGCACCCAAAGCTCCGGACTCACTCCCTGCTCTACCCACCAGACCAAAACAGTGCTGATCTCCTCCTCCACCCCTACCCAAGACAGGCAATTTGTTCTCGAGATGTTTGAAAGCATTCAGCGTTCCCACCAGAGGAAGATTAATATTGCCAGGCTCCCCAAAAACACTGACTCAGGCTGAAGGTTGAGAGGGAGTAAGCAAGGTTTCATGAGAGGAAAACCTGCTTTAATTTGTATTCTGGAGAGTTTGTGCTTGATCAAGTGGTGCTGAATGTTATTGATCCCACGGATGATTCAGGATGGAACAAGCCTTCCCCAGCCAGTCAATAACCTGTTGGCAGTGATAAAACTCCCAACAAATCGACAGAAATAAGAAAATCTCTTTTTTTTTTTTTTCTCTCCACTGGAAAGGACTTGAGCAGCGCAGAGGTGCCCTGACCTGTGAGGATCTGCAGGCGGATCTGGGTGAGGGTGGTCAGGGTGGTTTGGTACAGGACACAGATGCTGCAAACCTTCTGCACCTCGGCAGAGTCCACGCGCTTCCCTCCCACCGGCTTCAGGATGTTCCGGACTGAGGCCGACTTCTGGAAAGCTCTCTTGAACAGGTCTGGAGGCAGAAACACAGCAGGAGTGCCAGAGGGCAGGGTTAGATGGG
This sequence comes from Dicrurus megarhynchus, assembly GCA_013399195.1. Taxonomy (NCBI): domain Eukaryota; kingdom Metazoa; phylum Chordata; class Aves; order Passeriformes; family Dicruridae; genus Dicrurus; species Dicrurus megarhynchus. The sequence continues at coordinate 125,621 of VXAD01011239.1, read as the reverse complement.
ATTTTGGGAAGGAATCCTTCCCTGGGAGGGTGGGTAGGTCCTGGCACAGGCTGCCCAGAGAAGCTGTGGCTGCCCCATCCCTGGAAGTGTCCAAGGCCAGGTTGGATGGGGTTTGGAGCACCCTGGGATAGTGGAAGGTGTCCCTGCCCTGGCTCCAGATGGGCTTTAAGTTCCCTTCCAACCCAAAGCACTCATGATCCACAGTCCTGACTGCAGCAAATAACGACCACGGGATCCAGTGTTATGGCAACAGCTAGAAAATATCAGATTTACAGTTATCTTATCTCAAATCCTCTTCTGCAGGATCACCACACCTCACAAGTGCAGGAGCCAGCTTCACCTTGCTTTCCACATGGGAAGCTGAGCTTCCATCTTCTCTTGGAAGTTCTAAGTTTTGCCAAAAGCACTTCAGCCACTTGAGAAAATGACAAAAAACTGCTAAAATAAGCAAGTATTTTCCCAGCACCAAAGAAAGAGACTTGCCCCAGGTTCCAGAAGCATTCCAAGGAGGAGTTACAAATAGGAGAGATCACATCCCCACCTAAGCAGCAGCAGCTGCTGCAAGTAACTATTCAAAGCTTTTGGCATAACTGGAAAAGTCAAAGCCTTGAGAGTCTGGGAGAGAGATCCACGTAAACACACACACACACAGAGACAAAAAACCCCCACAACCCTCCAGAACTGACTTTTCATAGGAAGGCTGTTCTGAGGGGACACTGGCTGTGCTGGCAGCTGAGCTATCTCCTGATTTTCCAGCAGTTTCTTGCTGAGCACATCGCTGAAGAGGATACGGATCATGTGGACTCCCCAGAGGTGCTGCAGCTGCTTGGTCAGCAGGGGCATGGACTCGTTCAGCCTGGAAGACAGGGCAGGGGGGCAGCTTAGAAGGCAGCTTGGAATAAAACACCAGGCAGTGCTACTGATCCATTTAGCTCATAATCCAAACTGGAATATGCACCCACCCTACAGATGGTGCTCACAGGAAGAGCTGATGTGTCAGTGTACCAGTATGGCCACTGGTCACCAGTTTAACTACTCTCCATGAATTTCCCCATGGAATAGTCTGTGCAGGAATGCTACAGTTTATTGTACAGCTAGAACCCGAAATATCTGAGGAATCACTCCCACTGTTTGTCTCAAAACATGAAACACTTTGCAACATATTAAAAAAATTATAAAATTAAAAGGAGAGGCTTCATCACCTCTCCCCACTGAGGTCCTTCCCACTCACCCATAATCCACAGTCTGTGAGAACCAGCCCAGCACGGGGTGCCAGTGGGTGAGGTTGGATTTCTTCTGGGACACGTACTTCTGGCAGTAGGAGAGCATGTGGATGAGCACCCCCACAAAATGAGCTGTCTCCTCCTCCAGCACCTGGTCATTCAGGGAGCCCAGGAACACCAGATTGCCTGGGGGAAGGACCAGCACAGTAAGGCTTAAGGAGGAACTGATGCTGTGGGACAGGGGTTACAGGTGAAGTGAATCCTTTCCCAGGCCCAGGGATTTGTGTCAGTAATGATCTCAGAGCAGGAAGCCATTTCCAGCACACATCAACCCCTGACACATCCCTTTGGCCACCTTCCCACCAACACCTTCTACAAACTCCTAAAAGCCACAATCCATGGTTATCCCAGAGTTCCAACTGGTTGTCTTGTTACTTTTGCAGAAATGTGAATTTAAATATTTCAGCAGCATTTAGGGCCATTTAGAGGAGGGAGATCAGAGTCTGCCACGCTGCAAGACTTGCTCAGAGTCCAAGTGAAAAGCTGGCAGAGATGATGCTTCACAGTTCAGCATGACATGGATACAAGAGCAAATCTCTGGCCCTTCCTCCCTTTGCAAAGGTCTTAAACCTTGCTTGTAACATCCCAAAATACACCTCAGTTATTTCTTAGAGAAAGTTATCGAAATAACAATTAAAAATGATGAGTTGGGGGCAGCTCTGCCCCATGGAGAAAGAAGATCTGACTCAAGACTCTTTCCCAAACTCAATAAAAGTGTTGGGAGGTGCTCACCCAGCAAGCAGAGAGTGTGACTGCCCTCCAGGCACACGCAGACATCCCGGCACTGCGATTCTCGGCTCAGAAACAGGATGAACTTTCGGAAGAGATCGTGGGATTCGATCACTGCCAGGCGCTGGAAGACAGGATGGAAGTGCCAGTGAGGCTGGGAAGCACCACATTCCCACACCTGACCTGCCAGCAGCATCTGGCACTGGCTTTTCATCCCAAATAAAGCAGCAAGTTGAGGCTGTTGCCCCACAGAGTGTTTGACACGGAGCTGGGCTGGGAAATGAAACCCCTGGCAGGTGAACAGGTCATGCTGGAGTTGGAGCCAGACCTTTGCAATGCTCTGTCTGCAAGGACACAGGATTTGCCCATTTGGCACAAAACCTGCCTGTCTGCACCAAGCAGATTGAATTGGATTAGTGGGCACCCCACAGAGCCTCTGCCACCCAACAGGGTGATTTTGGCTTTGGCTCTGTCTACAGTTATGGAAACAGAAGAGTAAGGATGTGAAAAATTCAAGCTGTGGGTCATCTATGCCTTTATTATTTATTTATTTAGGTATTTTAGGGCAGTTCAGCCCATCATCCCACTGGTGTTAATCACTTCTGCATTGGAAATCCAGAGGATTTGTAAGGCTTTCACAACAGAGAGGTGAAACTGGCAAAGAGAGAAACGGCAAAGAGAGAAACGGCAAAGAGAGAAACGGCAAAGAGAGAAACGGCAAAGAGAGAAACGGCAAAGCTCTGTTCCAAGAGCTGATAAAATGAAATAACAAGTGGCTTAGTGTGATAATCAGCAGATTGTTGGTCCTGTGAGATCACCCACTTACCTCAGGGGTGAGAGTAGCAAGGTGAGTCATTATAGCAGGCACGGACATGACATGGATCAGGAAGGACCTCAGCAGATTGTCTGAGAACTGTGCAGCAACCACAGGGCTACGGAGACAGAGAGAGAGACAGAGAGAGACTTCAGAGCTCAACCCAACCTGGGAAAGCAACCCAGCCTCCAACTGAGCCATCCAGAACTGGATCCTGGAATTCCCTCAGCAAGAACCACACGCACATGGAATGGGTTGGGTTGGAAGGGAACCTAAAGCTCATCCCATCCCACCCCCCTGCCATGGGCAGGGACACCTTCCACTAGCCCAGGTTGCTCCAAGCCCTGTCCAACCTGGCTTTGAAGCATCCCAGGGAAAAGATCATCCACTCACACTTCTGTTCTCAGAGCAAGTTCACCCTGAACTGAACTGCACCCTCAAGTCTAGGCTCACACTAATTCCTGACTTAAAGCCACTGTGATCTGGAAAAGGATGACAGCAAAGCGAGCTGTTTGCCTAAAGCAACTTCTTTCCTCAGGGTGATATTCTCAGTGGCACGAAAACAATGAAAGAATGAGAAGTCTTAAAAAGAAAAACCACAAAAAAAGACAAGTTGAGCTGCAAATCCCCCCCAGGCAGCTGCAGCTGACTCACCGCAAGGCAAGGGAGAAGACGGCAGTTAAGGAGCCTTTGGACAGGGAAGGTCTGGATCTTGCCAAGCCGTTAGTTAGCAAAATCTGGAAGAAAAAAAAAGAAATCAAAATATAAAAACCCTGTAGTATTCGGAAAAAAAATTACTATTACTCCTGAAAGACACTAAGTTTATTTAACGCAGAGAAAAAACATCAGAGCAGCCTAAAATCCAGTTCTTACTGGATTTTAGTTAAGTTTAGTTTAAGTTATTTGGCAGAACTAGAAGAGCTTCAGGTTAATAATGGCAGAAGAGAGAAACTGCAATGAAATCAGACACTCTGCAGGACTTATTTCCCTAGAACCTGTGCTCACAGGCTTTAAAAATTAACAGGCAAGGCTCAGAGTTTGGTAATGTAATTCTTATTTAAAAGATTCATTACATCAGTTCCTTTCCCCAGCAGAGCAGCAAACAAACCCAACCCCTACAATGCGGCAGCTGCAAAGTTTGGGAAAATTATTTAGGACTTGGCCCTGTCCACCTCACGATGAGATGATTAAGCAGGATTCAGGTTCAGCAGCAGTGACAGAAGGGGAAGGGTGGATTTGGTCTCAGGTGGGGACACTCTGCTTTACTTGAGAGACTTGACTTTGCTTGAGAAAAACACAGTCATGCCCAAATCACCAGCAGCTCCTCCCTGAGACCCCAGCACGGATCCAAAGAGCTGCTCAGGAGAGGGGAACAGGCAGGGCTGGGGCTGTTTTGGGTAAAGCCAGGACTGTGGCAGCTCAGACTGACCTGCAGCACAGAGTAGAAGCCCTTCTGGTTCAGGTGGCCCATGATGTTGGCACAGATGTGGTTCATGGCAGGTCTCAGGGTTTCACCTTTGGGTTGAAGCACTGATGTCACTCCAACAGCACCACAGCCCCACTCTGACTCCCCCACACGAAGGTTTGTCACTGCCCAAGCTCTCCTGGCACAAAGTCCTTGTCCTTCTACACCAACCCATCATTTTGGCAGCATTTCACACTGCCTTGTTTAGGCTTTAAGAGTCTCGTTTCCTCCCAATACTTGTCTGCCTTTTCTACATCTATTTCCTACAAAACCCAGAGCTGAGAGCACATTCCCTTATCCTCTGAACACTTCTTGTGCGGGAGGTTTTGGAATATTATAGAAATGCTGTAACAACTGTTGGTGTCCTAAGGGGAACAGCCTAATCCCAAGGGAAACAGCCTAATCCCGAGGGAAGCCTTGTTTTGTGCAAACACAGGAGCAGAATGAATCTTTGTGGCAAACAAGGTGCAGAAACAGAATCCCAGAATTCCAGAATGGTTTGGGCTGGAAGGAATGTTAAGGATCACCCCATTCCACGGGCAGGGACACCTTCCATTATCCCAGGTTGCTCCAAGCCCCGTCCAACCTGGCCTTGGACACTTCCAGGGATGAAGCAGCCACAGCTTCTCTGGGGATTTGTGCCAGAGCACTCAGCAGATTTTAATAGCAAGTCCAAAATCAGTGGCTTAAAGACTTGGATGCACCAACCTTTTCCCCGGAGGATTTTCCAGGTGGAAGTGTCCGTGAAGGTGACCAGCATTGTGAGGTGCAAGTTCACCAGCCTGGAGTCCTGCAGGATGTCAGGCTGGGATGACAAACAGCAGGGTTAACAAATCCACCGAGCCTTGTGCCACCTGCTAAATGCAGGGAGAGAAAACACAAAAACAGTCCTTACCTTGAGCTGCTTGAGGAACTCACAACAAAACCACAGGATGTCTTTGATCTGTTTGATCCAGAGGAGTGTGAGGTCCTTGGAGAGTGCCAGTGACACGTACCACACCTGAGGGAGGGGGGATACACAGAGGGATCAGGGTTTGTGCTGCTGCTGGGCAGAGTTTGGGAACTGAAGCCAGCAGTGGGACCAAGATGTTCCTCTCCCCAACTTCCCGGTCAAAGCACATCACCCACCCCAGAAATCAAGTGTCCTTTAACTCCTGTGGCTGTACAGAGCAAAAATATCCCAGGAATACTAAAGGGCTTGTCCAGACTTTCCCTGTGGAATCTCCACAGTGCTCAGGGGCTTCTGAAAGCTAAAAATTACTCATTACCAAGGTAAATCCCCACACAGAAAGTTAAAAACAACCACCAACCCCTCCCCACTCCAAACCAAACCCCTCTGCTGACCTTGGGCTCGTTCTCCACATCCATGCTGTTCAGGATACAACGGCACAGCTTTTCAAACCTCTGGGAAAATCCAAAGGTGGGATTAGTTCTAACTACAGGAAGGGCTGTTCTGGAAAAGCACGAGGAACAGCTCAGCAGAGGGAGCAAGATCTCTGTCCCAAAGCAGCAAATGTTCCCAACACATTCCCTACAGGAATCCCAAAGGCTCCTTCCCTGGGAGCACATCACATCACGCTGCTGCTGTGCAGAATTCCTTCCTTGGGAACACAGGGCTTTTTCTGGATGCTGTACCCACAGAAAATTGCATTTGAGCACAGATTTCCATGGGACAGAGATTAAAAAATCCCCCGCTGCTGCTACTGCCATTGGAACACAGCTTCCCATTTTCCAACTGGTTTCCTTCCAGTCAGCCCTCACAGTTTCCTGGGGCAAAGATCATCATTTCAGAGCTTCACTCTGAACCCACGAGTTCAGGGCATCGTGAGCATTGTGAGAAAAGCTGCTGGGATACAAACAGCCTTCCCTGTGCCAGCTCAGATCTCTGGCAGCTGCCTGGGGCACCGGGGTGTGCCAAAATCCCCAGGCACTGCTCAGCTCCTGCAGCTGGCAGGAAAAGCATCCATTAAAGGATGCCCCAAATACAGAACCACTGCTGAAAAATTCAAGGCTTCTCCTGTTTCATTCCTACAGGCAGATCCCTTCAGAAAGGGCCAGGAGACACAGAAAGCATTGCTGAAGGCAAAATATATTGCAGGAACCTCCAAGATCACCGGGTAAGGAACCAAACATATTTAACCTGTCCCCAAAAGCAGAGCAGGATGCCAGGGCAGTGGTCTCACCTCCTTGTCTTCCTTGGGGTTGAACACAAACAGCAGCTTCCTGGCAATTCTGAACACAGACAGGGCACTTCTTTTACTTGTGCCACACTCATTTGTCCCAAAGAAATCCTCCACCTCTCTCCTACCAAAGTGGGGAAAACAAGGAGTCAAAAAGCAATCATGGAGCAAAGGCAGAATTCCCTCCCTGAAGGGGTCCACGAGGAAGATGGAGAGAGACTTTTTACAAGGCTCTGGAATGACAGGAAAAGGGGGAATGGACTCAAACTGACACAGGCCAGGGTTAGATGGGATATTGGGAAGAAATCCTTCCCTGTGAGGGTGGGAGAAGAAGAAGCTGTGAGAAGCTGTGGCTGCCCCATCCCTGGAAGTGTCCAAGGCTTGGATAACCTGGGCTAGTGGAAGGTGCCCCTGCCCTTGGCAGAGGTTTGGAACGAGATGAGCTTTAAAGTCCCTTCCAAGCCAACCCATTCCATGACTCCATGAATCCCACACACCTGATCTCCCTCTGCAGGCGGCAGCGACACAGGAACCTCCTGACCAGAGCCTGGAGCTGGACTGCAGCTCTCTCCCTCTCCTTGAGCTCCCGCCGCTCCTCCCGCGCCTGCCGGGCCTTGTCCAGGAACTGAGCCCTGGAGGACTGGCTGGCACTGAACATGGCTGGAACCTCTCAGGGAGCAAAGGATCCTTGCAGCAAACACCTGGAAAACCGGGAGAAGAGTGGATAAAACACCCACGGAAGGGCAGTTCCCGTCTGCCTGAACAGGAGGGGAGAATCCGACAGCAGAGGGAAAAGTGGGAATAAAAAAAAAAAAAAAACAGTGACTGTCACGGGGCTGCAGCAGGGACACAAAAACACTGACAGGGAATCCTTCCAGCACAGCCCACAGCCTGCTGCAGGCTGGGAGATTTTAAGTGGAAAAATAAACAAAACAGTGTTTTTGACATTGCGCTCCACTCCCCTGCACTCCACCTCCCGTCTCCAGCCTCTGCTCTTTCCTTGGAAACAGATAAGAACAACTCCCCGGCCAGGGACAGGAGGCAAAGGGCACAAGGGGCACTGATTTGTTGCCACTCAGCAGATAAAACACCCAGGGTCAACCAGAGCTTTATAAATAATAACAAGGAACTCACCTGAGGGGTCACTTCTTCAAGGGAAGTGTGTGATGCTTATTTACACACGCACATGATTCCCATCCCGAGGCTTCGGGCAGCTCCTGCATGAACAAGAGCATTCCCTGCGGGTGATCTGGGGATTCAGACCTTCCCTCTGCAGTTCCAAGTCCTTTGGACCCGAGTAACCTCTCGCTGCACCCGCAAGGAACACGGTAAGCGGGAGGAAGAAGCAGCACCGCGGCTCGGTGGCGGTCACCGGCACAGGCAGCTGGGGAGGGAGGGATAACTCCATGTGTGACAGCACGGAAGGACAAAGCGATCCGGGGCCCCCGGGACCGGAGCAGGTGCCACCCCCGAGTAGGGCGGGCAGGACCTCAGAGCCACGCACAGCCCCCGAGCTGGGCTGCACCTCTGGGGACTCGCCTAAGCCACGAGCAAAGCAGCCACAGAGCCCCCTCGGCCCCTCTCACAGCCCCCGCGTCCCTCCTCACAGACCCCCGGTCTCACCCCCAGCCCCCCCGGGCCCAGGCTCCCACCGCGCCGCT
>VXAD01011239.1:51627-117303 GCA_013399195.1 Dicrurus megarhynchus | reverse complement strand
AGGGGCTGGGGGGCTCCGGGCCTCGGCGGGGTAGGGGAAGCTGAGGGGACGCAGAGGGGGCTCCGGGCGTCGGGAGCGCTGGTGGACTCGGGGTCGGGAGCTCAGGGGGGGGTTTTGGGTCATGGGAGTGGGGCTGAAAGAGGCGGAGGGGCCTGCGGGTAGCGGTCCTGGCCGGGCAGTGTGTGCGGGGGCCGCTGCCCTGCGGAGAGGTTGGGCTGAGGATTTGGGGGTCCGGCCCCCGAGAGCGATGCGGGTGTTGAGGAGCGTCAGTCCTCAGAGGCGGGCTGGGGGCGTGGACCAGCCCCGAGGTTGGGGCGCTCAGAGAGAGGTCCCGGGGGGACTCTGGCCCCCGGGAGTCGGGGCGGCTACGATCCGGTTTGCACGTGTCCGGTCCCCAGCGTGCCCCTTGGCCTGGGGTCGGTGGTTTGGGGAAGGCAGGGCTGGGATTTGCAGTGCAGGGTCGCACTGCTGTGCAGGATCGATCCTCCCCGGAACCCCGGGCCCATTCCTGCCCAAACTGGGGTGTTCAGGTGCCGGAGGGAGCTGGAACACGAGCTGAGGTTTTTGCCTGTGCATCCCAGAGAGCCCCCGGGCCATCACTGCCCCTCCTGCTCTCTCCCCCTGTACCACACAACTCCGGCTCCATTGGGCTTTGCCATGTGATACTTCTGAGTTTCATGGCAGCGGAGCAAAAATCCTTCAGTTCAACTCCTTCCGGAGCCGTGGGAGCTGGAGGAGCAGGGATGGAGAGTGTTAATTATCCCACCCTATCCCATCCTGAGGGGAAACAGAACCGCAGAGGCTCTGAGTGATTAAGGATTTAGCGGCTCTGGGGGCATTTGTGGTGCTGAGCCAACGTGTGCCTGTGCCAGTGTGACCTCGGTGACAGGGAATGTGGCTGAAGGCCGCTCTGTCCGGGGGGATTTTGGTGCTCTGAGCAGTGTGGGAGGGCAGGGAAGAGCAGTGGAAACTCGTGTGTGCTCTAAGGGAAAAAGCCGTGAAAACCTATGGATATTCTGCATTTTAGCACTTGGGAATCTGTTGGTTTCTTCATTTGGACAAACGGGAATCATCTGCTCCACTTGTGTGTGTTGGGAATTGCCCAATTCCATCCCAGATTATTGATGGAGTAAGAGCTTAAGCTGTCGGAGTTGTGTAAGGAATGAAAGCAGTTGTTGTGGGAAAGCGTTGGCTTTGCAGTGCAAAACCCGGCTCAGCATTCCCAGGGCTTTTCCCTGGGAAAAAAAAATGGTGCTGAGTCCACGAAGGTCCTTCAGTTCCTGACAGGGAAACACGGAAAACACTTGAGAACTTCACAGAGAGCCCCGGGAGGAGCCGAGGTGTGAAACACTAACACGGGGTCGGGTGTCACACTGCCGGGATGGGAGCTGCTGCCTCGAGCTGGGAGCTGCTCCCTTGAACTGGGAACTCTTTCCTTGCAGGAAGAGATGTCGGGAGAGAGCGTGGTGAGCTCAGCAGTGCCGGCGGCCGCGACACGCACGACGTCCTTCAAGGGGAGCAGCCCCAGCTCCAAGTACGTGAAGCTGAACGTGGGGGGGGCCCTGTACTACACCACCATGCAGACCCTCACCAAGCAGGACACCATGCTCAAGGCCATGTTCAGCGGGCGCATGGAAGTGCTCACGGACAGTGAAGGTAAGGATCGGGATGCTCCCGGCATCCTCCGTGTCCTTCCTCGGCGGGGGAGGTCGCAGGGGTGGTGGAAAAGTCAGAGGAACTTCTGTTTGTAGGCCTGGAGAGGTGGTTGGGAGGGATGGAGGGTCTGTCCTACAAGGAAAGGTTGGGAGAGTTGGGATTGTTCAGCCTGGAGAAGAGGTGGCTTTGCGGTGACTTAAATGTGGCCTGAGGGAGCTACAAGAACAACAGAGAGAGAATATTTGTGAGGGCCTGGAGTTGCAGGGCAAGAGGGAATGACTTCCCACTGCCAGAGAACTGGATTAGATATTGGGAAGAAATCCTTCCCTGTGAGTGTGCTGAGGCCCAGAGAAGCTGTGGTCGCCCCTGGATCCCTGGAGGTGTCCAAGGCCAGGTTGGACGGGGCTTGGAGCAGCCTGGGATGGTGGAAGATGTCCCTGCCCATGGACTAAACAATCTTCAAGGTCTCTCCCAACCCAAACCATGCTGTTGTTCCATGATTCCATGATTATACAGCTGAGAAAAACATGGAACAAAAGACAAGGATCATCTGAGTGGTTGCCTGAACAGCAGAAGGAAGTGCCAAAGCTCCTGCCAGGCCCAGGTGGCACCTGGAGCATCTTTTCCTTTCAAAGTGCTGATGCTAAAACTCTGAAGCCCATGGAAAAAGGTGGGGATAGTGATTAGGAATCTGTGAGCTGGGACCTGTGTGTTCTGTTTGAAGCTCAGAATGCCATTCCCTCTTCTTGTCTCTTTGGTTATAAATAAAATCCAAAACATGCTCTGAACGTGGGTATTTATGAGCTGAAAGCTGATTTTTTAAAATGAAACCGTTTTCTTCTGGGACTATTGACAGCTGACTTCCCTAAAACAGAACCAGTTGCAGAATTTTCAGAAAACCTGGAATTTTATCTGCATGTTCCCGCGTTGTGGGTGTGCCAGAGTTTTCATTGGAAGCTCAGCTTTATCTTCACTCTGATATTTTACCCATAACAGTATTTAAGGACCTTTGTCTTCAACAACAGCCTCTGCAAAGCTGAGCCTGGAGGTTCAAACACCTCTCTTGGGATTAGTTAATTATGATTTGAAAATTTCATTTGAATTTGCTGAAAATAGAGAAAATATAGTACAGGGTGGGGTGGGTTGGACTGAGTCTAGAGTGCTTCAAAATAGTCTGTTTAGAGGTTTATAGGGCTCTTGTGCTAAGCTTTTCTGAGATAAGAGGAAGTGGATTTGAAGGGAAAAATGTAAAAATACAGCCTGATTTGCCGACTATTCCTGGTTTAGCCAGAAGTCTTTATATTTAAGCTGGGGAAAACAAAGCTGTGTTGTTCCAGTTGTTATCCCAGGCCAGGATAAAACAGGAATGTGGGTGCTGTGCTTTGGGGTTCTGGATCGAAGGGATACTTACTTATCCTGGATACAGACCGTGGAGATTGCATTAAAAAAGTCAGTCTGTGGGTCAAATTTGGGGAAAAAAACCTATCAAATGGGAATCAACACTGGGTCAAATTTGGGGAAAAAACCTGTCAAATGGGAATCAACACTGGATCAAATTTGGGGAAAAAAACCTGTCAAATGGGAATCAACACTGGATCAAATTTGGGGAAAAAAACCTGTCAAATGGGAATCAACACCTTGACTGGGAACAGTGGAGGGCTGGAAATATTGTGAACCCTCTCCCTTTGCTAAACTTGAGGTAACTCCACCAGGATCTTCCTGTCCCTCCCTGAAGCTGCTTCAGTAAATTTGATAATTCCAGACTTCCCATGGTTGGAAATGGATTGGAAATTCCAAATTCATTTTGGAAGCCCACCCTGGTGTGATCCAATTGTCCTGGGCAGGTCCATGAGGGGGTACATCCCATTCCCAGGGCTCAGAGCCCCTGGAAGTGCAGGTGCTGTTTGCACCTCAAATCTGAGGAAAACTGGAGTTTTCTCCTGCTAAAATACCGTGTTTGGGATGTAAAATCACAAGTTTATTTTGCTATGATTCCCACAGTGTCTGTGTGGGATTGTTCCATGGAACCAGTTTGTGTTTTAGTAGGAATTTGATACTTCCTGTATGTTGTAACATAGACACTCCCAGTGCAGCAGTTCTTGCTTTATCTCCCCTTGCCTGGAAACTGGGACAATAGCACTGGGGCTGCTAAAGGAAACACTTTTTATCTGGAATTCTTCAAAATCCTCCGAATTGGTCACACCCAAAACCTGGCTCCAAACGAAATGTTTCTTAGGAAAAGAAGCCAGGCTTGGGGGAGCAACTGGAAGGAGTCGGGTTTAACCAGTCTGGAATGTGGCACACGGGGTCCTGCTCTGTGTCTGGGATTCACATCCCAGCCCCAGCTCCTCCTCCCAGCTGAACAATTCCAACCTGCTGCTTCTCGGGCTGGAGGAGGGAAGTCTGGGCTTCTCTGGCTGTGGGTGGCAGATGATTGTTTTCAGCTTAGAAATTATTGATGAACTGTAGCAAATCAGGATATTTGGAACATCTCCTTTGGATGGTGATGAGCAGGGAGAAGGATGTGAGTTTTCCAGGTGCATCCACCTGGTTCCAGTCCTTTTTTTTCCCCTGACTCCCTGCTGCTGTTGATGGGGAAGCTGCTCCTGGTCCAGCTGCTGATAAGAGAATTGCGCCTCAGGCAGTGTCCAGTGTCAGGCTCCTGTTTCACCTGCCAGGGCTTGGTTGGAAAATGTTGTCTGGTTTAGCTGGACTGTTTGGATCCTGTCCCTGAGAATTCCTGTAAGAAAAAGATGAATTTCCTAAAGGTCTGATGTGTCCGTGGAAAAAGGCAGTGAGGGGAGGGGGGGTTCTGCCCCTCTGCCCAGGTGAGACCCCACTTGCAGAGCTGCCCCAGCCCTGGGGCCCAGCACAGGAAGGATGTGGAGCTGCTGAAGAGAGTCCAGAGAAGGCACAGGATGATCAGAGGGATGGAGCAGCTCTGCTGGGAGAACTGGGATTGTTCAGCCTGCAGAAGGGAAGGCTCTGGGGTGACCTAAGTGTGGCTTCCAGGGCCTGAAGGAGCTGACAGAAAGATGGGACAGGACTATTTGCAAAGGCCTGGAGTGACAGGACAAGTGGGGCTGGCTTCAAATTGCCAGAGGACGGGGTTAGATGGAATATTGGAAAGAAATCCTTCACTGTGAGGGTGGTGAGGGGCTGAGATGGAATTCCCAGAGAAGCTGTGGCTGCCCCTGGATCCCTGGAAGTGTCCAAGGCCAGGTTGGACAGAGCTTGGAACAACCTGGGACAGTGGAAGGTGTCCCTGCCATTGGCAGGGGTTTGAAACTGGATAAACTTTTAAGTTCCCTTCCAACCCAAACCATTCCATGATTCTATGTTCCATGCAGCTTTTGGATTGTGTGTTCCTTCCTAAATGGATCACAGGATGTTTTTGGAACACTGCAATTAAAATACAACTCTAAAAGGCTTCAGCTCACTTGTTGGCTCTGCTGTGGCCGAGTGGCAGCGGGGTCACTTCCCTGTGACTCATCTCCTTTGGGCTGTCTGGGGGGAACAGAAGGGTTTATAAAGCTCTTTTAGTGGTCACTCTGATTTTGCAACGCTACTGGAAGTGTTTTCTCATCCCCACATGAAAATGAGCAATTCTGCTGCAGTTTCACCATCTGTAAACATGAAGTTGCAGCAGATTTTTGCAGCCTACGAGGAATTACAGAGGAGTTTGGGGATGGTAATTCTGCTCTCAGCTGGCCTTTTACCTCCCTGTGTGCTCCAGTGAGCTTGAGAAGCAGCTGCCTTTGTGGAATATGGATGTCCTGGTTTCTTACCATGGCTTGTGCTTCCTCTTTATCACAGAATCCCAGAATGCTTTGGGTTGGAAAGGACTTTAAAGCTCACCTTGTTCCACCCCCTGCCATGGGCAGAGACACCTTCCACTAAATCTCCCACTAAAATGGGATTTCTTGCTTTCCATACTCTGCATTGCCTAATGGGCTTTTTTCTGCTCTAGTTGGATTAGCCTGGATCAGTCCTTTGTTCCATGATTTCTGTCTCTAGTTCTGTCTCCAGTTTGTTGTTCCAGCCTGTAAAATCACACTTGGAGCACACTTTGTGTTGTCTGTGGACAGCAGGAATGAGGGAGCTGGGAAGCCTGGAGTGAGCGACTCCAAAGTGTCTCCTTTTCCCTCAGAAAGGGCCGTGTTCCCTTTCCAGATTGAACCAAATGTTCAGACTTTCCTCATAATTCCATTCATGCAGAACACACAGGGGCTGCTTTAACCTACTTTCCTTATTTGTCCAAAATATGACTCCTTCCCCACAAGCGTTTCCTCGCTGCATTCCTGAGCCTCAGCCTGTGAGAGTGGCCATCTGTTCACTCAGGGAAACTCCAGCCTCGGCACTGCCTGGCTTTTCCAGGGTCCAGCCTGCTTCCAGCAGCGAGAGGTGAAATGTGGATCCTGCATCCACAGCTTTGGTCGTAGCTCTTTTCTTCCCTGGAGAAGAGAAAGCTCCAGGGAAACTTTGGAGCACTTAGGGATTCCAGGAGAGCTGGAGAGGGACTTTGGACAAGGCATGGAGGGACCATACAAGGGGAAGCGGCTGCCCACTGTCAGAGGGCAGGGATGGATGGGATATTGGGAAGGAATTGTTCCCTGTGAGGGTGGTGAGGCCTTGGCACAGGGTGCCCAGAGAAGCTGTGGCTGCCCCATCCCTGGAAGTGCCCAAGGCCAGCTTGGACAGGGCTTGGAGCAACCTGGGATAGTGGAAGGTGTCTCTGCCCATGGCAGGGGTGGGACTGTATGATCTTTAAGTTCCCTTCCAGCCCAAACCATTCCATGATTTTCTTCTTGCCATGATCCTGAGCTCCAGGGCCGGGGCTGTGCCGTTCCATCCTCACGCTCCCCCCAGTTCCAACGTGTCCTTCAGCAGTTTGCTCTGTCGAGGCTTTTTGCCATGTTCCTCTCAGCTGGTCCTCACTGTGGCCTTCCTGTGTCCCCAGGCTGGATCCTGATCGACCGCTGTGGGAAGCACTTTGGGACAATCCTGAACTACCTGCGGGACGGGGCCGTGCCGCTCCCGGAGAGCCGCCGGGAGATCGAGGAGCTGCTGGCTGAGGCCAAGTACTACCTGGTGCAGGGGCTGGCAGACGAGTGCCAGGCAGCCCTGCAGGTGGGCACGGGGCTCAGGGGCTGCTGGAGGGTGGGCAGCATCATCTGGGCAGAGCAGGATTTTCTCCTGGTCTTCACGTGGTGATTTTGGAGGCTGGGATGGAAATTGGAATAGCTCGTGTTGCCATCTGCTGGAGTCTGGTCACATCCAGGGAAACCAGCTTCTTCCCAGAGTTGCTGGGAGTCTTGTTGTGTTCTTTGTTATGCTCTGAGGTTCCCATCTTGGGTTTGATGCCACTGTCACTGGTGTCCTCTCTGAGTGAAGCCCCATTCCAGATCCTGCTGTTTGACTGGGCACAGGGCATTAAGGGGTGGAGAGCAGGAATGGACACCTCAGGTGCTCCCAGAAGAATGGTGCCTGGCCAGCCACAGCCCAGAAACCACCAGTGGGACAGACTGGACACTGACCCCTCAGCACAGATGATTCCCAGGAAATGTGGGTGTGCCCTGGGATCTGTTGTCACTCAGCTGCTGTTTGGTTCTTGCTCCCACAGAACAAGGATGCATACGAGCCCTTCTGCAAGGTCCCGGTGATCACCTCCTCCAAGGAGGAGCAGAAGCTGATTGCAACCTCCAACAAGGTGAGAGAGACTGGAATGTGCTGTGGGGAGAGCTGGAGGTGTCCAGCCTGCAGAGGAGGAGGCTTTGGGGAGACCTCAGAGCTCCTTCCAGTGCCTAAATGGGCTCCAAGGCAGCTGGAGAGCTGGACAAGGGATGGAGTGACAGGACAAGGGGTGATGCCTTTAAGCTGAAGGAGGGGAGGGTTAGATGGGATATTAGGAAAAAATCCTTCCCTGTGAGGGTGGGGAGGCCCTGGCACAGATTTCCCAGAGAAGCTGTGGCTGCCCCATCCCTGGAAGTGTCCAAGGCCAGGTTGGAGCAACCTGGGCTAGTGGAAGGTGTCCTTGCCCATGACAGGGGGTGCTGATAAGACAGAGGCAAGATAAAAATAGATGAGGATCCAGTCCCAGAAGGGGTCAGGAGGGATTGCAGCCCCAGGTATGCATCACAGGTATGCAGCAACAGCAGTAACGCCACCAAAATCCCACTGGGAATTTGTCATTGCAGCTTCTGTGGGGCCTTGGGCTGAGCTGAGGTTCCAGCTCTGCCTGTGCTCCCTGGAACTCATCTGTGCTTTGTTTCTTACAGCCAGCAGTGAAGCTGCTCTATAACAGAAGCAACAACAAATATTCCTACACCAGGTAAGTGACTTCAGCTGGAATTGTTGGAAGTCTTTCATAGACTAAAATCCACTGTAAGAGTGTTCTTTTTCCTCCCCCAGACCCTGACTGGTGTTGGCAGGCACTCCGTTTTTTCCCAATTAATTTTGAACTGGAGTCAGAAGGGAGTCTGCTGCCATCAATGGAAGGCTGAGCCTGTGCTATTTCTGTGCCAGAGGAGTTCCTCTAATCCTTAGGTGCAGCTGGCAGAGGCTCCTGGCCAAGTGCTGTCTGCATTCCTATGGATTGCAGTGTGGCAGTTGGACACAGGGAGATCAGTGAGTGGTGAAATCATCAAGCTGGGATAGCCTTGTCCCCTTTCCCTCATTCCCTTCTAAGTTTCATGCCATGACAGTGCCCATCCAGCTGGTGCTGAGCTCAGGAATTTGGTTTGGTTTGGCTGATAGGATTTTGCTCCCCAGGTGAAATGGCCTTGGACAGTTGTTCACAGGGCTGTTGCTGTTGTATTGCTGCTGCTTCAGATTTTCCTGCCCGTAGTAGTGAAATAATAAGAATTAATTTCTTGGCTTTGCCCCATCCCTGGAAGTGTCCAAGGCCAGGTTGGATGGGACTTGGAGCAACCTGGGCTAGTGCAAGGTGGCCCTGCCCATGGCCCAGGGTGTCCCTGGGTGGGCTTTAAGGTCCCTCCAACCCAAACCATCGTGGGATTCCGTGACACAGCAATCTGGGTGTTCAGGGCTCTCAGTGCCCACTGCTCCCACTCTTCCCATGTGCTCTGTAAATTCCTGCTGCTGCCTCCATCCCACAGCAACTCAGATGACAACATGCTGAAGAACATCGAGCTCTTTGACAAGCTGTCCCTGAGGTTCAACGGGAGGGTGCTCTTCATCAAGGATGTCATTGGGGATGAGATCTGCTGCTGGTCCTTCTACGGGCAGGGCCGCAAGATCGCCGAGGTCTGCTGCACCTCCATCGTTTATGCCACCGAGAAAAAGCAGACCAAGGTACAGGAAAATTGGGAATGCTCCAGCCTGGCACCCTGACAGCTGAACAGGCTGCCACTTTGTCGTTGTTCAGCACCTCTCGAGGATAACCAATGCATTGAGAGTGGGGCAGCACCTGGAGCTCATCCTGGGGGTGGAGCAGGAGCTGCCTGCTCAGGGCAGTTGGGATTTTCCATAAAGCACTGTGATATTCCGTAATGTTCAGCCCAGCTCTTTAGATAAACTTGTGCGTTTAACCACATTTGGGTTTGGGGGTTGCAAGTAGATGATTTAGGGTTGCAACTAAATGATCTTTAAGGTCTCTCCCAACCCAAACCATGCCCTGGTTCTACACCCCCATGTTAGGAGGGATCCAGCAATGGCACCTTCCCTGTATCCTTCCCTTTCCCAGGTGAGCTCTGCCTGGTTCTGGTAAAAACCCAACTGCTTGTTGGACTCAAAAGCTGGAAGCAAACAATGGAATAGAAAGGATTGTGCCTGAAAGGATTTCTGTGGCTGGGGTGCAATTAAGAAATGGTAACAGCAGGTACCAGGAATCCAAACCGAGGTAACCTGGTGCCTGCAGCCAGCGACCTTCTCTTCCCTGCCTGCCAGGTGGAGTTCCCAGAAGCCCGAATTTATGAGGAGACCCTGAACATTCTGCTGTACGAATCCCAGGATGGGAGGGGGCCGGACAATGCCCTCCTGGAAGCCACGGGAGGGGCTGCAGGGCGCTCCCACCACCTGGAGGAGGACGAGGAGCGGGAGCGCATCGAGCGCGTGCGGAGGATCCACATCAAGCGCCCCGATGACAGGGCCCACCTGCACCAGTGAGCCTGGGGGACCCCCGCAGCTCTAGGGAAGGGGCTGCCCTGCAGCAGGACCAGGCAGTGCAACTCCTGTCCAGCACAGTCTGTAAATTGTGATTTGTAACAAACTCTAGGTTATTTGGGGTATTTAAATGCGGTAGTTGTAGGGCGAGGATCGGTGAGGTTACTGGGCAGCCTGGAAGGGCCTGTTGAGCAGCTGGAGAAATGCCCGGAATTTTTAGCACTCTTGTCGTTGCTGTTTTGTGCTGGAGAGGAGGAGGACTGGCTTTCTGAGGCTTTGGTAACGATCCTGCACTTTAAATCCAAAACAACAAACAAAAGCTCAGCCAGCCACTCTCCTTCCCTCCAGGCACTCCCTGACCTTCCTGGGCTGGGAGGAAGGGCAGGGATCTGGACCCAGAGCGCTGCAGAGCTCCCTGGCTCCTGGGAGAGAGCTTGGGAGTGCCTTGGGTGACTCCCTAAAGGACAAATGGCACAGGCTGGTGAGATTCCTGGAGTGCTGGGGGCAGAGGGACCCCTCGGAGCAGTGGGAGGGAGCAGGGGCTGCTCCCTTGGGCTCCCCACAGCTGTCAGGATCTGCTCCTCCAAGGGTTCAGTGGAGCTTCTGCAGCACTGAGTTGGGGACACCCATCCCTGCTTTATCCCTACGGTTCAAGGTTAAAATTCCTCCCAAAGGAGGAGGATAAGGAGCAAATTGTCCACGGTTGCTTTCCCTCGAAATGATGTTGGTACCAGTCAGTGCTTAGAGCTTCTGCCTGGGCCTGGATCTCAGCTGTGGGGTTGGTTTCCAGCAGCTCCCAGGCAGCAGGAGTCACAGCAGGTTCAATCCCCCCATGCAGGGGGTTCTTGGTGGGGGGGCAGCAGCCCTGGTTCCCTTCTGGAACTGATCCAGGAGCATTGCCTTGCTCTGAGCGAGGGGAAAGAGAAGCAGGCAGTGACCCAGAGGCAGATATTCCCTGTTTGATTTTATCCTGAGGGTATTCCAAGTCTTCCCAGCCATGGCAGCTGTGTGTGGAAGGGCAGAGCACGAAGAAGGCCACTGCCCTGTGGTTTGCTACGAGTGCTTTTCTCTTGTCCGTGAATATTTTATCTACCTCCTCGTCTCCTGTTGCCTGTCGTGGAGTCAAGTGACAGCGCTGGTGGGAGGTGGGGTGTCATTCCATAGGGCTGGGAGCAGAGCCACAGCTGTGCCAGTCCAGGTCACCAGTCCTGGGAGGGACAGAAACCCGAGGCAGGAAGTGTTAAAACTTGCACTGCAGCACCATGGGTGACACCGGAGCACTCTGCTCTGGGCTAGAGTTTCTTTTGACCCTTTCTCTGGAATATTTCACACTGGCTTTAACAGCCAGACTCCTCTGGAGCAGGAGCTCTGTGTTCCTGCTCCGAGGATCCCTGCTCTTGCCTCAGGGCTGCTAAGGACGTGGGAACAGTGTAAAAACCAAAGGTGCTGCAGCAGCACCGGCCACGTTCTTCTGTTCCACGGAGCTCGTTGGTAGAGGCTGAAACACACCATGAAGTGGCTGTACAGTTTTGGATCATCAAGTAAAGCTCAAAAGATTTCAAAGTTAGTCTGAGGCCGTGTTTCTAGTAACCAAAGACTTCTCCACGCTGCAGGCAGCTGGTGGCTGTGGCAGGTGGGGGTGTTGTACCTGTCCCCTCTCCTCTTTCTCCTGCAGCTGCTGATCGTTCACTGAGAGCTCCACAGTCACCCTGAGGTTCAGCAGCTGCAGCTCTGTCCTGACACCTCAGGGCTCCCAGTTTGGGTTGTACAGCGCCTGTTTGCAGCACCCTCGGGGGTTGGAGCAGAGCAAAGGGGGAAGGAGCCAGCGCCTCTCTCCTCTCCCCTCAGGGCTGGGATAAGCTGGGGGCGAGGCAGGGAAGTCCTGGATTGCTGTTTGTCCAGCACTGTGTACTTTGACAGTTGCTGGTGGTTACTGGGCTGTTACTGGGCATCTCAGCATCTGGAACAGCCCTGCTGGGGGTGGAGGCTGTGTCTCAGCAGAGGGTGAACAGGGACCAGCACCGGTCCTGCAGCAAACCCTGCTCACTCCAGCTGGGAGCTGCTCTCCAGCAGGCTCAGGGCAGCTCATCCCTGGCTGTGCTGACCTACCTGGAGCCCCAGTCCAGGGGGGCAGAGCAGCTTCAGCCCCAGGAGGTGACACCAGTACTAAGCACCTGACAGGTCACAGCTACGTGATTAACTTCTCTGTAAATAGATCCTTAACTGGCTTCAGGCTTTTCCCTTTCAGGTTATGCAAACTAAGTTCTTAAAAACCAGGGGAGGGCTGTTTTTAATCTTTGTACAGCGCTTTGTAGAGCTGTTGGTTTAGCAAAGTCACTCCAGGAGAGTTTAAATTTCAATTTCAGTTCTGTTACTGCATTTGTGGGCAGACTCTGCCTTAACTCACTCCTGAGCTCACCTTCTGGGTGCTGGAGTGCTGTCCTGGGGACTGTCCTTTACCTGCTGCCCCTGTCCTTGCTCTGGGCACCACCCTGGCCATGCCCTTGCACAAATGCTCTCAGTCCTGAGCCTCGTTACCTTAAGTGGTTTTGCTCTGAGCTCTCAGGTGCAGCTGGTGTCCTGGGCACAAGCAGCTCTTCAGATTATCCTTCCCTGCCTCCCAGTGCCAGGGAGAGCAGAGCTGGCTGCTTCCATTCAACAGCACCAGCAGTGACAGCACAGCCCAGGGGAGCTGAGGAAAGTCCCCCTGGGGAAGGGATTTTGTCCCCTCCCAGCTCCTGACATGGGTGGGGCTGCACGAGGAGGGGACAGGGACCAGCCCTGGTGCCCCCTTCCCACCTCTGTCCCTGTAGCACCAAAGCAGCTGCTCCTGCACTTCCCCAAGGCAGGTTTGGATCCCCTGAGCCCCAGCACCCGGGGAAGGCTCCAAGCTCCCATCCTACCTTAGAGCAAAGTGTAGGTAGAACCTTTCAGTCTTAATGGAATTGTTTCATGGACAACAGCAAATTCCTGTTCTGTACAATCATTCCCACCTGTCCAGACTTCTGCACAGAACAAGCTTCAGCTGGATTTCAGTGTATGGTTGATGTTTGCAATATGTACTTTTGTTTTTTTTAATATAACACAATAAATTAGAAGATATTTCATATTTACATGCGAGTCAGTTTATTACTTTGCTTGAAGCTCCGTGTCCTTGTGGGCTGTGGAGCTGGAGGAACTTTTGGATGAAATAATCAGATCTCCATCCTAATTAATAGTAGTTTGACCTCCCAGCCCTCCCTGTGGAGAGCTTTTGGGATTCTCTCTGGTCAGTCTGCCCTGAGAAAAGGTGTTTTTACACCAGGGTTAACACTGATCTGCACTTTTTGCAGTGCTCCTGAGTAGCGACTCAAAGTACAGCTCAAGAAGCCTTTTGGCTTCTGTCCTAATCCTCCCTGACCTCTGAGAGATGGAGATTTTACCTTGGAACTTTGGGGATAAATGTCCCTGTGGCTGTGTAACGAGCGTCTCCTTCTGGGAGTGTTACAGCAACATCAGGGATTTTATTTATCTGAAGTTGAATAGTTTTAAGCTATAAAAAAAAGAGCCTAAAAGATGCAAACAAACTCTCAAATCACAGCAGCCCTGTGGCATCACAGATTCCAGGGGAGATGTGAGGGCTGGTCTCATCCTGCAGGCTCCTTTCTGTTCCCAGCCAAGGCAGGGACTGGGAACAGGAACTGGTTCTCATCAAGACTTTCTCGGGGTTGACACCTGAGAGGAGAAGAGGAAGGAACCATTAAATCAGGAATCCTTAAGGTGCATTGGAAAAGAGGTGGTGGTGGAGTTTCTCTTTGCCCATTGGTACATAGAGACAATTCCCTCCCTCTCCAGTCTGCAGGATGGAGAACTCCACCTGGAATTCTTCCTTGGAGCTGCCAGCTCCTCAGAGAACCTGCTTGGCTGACAAGAAGTGCCTTCCCTCCATCCCCCAACCCATTTCAGGCATAACTCGGTTGAGGGAGGCAACAAGAGGTGGAAAACATCACCTGAGGCCTCATTTTGCTGGTGCACGTTGAGTTTGGGTCAGGCTAAATTCTCACCAGGAGCCAGCCTTGCTCCCCCCATCCCTGGGACAATTCCTGCACAATCCCTGGAGCTGGGACACCCATCCCTCAACTCAGTCCCTCCTGGGCTCCCAGGAAGGGAGGGCTGTGCTCTCTGCAGGTGGAGATCCCAAGGAGGAAGCGCCAGGTGCCTTCCCTGAGCTCAGGTGAGGCCTTACCACTGTGAGCTGTCCAGTTTTGTCCTTGAAGACCTGAGGCTCCGGCCCCACAGTGAACACCATGGTCCCCTCCTTCCCGGAGCCGACGCGGAACCGGAGGCTGGAAGCACAGAATCCCCCTGGAGAGCTCTCCCCACAAGAGGCTTTACTCTAAACCCCCTTTATTTCTGTTCCCTGGGCAAATCTCGTTAGAGGAGCAGATCAGAGCCTCCAGCTTAGGTGAATTTCCTAAACAATTGCATTATCCCAGCAAGCCAAAGGGGTTGATGAATGGAACAAGCCTGCCCAGCCCAGGCTTTTGAGTGTTCCTGGTGCAATTAAGCACTGGAAGCTAAGCAGATCTGACCTTGAGGAAAGCACTGAGCACACCAAATCTAATTAGAGCTGAAATGCAAAGGGCAGGCTGAAAAGCTGGAGCAGAAATGCAGGTTTCGCCTGCCAGCTCCAATTCCCAGGGAGGTCAGAGACACGGACTGCATCCACCTGCCAGGAGCTCGGGGCTGGGACTGGGAGGACCCTGCAATCACATTTTGGGTGTCCTCAATCCTTCTGGGAGAGGAGCATTTGTCCTGAGGCAACCCAGAGCTTCCCAGCTGGCTTTCCTGGGGCTAATGGGATCCCCCTATGGAACTGCTAAAGCCACGACCTCATGCCCAGGTCACATCAGAAAACTGAAAAAAAAAAGTGGGTTTAAAGTACAATCACCTAGAAATAAGTTGGGTTTAGGCAGGTGGGGCACAGGCAGCTCTCAGAGCAGAGCAGCACCCCTAGGCAAGGTGCAACCACCATGGAAGCAGGATTCATTAGCCTGGGAAAAGCCTGGGAAAAAAGTTGGAATGGTTTTTAATACATTTTCTCCCAGTGCTTCCCATCTCTTCTCCCTGTGCTTCTGGAAGTCACAAAAACAGAGATACTGCTGCACCAGACCTGTCCAGCTTTGGGCACTGCCTGCTGGGGTGATGCCAATAGTCTTAACCTAGTCCAGGCCTAACAGGTTTTTCCAGAAAACAGATGCTACCCATCCACCTTCCTGCCTTCCTTACCTTCCCTTCACCACTTTAACAACGCTTTGCTTGTTGGCCAATATGCAGAGCTTGGTCACCGTCTCGAAGACGTGTTCACACTGCAGTATCACATCTCCCTGGAAACAAAAAAAAAAGGGATAAAGTCACCTGGCATCACCCCAGCACGTGGTGGTGCAGAGAAACTCCTTTGGAGTGCCAGAGCAGTGAGTGCTGGGCAGAAGTGACCAATTTAAACACCTTTTCCAGGGTTTATTTAGGATTTATTGGTTCGAAGAAAAAGCAGGAGTGTGTCCAGAGAAGGGGACACCAGGAGGGGCTGAGGGAGCTGAGGGGCTCAGCCTGGAGAAAAGGAGGCTCAGGGGGAACCTTCTGGCTCTGCACAACTCTTGGACAGGTTGGGATTCCAAGTGAAAGTTTTCATGTTGAGACAGCAAGAATGTAAAGGCCTGGCTGATTACAGACTTAATAAAAATCAGGAATTGTGTCATTCCAGGAGTTTATGGGATGGTATCAAAGCATCAGCCCCATGACCTCACTTTAACCAGCAGCTCCACAGGAGCTACATCCCAATTTCCTACCTTCTGCTTGTTGTCCTCAGGAACATGAATGACCACGATGCCATCACTCAGGTTACTGGTAGAGATCCCTTCAAAAGAGCCCCAAAATCAGAAGAAAACCTATCAAACCCAGCTCCTTCCCCCAGGAGCAGCGACTCCAGCCCCACGTGGTTACAGGGGAAGTCACATTCCTGAAGGAAGGCTCTGTCTTTCCCGAGAGTGAAGAATATTCCCATTCTTAGAGCAAAACACACAAAGCTCCTACTTTGATTAATAAATCTGAGTTTTCAAAAAACCTTCTGAAGGTCCCTTTATGTCACCCATTGTCCGTAGCCCAATTCCAACAGGGGTGACTTAAAGCCCTGCACAAGCTGTTTGCTCCAAACCTTTCCAGAAGAGGGAGAAGGATCCATTCTACTCCTGGACTGTACTTCCAACAGTGCCAGGATTAAAAAATACCCACAAACCAGAGCAGGAAAGTTTGGGGTTATTTTTTCTCCCCTCTAAGTCAGTAGAAGGTGATGTCCTCCTGCACTTAAACATTCCAAGGAACTCTTACTCATAAAATCATCCTTCAAGGCTTTGTCCAGCCCTCAGGAAAAGAGGGATAGATCGTTCAAACATCTTTGCAAGACAATGTTTCAGAATTTCATCCTTCCTAAAGGATGCCTGGCAGGACAGGAAGCCCCACAACAACTCAGAGAACCATCATGGAACGGTTTGGGTTGGAAGGAACATTAAGGACCATCCCATTCCACCCCCTGCCATGGGCAGGGACACCTTCCACCAGCCCAGGTTGCTCCTAGCCTTGGATAAAGACTCCCACTGGTACCTTTCAGCGTGGAATACTCGATTTTCTGTTTGATCTTGGCCATCTCCACCACGTAGGCCGAGCTCTGGGTCAGCACCAGGAGCCGCTCCCGCGCCTTGAAGCCGTTCCTGTCATATTTTACCACGGGGGTCACATACTGAAAACAACGAGTTGGAATCAGCATTTCCACTCCTGCAAGCTCCCGCTCCAGGGGTTTGGATTTTCCTGACTGGAAGCAGCTCAGCGAGGAGCAGCTCTGCCTGTGGAGCTGCAGGTCCCAGCTCACAGCAGCTGTGAGCTCACGGGGGTCTGGATTCCTCCCACTGGGAAATTCAGGAGGGAGAATCCCGTTCTGGGAATGATGGAGCCCCTGTGCCCTCCATGCCATGACTATGGGAAGTGCACGGACACTCCAGCTCTGCTCCTGCCCTGGGCAGGGCTAGGAATGTTCTTTAAGCTTTCATTAAAAGGAATCTTAAATAACTTTTCATTAGGTGTATTTTGAGACCTGTCTCCAATTGAAAAGCAAGGAAATGGTGGCTCCACTGCTCTTCATCAGTTCCTGTGTGAGCAGCCAGCTCCAGGACTCTGTGAAGGCAATTCCAAGACTTCTGTCTTTCCTTTACCTTGATGTTCTCCCCACAGATGAGCTGCAGCACTTTGGGGTTTAGGTCGTTCTCCTCTGAGGAGCAAACCAGAAAGAGAAACTGGGTGTGGGTGACAGAGCCACAGCCCCAGACAGACACTCCCCACCCCCCAGCAGACACCAGGGAGCTGCTTTAGCTGCCTTCATCCCAGTTGGCCTTTTCCCCTTGCAATGCTCCCTTCCAAACCGAGGGTGGTCACCTCCAGCTGCTCCCAAACCCATTTTGGTGCCTTTCCTGCCTGACAAGTAAATTCACACCGGGAGTTTCTGCCTGTGCTCAAGTCTGCTGGTGGTTCAGACCCTGATCCATGCCAGCCCCCAGGGAATTCTGCTCAGGATCACGGCTCTCTGTCCCAGAGGGATCCCAGTATCCCCAGTTTGGGAACAATCTGCCAGATCCATCACTGCGTTCACATCACTCAATGTGACAGAGGGAGGAACTGCCAGAGGTGATGCTGCCCCTGCCAGGAGGGAATTTCTCTTGGAAAAGAGTCTGTTTGGTCAAGCAGGACTTCCATGAGCCAGCAGCACGTGGCTGAGGCCTCCAGGGGTTTGCTGAACTCACTCAGGCGGGTCTCCAGGAAGGGCTGGCTGAGGCTCTCCAGGTATCCCTCCTTCTTCCCGCTGAATACAGCGCTGGTCACCACCTTCTGCTGCAGCTGGTGGGAGAAGGAACGGCCTTTACCCTGGAATTCCTCCACTGGGAACATCAGCAGGGACAATGCAGACATTGCTACTCCACGGCATCCTTCCTCCCCTGCACTGCCCACCTGACTCATGGAATCTTGGAATTGTGCTGCGCTTCCCCCGGCAGCTTTGGGTTATTCCTGTGTTACACCAAACGAAGGGGCAGCAGGGAAAATCCCACAGATTCTTTTCTGTTGTTTATGGGTCTTTTCCAATTACATGGAGAGCAGTTTTCATGCCATAAATTAAGCCCCAACATGTCTGCTCTGTCCATTATGAGGGACTCTGCAGGAAATCCCTGACTCTGGGAGATTTTGCTCTCATCCCTGAGGGACTGATTGGGAGCAGCAGGATCAGAAGGTGCTGCCTGTGTTCCGGAGGATCCTCAGGGAGCAGAGATCACTCTTTGAACTCCCACATTTGCATTCCAGGGGTTGGTTACCTGCCCTTTCCTCTCGGCAGTGAGCCCTCGGCAGTATTTCCTCACCAGGTTCCTCATGCAGATTTTCCGGAGCATCTCGGATGTCTGAATTAAAAAACCCAGGAAAAAATAAAGTAGGGAAGTTGTGCAAACAGCTCTGTCTGTGCCACGAGCCTAAAGCACCGTGGGATTCATTTTGTCTTTATTAAGGCTCGTGAGTTCACTTTTCTGTCAGTGCATTTTCCCTTTTTATTGCTTAAACCGACACGGAGCTTCCTCATTTCTCTTGGAAACACCAACCACTGTGCCATTCCTCCCATTCCCACCGGAACACAGCAGATCTGGGGCTTTTCCAAAGGCTCTGAACAGAGGATGAGCCAGCAGCAGATCATTTCCTCCCACCTGGAATGTGCACACACATGGCCACCAAACAGGAGCCGTCTCCACCTCTCCCAAAGCCTCCAGAAACTCTCACCTCTTCCAGGATGGAGGGAGGCTGGAGCCAGCTCTCATCCAAGACGTTTTTTGGGAGGTGGTCTCGGAGCTTCATCAGGTAGTAGTACTGTGAGAGCCTCACAAAGTCCCTGTTCTCCGGGCAAAGGGGTTTCTTCCGATTGATGAAGCCGTTTATGAACCTACAGAAAATATCCCATGACCTCCAGAAATCCATGGGAATGAGGGGAGGGACGGATGACACACAACAGGCTAAGGATCACCGGTGTTAGCTTAGGTGCACCGAGGGTCAGCCATGGAAATCTCAAGCTTTAGAATATTCTAAATATTAATATTCTAAATATTAGTTTTTGCCAAGTCCTGTTGGCCAAACCACGGTGCTTTGGAATTCGGAAGGAATCAGCTCTACTTCAGGAGCTGAGTTTAGTGGAGTGGAGAGGGAGGATGAAGGTAGTGGAAGGGCATAAGAAAAATTTGGAAGAAATTCTTCCCTGTGAGGGTGGTGAGGCCCTGGTACAGGGTGCCCAGAGAAGCTGTGGCTGCCCCTGGATCCCTGGAAGTGTCCAAGGCCAGGTTGGACAGGGCTTGGATCAACCTGGGATAGTGGAAGGTGTCCCTGCCCATGGCAGGGGGTGCCACTGGATGGTCTTTAGGTTCCCTTCCAACCCAAACCATTCCAGGATTCCATGGCTGGGAAATATTGCTGGGACAGTTACTTCCTGATGGTCTGCACCGCCCACGTCCTCTTCTTGGCAGCCCTGCGTGCCAGGGCTCCTCTCCAAAAGGCCTCCAGCTTGATTGCTGCAAGAGGGAATCAATCCTGGGCCTTGGCCTTCACACTCACCCGGCAGAAGTTAAAACTGGTTATTTTGCAGCCCTAAAAATCAGCTGGTGGGAGCAGCACGTCTGGAACGTTCCCTTCTCCGTGCTGGATCCAGCTCCACCTGCGCTGTGGGGCTCAGCATCGAGGCCAGGCCTTGTCCCTGCTCGGCCTCCTGCTGTCCCTGCCCACAGCCCAGAAAGCTGCTTCGAGCCTGCACTTCAGATCAGCCTGCTTTATAGCACTCTTATCACTTTATATCCCAGTGATAAGAGGGGTTTCTCCCCCAGCAGCTGATGATCAACCCCCAGGTACCCCAGGATGTCCCCTCGTGAGTGACAGAAGGTGCTGCTGCTCCTCGGAGCTGCTCCCACAGCTGAGGCCAAGAGCAGCCCGTGGTGTGAGGATCCAAACAGAACTAAAGGAACCTCTGTAAACGCTCTGGGGTGCAGCTGCCACCTCCCCTGACCCCGACAGCCCCAAGTGCTGCCCACGGCACCATGGATTCGGGACCTCCCAAGCCTCCAGCTCCTGTGGAAAGCCCAGCCCTAAGAGAATCCTCCATTCCAGAGCCCGTACCTGCTTTCCTCTTCTTCTGGTATGCTCTTTGCCCGAGGAATCCTTTATATTTGGCCTGGAGTCTTGAAACTGGGAAGAAGGCAGAGACATCACTGGCACCTGCAGGGTCAGGGCGCTGGGGAGCCGAGTTCCTGCGCCCCATGGCACAGGGAACAGAGAGGCCACCACACCAACGGGACCAGAAGTGGCCCCTGTAGGCACCGTGCCCTTCAGCTGTGCTTTTCAAGCAGGTACAGACTGGGATGAGACAGGAGAGATCCCAATCCCAAGGGAAAGGCACTTGGTGCATCTGGACATGGACAGGCAGTTATAGGACCGAGGAGCTCTAAAGGAGCCACATATCCAGGACTCAAGTGGGGATTTCTCCCCAGCCTGGAGCAACTTTGCTGAGTTTTCCATGGATTCTGCAGAGCTGTGCAGACCAGGGTTGGGAGAGACTTTAAAGCCCATCCCATTCCACCCCCTTCCACGGGGTGGGACACTTTCCACCATCCCAGGTTGCTCCAAGCCCTGTTCAACCCAGAGCCAGGAACAAGGATCCCCAAGCTCCTCTGTCCCAGAGCAAGGGAACTGGAACCTTACTCAGCAGGTGCTTTCTGTACTCAAAGGCATCTTCCGTGGCAAACAGGGTCTTTGGGAAACGGATGAATATTTTGGTTCTGAAAAAGAGACCAGGAGCAGGTTATCCATGGTGAGCCATCCTTCCAGCTGCCCTGAGCAGGCTCAGAGCTCCCCCCTCAAAAGCTGCAATGCCACCCACCCAAGCCTAAGCTGCCTTGGGCTGCCCAGGGAAGCAGGAGAAGCTGGAGGCCTAACCCAGAGGTGGAAGAAATGAGGCTGGATTCAAGTTCCCATGGAAACAGGTAAAAATAATGAGGAAATTTGTGTATTTGGGGTTTTATCTCTCTCCTCGCTGCTGGCACAGATAGGACAGAGGATCCAGGACAGGGTTTGCAGAGCAGCCAGAGCAAGGAATTTACCTTCCTAATTTGTATTCCTCAGGCTTGTAACCAATGTGTTTGATGAGCCTCTCCACACCCTCTGCTGCTGGCCCATGCCAGTGTGGCCAGGTAGCTGGACAGAGACTTTTGTACCTGAAAGATCAGCAGGACACCAACACAAACGACCTGAAGCTTGAGGAACCCCCTCAAATTCCTTCTGCTTCACTCAAGGCAGAAGATGCCAACGCAGATCAAAACGATGCAGGCAAGACACAACACACAAAGGGTATTTCTGAAGCAGAAGAGGATCTGCTGACAATTCCCACCACTGGGACTCGAGTTTTGCTTGCTCTGGAGCCCTCGGGAGGGCAGGATTGGCTGGGCAGAGGGGAAGCAGCTCCCTCACCTTTGCAGGAAGAGCTCGTACTTGCGCCGGTACGCGAAGCCGGCCCGTCTCACCCTCAGGTGCTCCATCAGCCCCAGGTACTTCACCTGGTGTCGGATCAGGAAATCATCAAACTTCCCTGGAGCAAGAGCACACCTTCACTGGTCAGTTCTGCCCGGGGAGGCTCACCCACGTGTCCACGTGTTGGGGGAAACCAGGAAGGAATCAAATCCCCCATTACCCACGGGGATGAATTTGCTGCCAGCTTAACCAAGCTATTTATATATAAATATAAACACACAACCTACACATGCTGCACCCTGCTCCCAACAAATCCCTCTGTCCATTCCTTGGACTCAGCAGAACCTCCAGCCCCAGCCTTACCAGGCTCCTTGTTCTCGTTGGGTTTGATGCAGCGGATGTACGAGGGCTCCTTGGACATCAGGATCTCGATCAGACTCGTCAGACTGTTTTTGAACTGAGTTGCAACCTAAGACAGCATCAAAAAAAAAAACTTCCCGAGCTTTGGAAC
Source organism: Dicrurus megarhynchus (assembly GCA_013399195.1). Taxonomy (NCBI): domain Eukaryota; kingdom Metazoa; phylum Chordata; class Aves; order Passeriformes; family Dicruridae; genus Dicrurus; species Dicrurus megarhynchus. The sequence continues at coordinate 95,441 of VXAD01011239.1, read as the reverse complement.
TCTTCCCTGCAGGAATTGAAATGCACTCCCTGCATCCAGCTGAAACCTGGAAGCAAAAGCTGCTGGAGCATTGGTAGCCTGGAGTTTTTGGAGCGTGGTCAGTGCTGAGCTGCAGCGTTTGAGCCCTGGCCATGCAGCTGGACACACCAGGCAGCCCTTCAGCGCTCCCTGCTCCTCGGGGGATGTGTTATGGGATGTCACTTTGCTGGCTGCTGGCTCAGCAGCACCACTGCTCCGCTGCCAGGGAGCTCTCAGGGCTGGATGGCAGCAAAAACATCCACCAAGTGCAGGAATGCCAGGATCCCACAACAGCTGGGGTGGGAAGAGCCCTCTGGAGATCACCCAGTCCAACCTCCTCCCCAAGGCAGGTGACACAGGGACATGTCCAGGTGGGTTTGGAATGACTCCAGGCCCCCCCATGGCAGCTGTCCCAGGGCTCTGCCACCCTCCATGGAAAGCTCTTCCTCAGGCTGAGGTGGAACTTGCTGTGGTTTAGTTTAGGGCCATCAGGACTGAGGAAGGGATCAGTGGTTAAACTGAGACCTGGGGAGCTGAGCTGATAGTCAAGAGTTAAGACTAAAGACAGAACTCACAGTCTCTGGCCTCCTCCTGTTGTCCAGTTCCGACAGGAGGAAACAATCCCTCATGATGCTGTTCTTGGAGTTGCACAGCACCTGAAACAGAAGGAGATAAAGGCTGCCCTATTCAGCAGCCCTTCTACTGCTCCTGGGAGCAGCCCGGCCCTGAGAGCACGCACAGAGGTGCCTAAAGATCAGTGCTAAAGAAAAAATAATGTTTTTGTTTGCTGCAGAGAGTAAATAAACCTTCTGCTCCAAGATCCCTTTTTTTGTGCTTACCTCCTTCAGGTTTCTGTACAGTAGATCGTTATTCTTCTCCAAAAATCCTGGGAGGGGAAAAAAATTAAATTAAAAGAAAATAAAAAAGAAAATTAGAACATTCATATCCTCAAAATTCTCACTGCATTTAAGACTTCCAGGTCAGTGCCTGCAGAGTAATTCCTCTTCCCATCAGGTCATCATCACCCACAGCAGTTTAGGAGCTCAGGAGCTCCAGCCTGGCCGTTTCTCACTCACCCACAGCACAGTAGGTGACCTCTCCCGCGTAGTGGAGGAGGCGGAAATCCACCCAGTCGATGGATTTCCGCGTTTTCTGATCCGCCAGCTTGCGCCTGCCAGGGGGAAAATCCAACAGAACACCAGGAGAAAGAGCAGCAGAGAAAAGCTCTCAGCTTGGGGAGAGGCACAGCTGGGGGACAGCTGGAAATGTGGGGTTTGATGCTACTGATGTGGCTCTGGCTGGGGAATTCTGGCCCATGATCAAACCATCATCTCTCCCTGCTGGCAGCAGAGAATGGGAGGCAGCTCCCACAAACTCCTCAGGATACCTGGGATCCACTCACTGCCATTTATCCCTGATCCCCCATTCCAGAAATACTAAGATTTCTTCCCATAACATCCATTTAAATACATTTTTACTGCTTATGTGGGGGGAAAAAACCACCAGCTGCTTCGACCCCAAAGCAAACCCAGGGGAAAAGGATTTCAGATACTTTGCCCTAAAGCAAGAACCCAAATACAAAGGAGGAATCCAAATGTTTGGGAAGAGCAGGAATATTTCAGAAAGCAAGGATTCCTGGGGGGGGAAAAAAACCAAACAAGCAAAAAAAAGAGCAACTTCACAGTTGAAGTTTCAGCTTTGTAAGCAGTCACAAACAGCAGAGCCGAGTGTCACAACAGCACGTTCGTGTATCAAAGCTCCTTCCAAGAGCAGATCCCGTGGAAGGAGCTCCAGCACTTCTATTTAAAGCTTTTAATCAGGCAGAACAGCATTAAGACACATTGTGGTGACAGGGAAGTTGGCTCCAAATTTTCCACTTGGCTGTGGTGGAGTTCAGAGCTGCAGGAACAGTGACAGCTCAGCACTGTGACTCTCAATTGATGACTTGTCACAGCCCTTCAGCAGCTTCTGCAGGGAAGTGCCAGCACAGCCCAGCGCCAACGCGCTCAGCTGCCACCAAAACGGGATCCAAAACCCCTCCAAATGGAATATGAACCAAAATGTCACTCAGCTGGGGGAGAGGAGCATTTTCTCTCCTCTTTGTACTCCAAGATCACACAGAACAAGATGGGTGTAAATATTTACACATCCCCCGCCTCAGCCTCAGGCATTTGGCTCCTTGTCACAACATCTTCAGCTTTCCCTGGAGTCCATGGGGGCCAAAGCCATCTGTGGCCAAAGCCATTTAACCTTCCTGGGCTAAAATCCTGCTCCAAATCCCAGGAGTCCCTAATTTTGGTGTGGAATGACAGACTCAAAGCTCAGCATCACACCGGTGAAGAGACGGCCCCGCTCACACCTCCTAGCACCCCGGATCCACCAGGGGAGTTTTCCAACACCTGGATGGGCTGTTTGATTCCCTCTGGGACAAGGCAGAGGTTGTTCCCTGCCCTGGATATGGGATGGGAAGATGTACAGAGGGTAAATGCATACGTCACGAAGTGGGCATGATCTCCTACTTTCTCTTCCAGCTTTTCCAAGAAGCTCAAATCAGTTGCTTCCCCAGGCCGTAAACATTCCTCATCCTGGAACAGCAGGCACTGGATCAGAGCTGCTCCGAGCTCATATTCCCTCCTGGACAACATTTACTACAACTTTGTCCCACAAACCCAAAGCCCCATTGCAGGGGAAGCAGAACATCCCCCACCTTTAACTTCCCCCCGAAACCGGATCCTCTGCCTCATCCTCTGGGTGTTTGTTACAGGAATCTGTGTTTATGTTCCGGATAACACAGACCCATCCCATAATTAGAGGGCAAAATGTGATTAAGGACCATTAGAGCAAGGCACAGGCCTGCATTTTAATTTAGCACAAACTCTGTTCTTACCAGGATGGAGATTATTCCTTTGTGCTTCTGCTCAACCAAGTCACAGATGATTTTGTTGTTGAAATACGGGATTGGTTCCCACTGGAAGAGGGAAAAAGTTTTAGATAAAAACCTTTTCTTTGCAATTTTTTTACGTTCTTTGGAACTGAAATCAGATCCAGCCTCAGATCCTGCTGAAATGAGTGTTTGGAATTAGGATCAGCTGAGGGAAAAGGTGACAGCACAGTGATCCATGATCCCACTGCAGAGTTCTGCTTCCAGCAGCCCACATTGTCCTCTTGCTCTCTACACTAATCCTCTCCATCTTCCCATGTTTTACACTGCTGGAGTCCCTCATTCTCCAGGGACACTGAGTTTTGGGGAAGGTCCTACTTCTTCCTTAAACAATGTCAATTAAGTCTGGGCTAAATTGCACTTCAAAAGGGTTACAGAAAGAGACCCCTGGCGAATCCTACGCTTCCCGTGGGAGCAGTAACAAACTAAAAAAGCAGGATGACTTTCACACTGATGATCAAAAGCATTCAGTGTAATGGCAGCTCAAAGGGAAAAGGGAGGGGGGAAATAGAATTTACCTCAATCCCTTCCAGTTCATACTCCTCCTGCTCTGCTTTCAGGGTCATCTCAATCAGCAGCTGCTGCAGCTTCTCGTTGCAGTAATTAATGCAGAACTGCTCAAAGCTTCAGGGGGGGTTAAATCAGCAGCACGTTTGGTGTGCTCCAGGGGCAGTTTTGCTTCTTCCTCCACGGACTAAACCACCCACAGAGACCAAACCCCATTCCCACAGGGACCAAATTCCCCATTTTTACACGGATCAAACCCCCATTCCCACACAGACCAAACCCACCCCTTGCCCCCACACTGTTGCCCATCCAGATCTGCAGCCCAAGGTAAAGCTTTTCCTGGCCCAGCCAACCCCTGCACCCAGGTTTTAGCCCCCTGTACCTTGCCCTGCTGGGCTGAGGGCACCCCAAAAATTCATGCAGGACCTCCCGTGCCCCCAGGTCACCCCAGATCCCAGGAACAGCCCGTACCTGTTTGTGTCCAGCACTTCAAAGCCATAAATATCCAGCAGGCCAATAACTGTTTTCTGAGTGGAATCCTGTCAAAAACAGCCCTGCTCTGCCATTTCTCCTTCCCTGCAGGTGGCTGCTTTCACCCGAATTTCAAACTTTCTCTTTGAGGGAAACGGCAGTGGAGAAGCCACTTTAAAGCAGATAATGAACTGCTAGAACTCTTTATCAGAGAGTAACCGAAGGGTTCCCCAGCTCAGGGAATTATCCAGCAGCAATTATCCAACATCCCAGATATTTGGTGATGAGGGTTGTGGGGCCTCTCTGGAGAAATTGCTCAGCATTTTAGGAGCATTCAGTGCCTCAGAGGACCCCAGACAAGAAACCAACCTTGTTGGCAAGAGAGCCATTGATTTTGTTGACGAGCCAAGTGAAAGTCCTTCCATAAATTGCCTTTGCTACGGCGTCCCGGGCGTAGAACGCCAGATCCACGTTCAGCGGGCTGAGCACCTGGAAATAAAACATCCCAGAAGGGATAAACACCACGGGGCATCAGAGCAAACTTCTGCACAGCCAGGTCACGTCTGTGGCTTGGAGAAGCAGCCACATTGTCCTACACCACAGCACAGCCACCCCTGGACTGCAGTTGTTCCTGCAGGGGGTTGGAATTGGATCATCTTTAAGGTCCTTTCCAACCCAAAAGACTCTGGGATTCCTTGATTTTACCCACAGCTTCGTTTTCCATCAGTGTCCCTTCGGTCTGGTGTATCCCCACCTGCCAGCAGGTTTGGGGCACTCCACTTTGGTGGGTATTCATTTAGACATAGTGGGGAAATATTCTGACGTCATTTTAGTTTTATATTCTTAAAAATTAAAATACAAAATGTTCCAAGAGCGGTTTTTTTCCCAGTCTTTTTCTCTGTTTGTGCAGCCCAGTTTCCCAGGAAGCACCGTGGACTGGGCAAGGGGAAATTGTTTGGCTCAAATACAAGTCCCTCCCTGATCCAGCTTTTTAACAGCTCCTGCCTTGTTCAGGAATCAAATTCCAATATATTTTAGTTTAATGTCTCAGGCTGGAAGAAGGGGATGTGGAGGAGGAGAGGGACAGCCAGAGGGATCTGGTTTACACTAAGAACAGGCTCCTCATCCACCCCCCAACCTTGGGATTTCCCAGATTATTCTGGGACTACAAAGAACCCCCCGGTACCTCCTCGGATCTGGCTTCGATCTTCCTGTGGGTGAGAGCTTCCTGCAGGATGGACAGGTGAGCACCCAGGAGCTGCAGGGAGAGAAACATCTGCACTCAGAGCACAGCCTCAGGTCCCTGTTTGAATAAGCAGCACTGTGGGATCAGCGGGGCACAACCCCCAGCCCCCTTCCCAGTCACCCTCATCTTGGAGCCACGGGAAATAAGGAGATTTCAGGGAGAAAACTCAAGGAGGTTTACAACAAGAGCTGGCTATTTTTAGAGTTATCCTGGTGCTTTTGGGAATAACTCTTTTGTCCCTATAAGAAAATCACAGCGAGGCCAAGGTTTTCCTCCTAGCACTGGGAATTCTGAGCTGATTTGGGCAGAGGCACCTTGGAAATCCACTTGATCTGCGTCCCATCGCGGATGATGGCGTGGCCATTGCTGTCCTCTTCAAACTGGATGTTCCCGAGGTGCAGGACACTGGCAACGATTCCAAAGAGATGCTGATAATGGGAGATATTCCATTAGGGCAGGGGTTCCCTCAGCCCTGTGGGGTGGTGCTGATCTTTCCTATCATTAATTAACAGAATTTTGGCCGGGGCTGAAGGAGGTGAATCAGAGAACCCCGGTACCACCACCAGCATCGTGCTCTTCACCACCCACACCCTCAATCCCACAACATCACAGAATCCCAGAAGGGTTTGGGGTGGAAAGGAACTTAGAGATCATCCAGTTCCCCCCCCTGCCAGGGCAGGGACACCTTCCACTAATCCCAGGTTGCTCCAAGCCCCGTCCAACCTGGCCCTGGACACTTCCAGGGATGAGGCAGCCACAGCTTCTCTGGGCAACCTGTGCCAGGGACCCAATTTCTTCCCAATATCTAATCCAAACCTTCTCTCTGGCAGTGGGAAGCCATTCTCCCCTTTGTCCTGCCACTTGTCCAAGTCCCTCTCCGTGTTTCTTGTCGGCCCCTTCAGGTCCTGACCACCCAAAGTGCGTCCTATTCCACCTTTAACCCCTCTCCCAGGCACGGCTGCTTCCATCACCTCAGGAAAAGAGCAGTGCCCTCCTCTCTGAAATTTGTTTTAACAAGCAGTACCTCGATATCTTTTTCAGTGAAGTCGATGATGGAAAAAGCTTTCCGGACTATTTTCCAGTCATTCTTGTCATTGATAGAAAACACTTTGGCACATCGACCCTAGGCAGTAAAAGAAAGATGAATTAATACAATTAATTGGTAAAGAACTTTATTATCGGCAGACACAGATACTTCTGGGCACACTGCTTTCATTTCCAGTTCCCTCAGCGAGTTTTTTCACTGTTATTAATCCTGAATGTGGCTCCTTCGATCAAATCTTCCAGTTTATACCGGAAACCTCCAACAAATCAAAGCCCTGAGCGTGGAGAGCATCACCATAAATTGGCTGAAGTTGTGCAGAGCTTGATCTTCCAGCCATCAGTTATTTTCAGGGTAAGACTATCTTCTGCCCAAGCTGCATTTTCCATCCCAAATTCCTGATGGGAGCCACGGAGCCGTTCCAGCTCCCACTGACCTGGATGAGGTACGTGTACTTCTGGGGGTTGCGCTCCAGCCCGAGCCAGCAGAGCAGATCCTTGTCTCCACCCTCCAGCAGCTGATAGAAAATATGGAAATTCCTCTCTCCGTGGTTTTGGTGGACAACCCGGGATTTCTCTATCAGGTAGCTGAGGATGTGCCCTCCCACTGGAGCTCCCTGGCAGAGCAAAGCAGGCAGATCAACACCAAAACCCACCAACAATCCCTGTGGTTGCTGTTTCTTTACTCCCAGAAATGAGGAAAGGGCTCAGGAAAAACCCAATTCTGCTGTCATTTATCTGCCACCTTTTGTTTAAGAGTGTCCAGCAACAGTACAAGGATTTGCTGTCCTATAAAACTAACTTGAGCTTTAAACCTTCTCCATCAGCTTCCCATGGAGCACTGCCAGGATTGCCAGCAATGCTGGAAGCTTCCAGGATGGATAACCAGTGACCTCACCTGCAAAATGCCAGGTCTGTAAAAACAGGGTCAGAAATGTGCAGCGTAAGGATTAATAAATCCTGGGCTGCCTGCTCGGTGTCCAGGAGGTTTCTCAGACACAGCTCCTTTTCCCAGCGCTCCACTGAGTTTGTTCTCACCTTAAAATCGAACTGGATATCCATGTACTTCCCAAACCTGCTGGAGTTGTCGTTGCGCAGGGTTTTTGCATTCCCAAAAGCCTGGGGATAAACAGAGAAGGGAAAAAAATCACTTCTCACCTCACTGAGAGCCTCACACCCAGTTCCAGTAACCAAGATTTGCTGCTTCAGCTGAATCCCACTGAATTTACTGGGATTAAAGAAATACAAACTAATGCATTTCCAGAGCTTTAAAGTGGAATTCAGCTAAACCAATTATTGCTTTTTCTTATCTAACCTATAACTGAGGCCCCAAGGAACTGCTGCATGGTGCAGTTTTCTTGTATTTTCTTGTATTTCCTTGTATTTTCTTGTATTTTTTTTTGGATTTTCTTTCAGACATCCTCAAATCGAACCGCCAAATTCAAATTTTCGAACACTAAATGATATTAAATCCCAAATATTCTTTCAGAGGCTGTGCCGATATCAGCCATTCCTGCCCAGGGCTGCAGATTTGCAGGGAATCCTCGAGCAGTGAGGCCACCAACTCCAACCCCTCTGCATTTTGGGCCTTCCTTTAGTTTCTCACCTCCAGGACAGGGTTGGAGAGCAGGAGGCGGTCCCGGACAGTCTGCAGCTGCTCCGTGGTGGGACAGGTCACGGCGTAGTACTGCAGGATCTTCTTGGATGCCTCTGTCTTGCCAGCCCCACTCTCCCCAGAGATGAGGATGAAGTGGTTGTTGTACTCATTGCACATCACCCTGTAGGCGTTGTCAGCTATGGCATAGCTGGGATGGGCACAGGAGGAATTCGGAGGGGAGACATCCATTAGGAATGGCTCAGGAGGAGGAATAGGAAAGTTTCCAGGAGCTTTTACTCCTGGTTTGACTTTGCAAGTGTTGGACAGGGTGATAGAATCCTGAAATGGATTGGAAAGGATCTTAGAGACCATCTCATTTCAACCCCCAGGGACAACCACTGGGAAAGCTGGGCTCAAAACTTGAGCCTGACTCAAGGCCTGACAGTAAAAACCAGGCCTAGTGACTGCGGACACCACCCATGGTGCCGGTACAGCCTTACAGGGAAATCCCAAACCAGCAATACCCACGGAGATCCCATGGGAACACTCACAGGTGTGGGGGCAGCTCGAAGAAGTTCACGCCCCGATAGAGCTGCATCTGAGTCACTGTGTAAATGTCCAGCTCCTGGTAGGGGTTCACAGACACGAGGAGAGAGCCAATGTAGGTCTGCAGGGAGAGAGAGAACCTGGTGGGACACCTACTCCACCCCAAAATCCCAAAGGAAGAGCCACGGGATGCCTGCTCCACCCCAAAATCCCAAAAGAGGAGCCAAGGGACGCCTGCTCCACCCCAAAATCCCAAAGGAGGAGCCAAGGGACGCCTGCTCCATCAGAAAATCCCAAAGGAGGAGCCAGGGACTTCGGGACATTATCCACAAACAAAGGACAAAGATGGTACAGAGGTTGTTATAAGAGAACCAAAGCAAGCAACCAAAACTCCTCCCAAACCAATACCAAACTTCTTCCAAAATCCTCCTGGTTACAAGTAAAGCTGAACCATGAGAGCAAGCTCAGAGCCTTACAATTGAAATGCAGGAATTTGGGATTTCTTGGTGCTTCCAGGACCCTTTTCCTACTAAAGTTAACACACAATAAATTCCACAGCCCTTCCCAGACAAACCTTGTCCTGCCTTCCTTCAGCCACAGCGTTCCCTTTCCCATTCCCTTCCTATTTACTGTCCACCCTTTGCAAGGCAACCCTGAGCGAGCTGAGACTTATTTAATTATTATTTTAATCAGCTAAAATAGTTCAATTCCTCCTGGGTGATCGCTCTGCTGGGTACTACCAACACCTTGTTGTTAGATACACACAGGATGCTCAGCTCTTCCTCCTGGACCTGAGAGGCGAGGCCACCCCAGGGAGCACTTACGTAGATGAGGTTCTCCTGGTAGCGCTTCCGAAGGTTGTTGAGGAAAGCAGCCTCGCTGGTGTGGGAATCCAGAAGGACAAAATCCTGCACCCCGACCTTGTCCCGGGCTATCAGAGCCCCTTCCATGTTGGCGTCGCCGTTCTCGTCCACGTCTTCCTTCTACAACACAAAGGTTGTGGGGTGCAGAGTGAGGAGGGGGCAGAGAGGGCCCTTCCCCCAGGGACAAATCAGCCTTGCACAGGTAATGCCAGGAGATCCTGATTCCAGCTTGTCCAAGGATGGCAATTCCACACCATTCCAGCTCTTCACAGTCCTGATGTCCGAGACCTGCTGCCGCGAGCAGGGAGGAAGACCCTGGTTTCCATAAAAACTGAGACAAATCCAGCCTTGGAGATGAAGCTGGGACCTGGACACTCAAAAACTCAGTCTAGACAGAGCTTTTGCAAGCACAAAGTTGGAATAAAGAGTGGAAGGCACCAGACAAATCCTTCGTTTTCCCCCTTTATACAGATCCAAGCATGAAAATGGAGAATCCCTGGGAAAGGCTGCAAGGGGCTTGACTTGGAGGCAAGAAAGATTCATCCCACAGCACCACTCTGCACAAGAATGTCGTTCCCAGTGCTTCCCAGCAGCAGCTCCAAGTCAGCTTTCAGGGCTGGCAGCAGATGTCCCCACACGCCAGCCAGAGACACGGCCACTGCTGATAAAACTGATCAGAGAGCGACCTGGGGATGGTTAAACCCTGCCCAGCATCCCCCATCCTTCTGCAGAGGCTGAGAGATGCGAAAAAGGGTGTCCCTGACAAAACAGAGTCCTCTTGCACCCTCCACTTCTGTTTCTTTGTGGTAGGAATTGACTTCATCTGGGAAATTCTCACTGCTGAGTGTCCAGCTCGATTCCCAGGCTATAAGAATCAACTGTGCTTTTTATTTCATTAAACCAAGCTGCCTGATTTCATGCTGGCAAACAGAAAAGCGTTCTATGTCCTCATGTTCCACGTGGATCTGCCCACATCACACACACCTTCTACGGTAACACTGTGCTAAAGCTGGGTTTTCGGGGTTTCCCTTTGGTTTGCTTTTACACCAAGGTTACCCAGTTCGGAGGCAAATTCCTATCCTAAGGCATAAATCAGAGAAATTAATTCAGTACACTTGGAGCAGCTTACCTTGGAGTAAATTCCCTTGGAGTGAGCTCCCTTGGAGGGTTCAGGCTTGGATAATTAGGGGAGCCAACGTGGCCGAGCAGCCGGAGCAGCTCCGGGCTGTGCTCACCAGCCCAGCACCTTTGCTGTTCTCCTCCTGCCCTCAGGGACATTGGCTTGTCCCATTTTGCTGCTCCACTGCTCAAGGGGACGTTGTGGGTGCGTGTAAGATTTTTAAAAGGACGGCGACGCTCTGTTTGTGCAGGGCCACGGCAGGTTCTGCTCCCTTTTCTGAATTTCATTCTGATTTTTCTGAAGCAGAAGCTCGGCAAACTGGAAATAGGCACGAAATAGAACGTTCCTGCTGAGCTCTGGCAAAGCCTGACTCTGGAGGGGGGGTTTTGGGATGAGCCTGCAGGCACTGGTGGGCACTAGGGCCTGGTGGATTTGGGAGCAGAGTTGCATTAAATGAAGAGCAAAGGAGCCAGCCATAAAATCTCCTTTATGACTGAGGCAAGCTCAGAAAAAAATCAGCTCTTAAACAGAAACTTTAATGTTATTCTCATTTTAGTCCAGCCTGTTCTTCACGTTTATCTCTTTGAGAGTGAGCTGAGCTTTGAGGTTTATGTTCAGCAGCAACACGACCACAACACTCCAGAGACAAAGATCCCCTGAAAGCAGATTATTTAAATAAAAAAGAAATAAATCAGCCCTGCACCCACTTCACACACAAGGAATTACATTTTTGCTTTGCTGACTCTCCCCAGCCCCAGGGCTGGCAGGACACAGAATTCCTCATTTTCCCTTGGCCAGGGCATGACCTGACTGTGATCACTTTTCTGTCAGAAAGTTCCCTACACTTTTTTCTTTTAATATTAATATCCTTTTTTTCCCCCTCCTCTGCACGTGACCGCCTTTATCCATTTGCTGTGCCTGTCCTTAGCTCAGGCTCCATCGGTTTGGAAGACAAAATAAAGAATAAAGGATGATTTTTGCTTCTCAAACCAACACCTGGACCGACCCCAGTGCCAGTGCAGGGAGGAACACAGAAGGGGAAGAGAGAAAAGAGAATAATAATAGAAATAATAATAATAATAATAGGATTTTGCTTCTGAAAGAGCTCTCAGGACATGACATTTTCCCCTTCTCTCCCAGCTGGGAAGCAGGAAAGGGTCAGTCTGACTCCCCCTCGGCATCCAGCTGCTCGGGTTTCCTTAACCCACTTCTCTCCCGTGTATGTTAATGGGTAAATGACACTGCTCCCCATCAGACAGAACTCCTGAAAACTCTTTTCTGGGCTATTTCGTGCCCAGATTTTCTCAGTGTTTTGCTGGTGCTGATAATTTTACCATCCCAGCACTCTTTACTGCCCCGTCCCCACCCATTTCTGGAAGTTCACTGCAAGTTTTGTGCTTCCCTAAATAAGAGATGCCCCAGGACTCATCAGGGCACGTATTCCCAGCAAGACACCACTCTTTTAAAGGATTATTTTCCTTTCCTCATCACTCAGGAGTCAGGAGATTTCTCTCTCGCCTAAACACATGAGGTCTACCAGAAAACCTCTCCCTCACTACAATGAAGGGTTTTGCTTTTCCCACAGGGATTTGACTGTCAACAGGGAAACTGCAAGGAGCCCTGTGGGATCACAGCACAAATTCCTGAGCTCTGCAGCTCCTGAGAAAGGGTCAGGCAGGACAGGCCGATTTCTTTGACCAAGCTTGTACCAGTTTGAAGCACGATCTGGCAAGAAAACAACCTTAAATATTAGGAAGAAAGAAACTTTGCAGAATTATTACTTCTCTTCACCGGGAGATCAAAAGTTCATTTTCCAATTGATGCTCCACTGATGTTTCTTTGGCTTAATGTCATAGAAGGGAAGAGATGAAGGTACAGGGAGGAGAAAAATTACTGATGAGGCCACAGCTATTTTGGAAGAGCTGGAAAAGCCCAAACCGTGCAGGTGAGATTTTTGAAAGCCTCGTAGCTCCCACCCACGCAGGAAACTGCACCAAAAGGTGCAAACCCAGCAGACCCGGCTTTATGGGGGCCACCAATTCCACCCACAACAGCAGAAAATCTCCTCAGGGATCCTCCACACCCCCAAACCATCCCGGAGCTGCCAGATTTCCCTTCCCACCGCCCTGCAAGTTCCGAGCTGGTTTTATGTCACACCTGAGCCCTGCTTTACCTGCACCCTCCCCTCACCTCCTTGCCCAGCCCGTGTTGCTTCCACAGAGAGTTCCCGGGGCTGGAGTTGAAGCCCACGGGCACCCTGGATCGTGTGTCGGGCTGTTTGCTGCTCCCTCCTTGGGCAGGGATGCGCCATCCTCCCGTTTTAATGAATTATCCAAGACCTGTCGGCAGCTGAGCCCCGGAGCTGCCGACAGCAGCCCGAGGAGGTTCTGCCTCTCACCAAAACACCCACGGCTGGCTCTGGGCATGAACCGATGGGCTCTGACCTTCCTGATGGGCAATTTGGGCAAATCCGGGCATAAAAATACATCCCGTCGCTCCCGGCCAGGCTCCTCAGCCCCTTCCCACAGCTCCCGGCTTGGCTCCCACTAGAGGTCACTGCAAAACCCAGTTTAAGTCGCAGTTTCCATGGATTTTCCTTCTTTTTTTCATATGCAATAGGCAGTTTTCTCCCCTCAGAAATGATTTTCCTGCTGGACACCGACTCCCAGCTCTTCCTGCCTCTGTCCAGCTGCCAAAAGCGACAACAACAGAGATTTCCCCAATTTCCAGCAGGATAAAACCCATCCATTTGGGAAATGAGCGATCCATGAGCAGCTGCAAGCGACCTCTCCATTCTCCAGATGAGGCTTCCATGAATTCAGAGCTCTGTATTTAAGGAGCTTCCCACCCAAGTCCCACCTCGCTGGGTGACGAGCTCCTAAAGGGACTCGTGGCAGGATCAGGTTCTGCAGGAATGGAAGAGCCCTTCCTGTGCCACAGGACACCTTGGTCTCCCAGCAGCATTCAGGAACTGGATCTCTTCCCTCGTGCCTCAGAGCACAAGCCAGGCAAAGGCATTTCTGACTTATCCTCAGCTGATAAATACTGAAGATGAACAAAACCTTTCAAAACTTAAAATGAAAAAACCCACGTTTTCACAGAGAACTGGGAAAATGAGCTGTTTAACAGCCAGGTTGTTTAGACCCCTCTGTTTCCCAACAGAATCAGGGTCTGGGAAAGAAAAAAGTAAGTTAATTCTTCCCACCCAGAGCACATTCGTCTTCCAATCTCTGTGAAAAACTTCCCCTTCCCACTTTCTCCAGAACTTCAAGCTTTATCTAAGGCTGGACACAGGAGTCCTAAAGCCTAGTTTGACCTGTTTGTTCAGCTCTGTATCCACCTGGCATCACAGAATCATGGAATATCCTGAGCTGGAAGGGACCCACAGGATCATCATCCAAATCCTGGCCCTGCTCAGTCATCCCAACAATCCCACTCTGTGCATCCCTGAGAGCGCTGTCCAAACATTCCTGGAGCTCTGGCAGCCTCGGGGCTGGGACCATTCCCTGGGGAGCCTGGGCAGTGCCCAGCACCCTCTGGGGGAAGAATCTTTCCCTGATCTCCAACCTAAACCTCCCTGACACAGCTCCAGCCACCCTGGAAATTTCTGTGACACCAAACTTTTTTTTTTTAGCCTGTTCTCTGTAGTTCCACCCCTGAGATAAAAGCAAATAAAAGTGGTTCCACGGGAAGGTGCAGTAAGTGAACATCCCTGGAGTCACCTGGTTCAAAACAGACATGAGATTTAATAGAGAGTGTCAGGCTTGCCCAGCACAGCTGAGCTCGGAGCAGCGCTGTTAACACACATTCCCTCAGGAACGTGGGAGCTCTGTTTTGGAAATACTCCTTTACTGCGACAGTCAGCAGCTCCCTGACCCATCCTGCTCCCCTCGTGTGCTCCAGGAATTCGCTCATTAAGAGTCCTGGACTGCAGGGATCACAACAAGGAACCCCTCGGGCTCTGCTCCACCCTCGGCTCTCTGGAGGAATTGGCCCGAGGGGCCGTGACCACGGAGAATGGAAAAGGAAGATGTTCTGCCAGAGGCACTTGGCAGGGTCAGCGGGGGAGCACGGACGCATCCCGGCAATCCTGGATCTCCCTACGGCAGTGACCTCGAGGTCAGGACTCCAGCGCTCCGTACGGATGCCCCGTGTCTGCTCCAGGAGCAGTCAGGACTCATCCCACTGTCCCCGAAGGAAATTCGGAGTGTCAGCTCTTGGCAGCAGGACTTGGGGTGACACATCCCCACCCAGGAAGAGCAGCCAGCCCAGGGCAATGGGAACACTTTCCCCCCCTCCCGAGGAAACCTTGGTGTGGCTCCTGAGAATTCATCTGCACGGCTTAGTTTTCAGATCAATGAGAACCCCGTAAAAAAGGGATTAAAGCAGAGCAGATTCCACCACGGGACCAAGTTACGCTCGTCCCATCACAGCCAAGCCAACAAAAGAAGCTGATTTTTACATCTCTCGCTGAGACTTTTCGCAGATCTCTGGAAACCTCTTTGAGATTTCCAACAGAACTGGAATGCTGGGCATGGACCACGCTTGGGAATGCAGCAGCCACGGAAAAGGGATATTTTGTGTGTGCCGGGAGGCACTTGGGCTGTCTGGCACTACTGTACACGCTCCTCGAGGCAGGAGAATTCATAAATACAATTATACTGTGGAAAAATTTACACATTGTAACCTAATTTCTTTTCAAAAGAATACAGAATAAGAGGGTTTTAAGGTTAATCAACAGCCCAGGGAAACGCCAAGAGTTCTTAAGGCCTCTTGTCTGTCTCCAGGGCATGGTCTGCTATAGACTTGTTAAAGGGTGACTGTCTGTCTTTCTCAATAGAGGAGAGGTTGAGGTGAACCACTTCACTTTCATAAATCAAAAGAAAGAAAAAAAGTGAGAAAATCTCCCGAGTTCAAACATTTCTTTAAACCCCAAACTTTAAATACTAAATGGGCTTCATGGCTGCCATTTTGAAAAACATTAGTTTGCCAAAGGACCCTTTTGATTCCTATTGGAAAAGCGAGCGCTCACAGATAATCCATTGAGAATCCAAACCCCCACAAAAGGCTCCCTGAAACAATCGCGGCGCTGCTGAAGGACAACATTTTTGTGCCCAAAAGAAAACATTTTAACGCGCTACAATCCATGACACATATATTCCTCCATTTCCTTTCAGTAATTATTCATTAGAAAACATTTAACGTCACTGCGGATTTCACACTGGGCAGTCTGCACACAAAGGAGAAGAGTTGGCCCATTTAGAAGGGGCTGAGGCCGCCTTTTCTCATCCCAGGAGCTCCAAGGCGGAGGGGGCTGCCGGACACAAGGGGCCGGCTAAATTGTGCGGTTAACGGTCAAAGCCCCCCTGCCTACTTTGACACTCATTTAAAGATGACGGGGAACAATAGAGATTTGTTCTTAGCAACTCTTTCTTGTGCCACAGGGTCCCCGTCGGCCGCGCCGGGCGCTCCGAGGCCTGCGAGCAGGGCCGGGGCCTGGGCCCACCTGCCCCCTGCGCTCCCCGCTTTAACACAACGAGACAGGTAAAGAATATCGGGCAAAAAAGAGCCCCATTCAGCACGTCAGCTTGAATAAAACAATGGCCTGTCGGGTTAATGCGAGCAGCTCGGATTTTGGGTCGGTGCCAGCAAGCCCGGCCCAGGTTAGGCAAACGCTTGCCGCCCCAGAATTTCCAGTTGGCACCAGTGCTCCCAGGTTAGGGCAGGCACCGAAGCGTTCAGGCACCTGACTTGGAGCATAAAACACTTCTTTATTGCTTTTTAACTCATAGGAAGGACCCTTGTGCTGTCTCAGCTTGTTTCACACACACACACAGGGATGAACATGGAGTTTTTGCTGCCCAAAACTCCGTGTTCATCCCTGCACCCCAGACATGCTGGACGAGCGAGGAAAGCAGCAGCGATTCCAGCACCCTTGGGAAATTTAGGACCATGTAAAACTCAGCTCAAATGCTGTCAGGTCAGAGCACAGGCACTGAACTGCTCATTCTCTCAGTTGTTGGCTTTTAGATAGAAATTTCAGGGTTTTCTTCATGCTTAGATTTACTGCTGCTGCTAGACCAGAGGCAGCTCCTTAATGAACCCTGCATCCTTATTAATTGCAGAACAGGATGGTTTATTAGAAAACATCAATTACTGATAAACTCAATGTGCTTCAGAGCATTCCCCAGCTGACAGAGCACAGGATTTCCAGCTGGAAAACTAAAATCCAGAGTTAAAAATCCTGGGAATACGGCAGGGCAGATTTATTCAATTTCTAGGAAAGAGAAGGATGGTCCTGGAGTATCTGACAAGGTACAGGGAGAGGAGCATTAAACCACAGTAAATTCACGTGCTCCAAGCTGAACACACCTCCAGGGTGTTTACAAGCCTTCAAGACAGAACCAAGAACCAGAGGAAAACAGCCCCAAAATCACATTTATGGACACAGCAAGAAGGCCACTGATAAAGCAAGGATTGGGATCACACCTCCCTTAGGAGGTGTTCCAACACCCCCCAAAGAACAAAGCCAGCATCAGAACCGAGAGCAGACGAGACAGGTGACACCTGGGACAACAAATCCCAGTCCAAACCAAGATCACCACTCAAGTTCCCACAGGAAAAGCCAGTTTTTATCACTCCACAAGAACTCCCCAAAAATCAGGGGCCGTTTCCAGAACATTTACACACCAGAGATTTGCAGAGGCTGCAATGAGAGGTCTGATTCAGGAACTCCAGCCAAGGTCACCCAAAGCTCACAGTGATTTAGGACAGGCCTTGCTCTGGCTCTGCTCTGTCAGGGTTGAGGGGACAGCAGTACCAGGGCTGCAGTTTTGGGCTGAGGATTTACTGGCAGGGCAGGATTTCAGCTGAGCCTGGAGACGCAGCCACGATGGGAAGAGAGAGCAAAAAGCTCCTCCAAACTCCTCCAGAAAACATCTTCCAGGTTTCCTGGACCCCTCGCACACAAAGCACTTCAGTAACAAGCATTTCAATTCAGGAGTCAGGCACAGAGACATTATCAGAGGCCACATCAGTGTTTCCTTCTGGGAGCTGCCACCTGGGAGAGGGGCACCAGACCAGACCTGCAGCTTCAACCAGCAAAGAGTCTCAATACAGCAGTGTCTGTAAAGGAAATAATTTACCTTCTCTTCAAAAAAATCCCTTTCCTACCCCTCAAGGTACCTTGCAGTGCACCCAGAGCTGGTTTTGAGAGTGGGAAGGGCCTGGTGGTTGGATCTGTGAGGACCATCCATCACTGCCTGCAGCTCTGAAGCCAAGGGAAGGGGAAGGGAACACTCTGCTCTTGGCTCCTTACAGCCACAGGGACACAGAAGGGACATGAAGCACCATAGGGACCCCTCTGAGAGCATCCAGGTTGGTTTTACTCCATAGCAAGTGTAGAAGGTGGGGGGGATTCTCCAGCATTCCAAGGGTAGCAGGACCCACCCATCAGGGTGACCTAAGAGCAGCTCCTCTGGGTTTGGATTTAAGTAAGGATCAAGACTCCTCAGGCAGTCACAAGCTCCCAGGCTCTGGTGCTGCCAGCCCCCTTCTCCACTGATCAGGAAAAATTCCCTTTTTTTCCATGTAGGTGAAAGTCAGCTCCTTCCCTCCTCCTTCGGTCCCACCATTCTCTCCAAAACACCCCAAAATCTCTTCTGCCTCTGTTCCTTGGAGAAGGAAGACAACCACTGCTCCCGGTCAGATCCCAGCTTGCCATTATCCAGAAATTCCCAGTTTAAAGCATTCATTAGCATAAAACCTTAGGAAGAACTCTGAACTTACCCCACTTCTCCACATTGCTACAAAAAAGCAACCTCAGACAAGCCAAGAGGGAAATAGGAGGAAAATTAATCCCTCCCACACCTTCTGAAGCACAAAACTACTCATTCCATGTGGGAATGGGCAGGGCAGAGCAGGTGGAGGCAGAGGGGACTCAGCTGATTCCTAAAGAGCTTCTGGATGGCTGACAGAGGGAAAGGTCATCCTCTGAAACAGGGAAAACCTGTTAAAATGGGCCAAAATAGCCACATTTTATTGGATTTAGGTGCATGTTTGAATCAGAAAGTGTTGCTATTCCTCGCCTTGAAACTTAAAATGTACCTAAAATGAACAAGTTTCTTTTAAAGAGTCTCATACAAGGAGCTTTGTGAATTATTTATCTGGTTTTTTATACTTAAAACTAAATGTTATTTGAGGGAGTAGAAATAACCACAGTGATTGAGATGGAAATGTTTCACCTATTAAAAATAACTCAGGGGGGGCTTTGGAGGAAAGGGATGTGTCGCCTCCAGGAGACTTCCCTGGAAGAATTCCTCACTATTTACAGGGAATGGAAATTATCCTGGCAGTCAGACTGAGAATTTCCCTGCTGCTGGACGAGGAGCAAAGAGAAGATGTGGGAAAAAAGCAGGGGAGAAAGGAGAAGGCAGATCCTGCAGCCAGTGCTCTGTCCTGGCTCCGCAGAGGAACAATTATCCCAGTAATTATCCCAGTAATGAATGTGCTCCTCCTGTTTGCTGGAATTCTGCCTCGTGTCATCAATACAGGAAATAGCCAGACAGGGAGTCCCACCTGAGGGGGGAAAAGGCCCCTCTAAATCCAAGCCTTCCTGAGGAGGAATTACTACTGAAAAGAAATTCCCTCATTCCTCCATCAGCTCCAAGCCTCAGTGGCAAGGTCCTTGTCCCAATGGATGGGCTGAATCTCCTGCTGAATTTTGGATTGACTCTGACTCAGCCGGACCATGCACCACATGCAGAGCAAAAATCCCTTCCGTGCTGCAAAAAGGAAAACTCCAGGGATTCACCAGGATCGTCCCACAGCCAGACACCCCCAGCAGCTCCGAGCTCAGCCCTCAGGACTTCGGCTCCCTGAGAGACCCCTTTGCCTCCCTCTCTGATGGGACCCACCAAAGCAAACCCGCCGTTACCTCCTTTCACTCCGTGTTCTCACCAGACTTCGGATGTGGAAGGAATTAATTGTGGCTAATTAAAAATTAAATCCTCCCTCGCCTTCGGTCACTGCATTTCTCGCTCTGCCTCAGCCCGTCACGCTCTGCCTCTGCCACCTTGTCTCCGGGAATAATTTCCTTCCTTCTCCTTGGCCTCTGCATCCAGCTCTGCCATCTGCCCTGCGGAGCCCGGCTCCGGCTCTGCTCCCAGCTGACCACCTTGGCTGCGGCTCCTCTCCCAGCGCCTCAGAGTCACTCCTTCCTTCCCTCCAGCCCCCCCAGCTGCAGGGCCTCCCTCCCTGCTGCCTCCCTCCAGCCCAGTCCCTCCAGGGAGCAGCTCCCCGGGAAGCTTTTCCAGCATGCTCCGAGCCCCCGGCGCTGCTGCAGGGCTGACCTTCCTGGGGTGAGCGTGGGCTCCGTGTCCCTCCCCAGCACTGAGCACGGTTTTCCACGGGAAGAGGAGGACAGGAGATGCCCAGGGAGCCTCTTGCCTCTGAGCAGGTCTTGACACACCGATGCTCAATAAATAAGCCAAGGATTAACCGAGTGATTTTGCGGCAGGTGGAATATTTGCCGAGGAGACCACAAGAATTTCACCCTCATCCAGGTCCTTAGGAGGCAGCTCCAGACAGAGAATGTCAAGGTTACCTGGATGTCTGTCCTGCAAAAGCCATGCCCAGGTTTTGTGATGGGATTTGATGGAGATTGCAGAGCACCACACCAAGACTGTGACACCTCTGTCCAAAGAGCCCAGCTCCAGAACCTCGGGAGCATTTAGGAAAACTAAACTGGACTGCTTAGGGAACCAGCCCACACCAGGGTTAGTGGTGCAGCACTGCAGAATTTTCCCTGGAAGTTTTCCTAAAGTCTGTGATGAGAAAAAGTCATCAGCAGCCACCAAGAAACCTGAATTAGAATTCATCATAAATCTTCCTGTTTTAGTATCTTGTTGGAAAAAAAAATTAAAAGTAGCTGGATTGATCCTGGAGTTCCATCTGTCATCTCCTCTGTCAAGGCTTCATTACCATGTGGGTGGGATGTCATCCCAGTCCCAGCTTCCAAGATATTTCTATGTTGAAGTCCAAAAATGCCATTAGCCAGCAGAGGAGAAAAGGGAACATTTAGCAGCACACAGGAATCAAGGAGAAAAGTCGCTCTTACCCCACATTGCCCAGGATAAATTCAGTATATATTTCTGCACCAGGAAGTTTGGGAAATGAGTCCTGATATTTGTGACTGAATTACATCAGTGGTGTGCTTTATAAAAATACAATTTTCAGATCGTTATCCCATCATTCAACCTACAGAAACTCACCACTCGAATACACACTAATACAGACAACAGAAACCTTCAAATACCAGAGTGATTGGGTTGGAAAGGACCTTAAAAATCCTCCAGCTCCAACCCCCTGCAGGAAATTCCCCATGGAATAAACCTCTCTGTTAATGCATCTCCCACTACAGCCACGATAATTTAAGTTACCTGGGCATCCATCCTGGCTGCTGTTACCAATTATTCCGGGGAAACCATTCACTGGGGGCTTTGAACCTGGGTGAGGTCCCTCAGAACTCTGGGCAGCCGGGCAGGGACGATGTCCTCACCCGAATTGAGCACCTTTAATAATTTACTGACACTGGGGACTTGGGCCTATGGCACCTGCATCCACTTAGTGGCCACTTTTCCAAGATAAGAACTAGTAACTGTATCTTCCTCGAGATAAGGTTGTGCCAGGGATCTTTGATGAGTCGGTGTGGGCGTTCTGTGTTAATTACAAACTACCCAAATTAGGGAGGGCAGCCTTTGGGTGTTTTGAGCTGGAGCCATCCCAGTTCGATGCCACCACGGAGCAGGCGGTGGTGGGTGCTCAGCTGCTCCTTCAGAACCCAGAGTGGCCGAGGCTGCAGGAGCTGCCCCGAGCTGGGAGCTTGAAGGTTAATAATGTATATTCCCTTGGTTATAGGATCTCCCTTCCCCAGGCTAAGACGTGCTTAAAAATTAACAGTGCAGATATCCCGCGAAGGAGGAGCAGGTGCTAAGACTCCACATGAATCTTTCATGTGATTCCAACTCCCAGAGGCAATTTTAGCAGCTTCCCTGCATTGCTGCAACCTTTGGGATCTCTCCACCTCACGGGGACGGGGCCCAGGGTGGGTACGGACTTCTCCTGAAGAAATTGGAATAAAACAGCCTTGTGCAGGATGAGGACTCCACTCTCACATGCACATATTGAATTCTGCCTTTCTCCTCCCCGGGGTCCTGACGTGGTGTAACCAGATCTGGGCAGAGGCCGTTCCACCTGCACCTCGCCAGCCTCACTCAGCATCAGCTGGTGAAAAACTACACCCCGAGCTCCAAGCGATTCCTACAGCTGCTTCCACACAGAAAACACTCATTAAATTCATCCAGGATTTATCCCGTTCGTTCCCTGGTGCATCCGAAGCGTGGGGACACGTTGCTGTGGGTGTTTGAACTCAGAGCAGAGGGCAGGGAGCACTTACAGGATGAGCAGCATCAAAATGTCAGGGTAAAAATCCCAGGGATGAACTTCTGGGAAATGCAGGTCAACACTGCCAAGCCACTCAGTTTGGATCCTGGGCACCTTCCAGGAAAGGGAGAGGGAACTAGAGGAATTAATATAACATGAGATGGTGTAATACAGAGATGAAAAGCATATAAATGTGTGTTATTGACTTAGGGGCAGAAAAACTGAGGAAAACTCATTAATTTTAAATAAATTAATGTGTTGGAGCAGAGCTGAGGGTGTCACTGAGAGTTACAAGAGATGGAAAACAAAGGGTGCTCATGGCCCCTCAAACTCTCCAGGAAGGTCCAATTTCTCCCTCCCAATCCCTTCTTTTGCTGACAGAAAATCCCAAAGTTCACCTCTGGTTACACAGACAAGGAAGATCTTTTCAGTGAGCTGGCCTGGACTGTTGGATGTGCCATGGACATCCCTTGTCCACCTGGATTGTTGGACATGCCAGGAAGGTGTTACCCTGCCCACCAGAACAGCTCTGTTCTCTCTCACACAATCACAGCTGGAAGTTGCCACCAGCTAAAATAAAAGCCCAAAGAGATCTTTCCATGCCAGCAGTGGAAAGGGAATGCTCAGGGAATGCTGAGGAATTTGCACAGAGTGGGAATTGTTGGATCATTTGGGTTGGGAAAGCTCTCCAAGATTGAGTCCAAGCTGATCCCCACCATGTCACCCAGCCCAGAGCACTGAGTGCCACATCCAGTCCTTCCTTGGACACCTGCAGGGATGTGGACTCCAAACCTCCCTGGGCACCCCTTTCCAATGTCTGACCACCCTTTCAGCAAAGAAAACACGGAAAAAAGCCAAGCATGGAATTAAAAGAGAGAAGGAAATGAAGCTCTCTGCTGACAAATGCAAAATGACAATTTTGTAGCTGGAGCCAGGGTGCTGTGATGGACACACGGAGCTCTTCAAACACTCCTTGCAACTCAGGCTCGAGACTTGAACCCAGAATCCTGCTTTCCTCCAGCAAAATCGGGGAGCAGGAAGCTCATTTCTATGCACAGCTCATGGGATGGCTCCCAGGAAAGCATTTCCCTGTGCCCTGTTCTCCCTGGCCTTCACTCCAGCACAGCCCCAGCTCCTGGCCTGCTGGACATTTCAGCAGCTGGCAGTGGCTCCCTGCCACAGCTCCTTTGTGTGCAGAGATCACCCTCAGCGATTATTTATTGCAGGAGTTCAGATTCCTGCCTTCCTGTGACATGATGAATGACTTTTAAGTAACATAATATCTGGTTTCCTCCTCTTTCACACACCCATTTCATTGCCAGGTGTCTTCAGTGACCAGATCCAAAGGGATTGGTTGCAGTCAAAAGGGAAAGAGAAATCCTTCACCACGTGCCCAGCCTCCTCTTGTTCATATTTAATGGAATTCTTGCTTGGGTTAAAATGATTATCAATTATTCACCCCCGTCCTCAGTAATTCCAAACATCCCAAGTAATAAATAACAACGCTCTACTGCTGTTAAAAATTCCCAAATATTTTTGTTTCCATTTTTGAAGCTCTTCTCCCGGTAACTGCAAGCTGGCCAGTGAATGATATCATATAAATGTATATATTAATTAAAGAATAAAGCAGGTCAGCAGGCCAGGAGCTTCAGGAGGCAGCACAGGGCGGATCCATCAGCTCACGATCCGAGTGTCTCCCATCACTGCTGGGAACAGCACTGGGAACAAAGTCCTGTCCTTTCAAACCAGCCCTCAGATCTCTCTTTCAGCCTGTTTTAACATTTGAAAAGAGTATTTTTTGTCTGGCTAAATTAAATCCTCGACATCTTTTGTTTCTAACCCACATTCTTTCTCAAGCTGGTTGAGAGGAAACAAAAACAAAGCGGACAAAAAAACCCCAAAACAACACAGAGGGAACAGGAGATAATTTGATCCTGGTAAAGTACAGGAAAACCAGAACCTGCTCTCCATGAGCCTCTCCAAACCCTGCTGCACCTCTGGAACAGAACAGTCACACAGAGGGAAATTCTGTTGTTGTAAGATTGGAATTGGAGATTTTTTTACGTTGCATTTAAAGCCCAGACAAGGTGGGGATCAATCACAGGTTGGACTTTATGGTTTGGGAGGTCTTTTCCACACTCTGGGATTCTGGGATCAATCCAGCACAGCCATGATAATCCATGAGCTTCGTGTAGCACCAAGGTGGTGTTGCACAGGCCATGGGATCACGAACGGATCCCGTCAAAAGTTCATATTCACACAGCAAATGAGGAATCAGGGAAATGTGAACTCTTCAAATGAGCAAACCCTTCTGTTTGCACCTGAAATTGGGGTGAATTCCTTAGGATGAGGATTTAAAGTTTCTTCCTAACAGGAAGACATCCAGAGAGAACATCACCGAGCCAGCAATGCTGTGCCCTGACAGGGTAGCTGGAACTTACAGAAGTGAGTGACTACAACAACTATGGGAGTGAAATGTTTGTTAACTCTGCCAAAAATACAAGGGGGGACACTGAAACCCTTTAGCTCTGGAGTGAATTTTCCCAGAAAATGCTATACAGAACAAGCACATGCACAAAACCCAGCACAAACCACTCCAGTCTCCCTCACCTTGATCTTCCCACAAAAACACACCCCCAAAACTTCAGCTCCACATCCACAACGTGGCTGACAATCCTTCCCCTCCCTTGTGTGGCTGCAGGGAATATTCCAGAGGGAATTCTTCTGCAGGGCCCAAATGCTGATGTGCAAGAGCCATTAAAAATCCCGAATTTGGCCACATAGGATCATGGAAAGCTGCCATAAATCCCAAATACTGCTATACAGAGGCATGGAAAGCTGTAATAAATCCTTTTCAGTCTCACTCCTCACACAGGTCACTAAATCTGTGCCATAATTTTGGGAGCGTGCTGCTCACTGGCCACAAGCTGGACAAAGGCCTTTTTCTCTCCAAGCTCAATGAAAAGGACAACAGCCCATGACAGAGCCCTCGTATCTCCTGGGATTTTGGGCTGTCACAGCAGGGACCTCCTGCAGGGCCAGGGAAGGAGGGGGGGTTCTGCCAGCCAGGATAGAGCCAACAAAAACATCTAATGAGAGGAAAAGCTGGGAAGTTCATGCAGTTGGTGCTGTCTGGAGAAGCATTTCCAGGCTGGCTGCGGGCATGGAAAATCATCCCGGAGGTGCCATCACGTCAACCTTCAAGTGAGTGGTTGGGCTGAATAAAAAGCGCTGC
Organism: Dicrurus megarhynchus; assembly: GCA_013399195.1. Classification (NCBI taxonomy): domain Eukaryota; kingdom Metazoa; phylum Chordata; class Aves; order Passeriformes; family Dicruridae; genus Dicrurus; species Dicrurus megarhynchus. Next base: position 70,414 of record VXAD01011239.1, on the reverse strand, counting down.
TTTGGTGGCTATTTTTGCTCTCCCACCAGAAGGGACGGCCTCTGTGTCCGGCAAAAGCAATGCCAGGAGAAAAGCTGGAGATCCAGCACAAACAGGCAGCAAAGGGGTCATCCAGGAGCTTCTCCATGCTGCAGGAATTCCCTCCTCCCGAGGCAGCAGGAGAAGTGAGGCACGACTGACCTTGGGCTGGGAAGGGTGGATGATGCCAGGGAGAGCAGTCAGGAAAGTGCAGGGCCTGGACAAACACTGGGTGATCCTTGCTCATTTTCTCCAGGACCATCCCAGCCTCCAGGCCCGATGTCATCGAATTCCCATGGTTAAGTGTCTGTTAATTAAACACACAGTATATAATTACTAATGCAAGCTGCCCGAACCCTTAAGAAGAGTAGAGATCCCGCTGTTCCGAACAGAAGGATCTTCATCCCAGATTCCTCAAGACACACTGGGTGTTACTTCTCGTGGGAGGAGTGCTGTAGGTTGTTTATTTGACCTTCAAGCACAGCTGAAGAGGGAAGTCCAGAAAATACAAATATATCAAAGGAAATGTCCTTTGAAACGAGTGTTTAACCTCACCTGTGTAAAGGAAATTCCAATATTTAATCAAAGCCTCCTGTAATTAGGAACCTTGGTTCCATGAGTAATCCAAAGAGGTTTGTGATGGATTAACTGCTTTGAGAACTCTGGCAAAGTTAAAGATTCAATAAAAAAATGACTTGGTCTTGCAGCCCGCAGCTGACTCAAAGAAAGAGCACAGGGAATGATTTACCAAACTGATTTACCAACTCCTGTGTGGCTGAAAACCACCAGAAGGGTGAGACAACTCCTTCCTCAGCACGGCCTGGAACACTCCTTCCCAAAGAAAACCCAAGACATGAACATCTATATTTACAGCAACAGGGTGGTTCAATTCCTTCTTTATTCAGAGGTGTTTTCACAGAAAAGCCCCACCTGATAGTGATAAAAATGTCCCTTCCTGGCAAAAAAAATCTCTGAGTGGAGCAGTAAAAATACCCATGTTGAGGTGTAGAGAGGTATCTTCACTTCTAAATCCTGAATAAACCTTCCCACAGGAATTTGGGGAAAACTTTCAGCAGTTTCTCTGTTTGCATGACACCCCTGCAAATCTGTTTAAAACTACCTGAGCCGTGTGAAGCTCTCACAGGCAGCCTGGGCTGATTAAAGAGTTGTTCATCACCACCCCTGCGCCCACGTTTGGATTTTTTTGGTGTAAAAACGTAGAGAAAAGGTCCAACAGGTGCAGGGCCAGGTCAGGTTCTGATGAACAGACGTGTCCTCACACCCCAGGCAGGTTTTTGCACAAGGCAGAGCTCCGAGCAGCAACGCTCTGCAAAAGCAAAGCCTGCAAACAAACCCCGTTGTTCCATTAAACTTAAAATACAATTTGACTCCGTCGTGGCGGCGTAGATGAGCTATCTGCATTAAATTGTGTTTAATTTAACTCTAGAACTATAGGGCCCAATTAAAAATAATGAGGCCTGTCTCCAAGTGTCAGGCTCAATTAGAGATAATGGGAAGTGATAGCTCCTGGAATAGATTCATTTTTGTCTGATAGACGAACTGGGGCAGGGGTCTTGGCAGGGGTCAGTGGAATAGACCCGCCAACAAAACACGGGTCAGTCAAGCTTAAGGAGTCTTAAGGAACCTGGTTATTAAATAAGGAAGTAGGAAGTAAATCAACTCCAAAAGCACATGAATAACCCCAAAAGATTCTTTTTTTTTTTTTGGTTGTTTTTACTGCTACATCCCCGTATATAGAAATTCATCTGAGCTTTAAACTGCCCGTCTGAACCCAAAGGCAGGACAAATAAAGGTTCAACCTGTTTGGCTGGGCCAAAGGGAAACTCCAAAAAAAAGAAGGGCCCAACTTCATATCCCAAGGAGTTTAGCAGGATTGATATTCTCCTGAGGCAAAAATTGTAGCAGAACCACTGAGCTTTTGATTTATACAAAAAAAATCAACCCAGGAATGATGATTTGAATGTAGTAAGAAACCAAGGTGTTGAAGTAATAACATCATAAGAACTCGAGCGAGGCATTCCGTGCGATGAATCGGTCGCTTCCAGCAATAAAAGTTGGAAAAAATTTGCCAACTTTTCCTTCCGAAAACGTGGCAGAGCAGCTCAGGAGCGAAACCATTCGCCCTCGAGGAAGCACAAATGGGTGACAACTCTTGGTCAGCAGACAGTGGCTGTCATTTTGGATGAGTAATTGATCCTGAGCGGGGAGGGAGACGCAGAGCGCGGGGCCCGTGTGGGACGTTCCGTGCGTGTCCACGCTCCGGGCACTGCAGGAGCGGGACCCTCCAGTGCCTCTGGAGCTCGTGTTGGGCAATCCTGACGCTCCCACCCGGCCTCTCCTTTTGTTTTGTGTGGGAAGACACTTTTTTAATCTAATGATATCTCTCTCCATGTCCAACGCTGCTGCTCGTGCACCGCGCCCGCGGCTCCTCGTCCCTGCTCCCCTCCCCCCTTGGCGGCCCAGCCTGCAAAGTCATGCTTTGAATTTAAATCTCTGCTCTGGGGCTTCTGAGGAGGGAAAGAACGGGTCAGGGTCTGAGCTTCTCCCCAGCTGCTCTGAAAAAAATGGGCAAATTTCTAATTGGAGCCCTTGTTTCTCCTCGTCCTTCCCTTCTCGCTCACCAAGAACCTCATGAGGGGACACAGAATGACAAATGTGTCACTGTTAAATACAGCAAAGGGTCACTGGCAATACACAGGGTCAATGTTATTCCCTTCCTGCAGGGTTTTATCGGGTTTGAAGGCTCTGGCGGACCCCAGGTCTGGGGGAAAACCTTCCTGAGTTGCCCCGATGGATGTGCTCAGGTGGGAATCGCCACAGGCAGGAAGAGCTTTGGAGCCTGAGCCAGGAGTCTGCACCTGTGTGGAACTCAGAAAAACAGGGAGTAAGTTTCAATTATCACCCTTAGGTATGATCTGGTTTCAAAAAAACACTATAAAGATGTCTCCATTTCCTCTGAAGGATACCCAGCTCCTGTCACGCAGCACTCGGGATTTGGAGAATTGCAATATTTGCACTCAGTACCAAAACTGCTCCTGGGATTCACAGCTGAGTGTTCCTGGTGGGAATTCAGCTGTGTGAGTGCAATGCCCCACCCCTGGCAGTGTCCAAGGCCAGGTTGGATGGGACTTGGAGCACCCTGGGATAGTGGGAGGTGTCCCTGCCCTTGGCAGGGGGTAGAATGGGATGAGCTTTAAGATCCCTTCCAACCCAAACCATTCCAGGATTCCCTAAGTACAAGGATGTGCATCCTTAATAAAACCCTCCTGATTAATTCACATCTTAAAATCTTAAGTTTGGAGCATTACACAGAATCAACTGAAATGTTTTAAACTGTACTAGAGACAGTTCCAGTCATGGAGCAACAACCCTGACCTTGCGTGTCATGGGTGTGACAAAAAGAGAAAAGCCAGGAAAATCAGATTTAATGTAGGGATTTGGTAGGTTGGCCGAGGAAAAAACATCTTGATGATGAGTAGAAGAAAATAAAATCAATTTTTCCATTGCAGCTTCTGAAAGGGCACCAAAACCCTGTGCTGACAGAGCACTGAAGTAAAAGCAAAGCCGAAGATTTGAATTTCCACGTATTAAATCCTGCCCAGAAGATCATTTTATTTATGGCTTATTCTGCCTCCCTCATGAAGCCAGAGATTGTTTTACCTTCAATGGCCAGGAGCAGACCCTCGGTTCCTTTGGAATCTCCCAATAAAATCAACTTCGTGGTGAAACCTCTCGGGAAGGCTCCAAACGGGTTCCTCCAGCACCCCCGAATCAATCCCTACAGCTTCACAGAAAGCCCTGAATTTGCTGTAAAGACTGAGATGTTGCTATCCCTTAAATCTGAACGCTGCCACCACCACAAGAATCAGACGTTTCTCTTACGCTGCCGTTCGCAGAGAATTCCGAATACAAAGAAACCCAGCAGGCAGCCGAGGAATCGCCCCCACCTTGCTCCTCTGATTAAAAAAGAACCTTATGGGAGGAAGAGAAAGAGACACATAATTCATCCTGAAGATACCAGGGGGTTTTTTCCCCTGCTGAGTGGCCCTGGTTTTGCCCAGGAGCCCACGGAAGCGCCGGGGTCGTCCCCGTCGCCCTTTGGTCACTTGTTACTGTAGCAGAAAAATCAGTTTATTCTCTTGTGACAGTAACCCAGGGAACAAATCCATGATGACACCGTTCCATGCATTCGTGAACTTCGTGGCCTCGTAGGTCACTGGACAAATCTCTCTAAACTGAACTGTTGACAGTTCTTTGCAGGGTTCCCCCCAGGAAACTGAAGGTTAATTGACCATTCTTTCAAACCATGAAATGCTTTTGAAAATGTTAGTTTTAAGTCTCGTAGCCTAAAAGCTGATGAAGCAGCGTGTTCTGTACTGGGGTGTCTTCTAATTACTGGAATGAAGAGTTATGGCCAGGGAAGGTGCAGAAATGGTTTAATTAGACTTGTGTGTCATGGAAGCAGGAAACAATATTCACTAAATCGTGGGGTTGGTGAGGGCAGAGCTGCTGAGGGAGCAGGAGAAGCTGCTCATAACGCAACTGGCGATTTCTTGATGATGTTCATTTGGTGACGGCCTAATTAAGAGAAGGGTCCTTAGCTTTTCACTCTTAAAAAACCTCAGAAAAACACCCACAGGCTTCTCTTTGCTCGTGTGGCTGCTCTTGCTGGCTCCAAAGGAATGGTCGCTGCTGGATTCTGAGGGATGCTCCCACCTGGGAATAGCTACAATGACACAAATCCTCAGAACCAGGAATCCCACAAAACACCCAATGCTCTGGAACGCCTGGCAGGACAGGAGAGATGATATCCCTCTTTTCTGAGGGATGATGCATGGGTGTAACTAATTCCATATTCACCAAAGTTTTACAGAAACCAGGAAGAAAACAGAAATCAAACTGTCCCTTCTGGAAGGATTTATCCCACTGAGTTTGGGCTTTGCACATTTGGGTGTCACTCCGACATCCAGTGGGTGCTGGTTTTTTTATTTGAGAGAAAATGTGTCTGTGATACACTAAAATGTCACAGAAACAGAAGCCAAGAAAAAATTGTGTGTCTGTTATTAACACTTTTCCCCAGAAACCTTGAAGAATGTTCTACTTGAGTATCTCCAGTCGTGGCTGATAACCCTGATGCCCTCAGGAGTTTTGAGTTCTGCAACATTTCTGGTCCCAAACCAGATTTTGGCACTCTCTGCCATCCCTCTGCTTCTGTGTAAGAAATACCAATTTAAACGTGGCCACATTGGGATCCTCAGACCATCCCTGTCCCTGTGCCAACGGAATTCCCTTACTGGGAAGGAGAATGGGCCAGAATGGGCTCTCTGAAGCTCCAGCTCTGGGTGCAGCAGCTGATGGGGTTTTTCACGAGCTGTGCCTCCAGCTGAGGCCACCTGAACCCTCAGGGATAAATTTCCCAAAATATTTCCATAGTCACTCGGCATTCATTGCTCCTACAACAAAAAGCTCTGCATTTGCCCAAAGATGGGAGCAAAGAGCTCCAAAATCTCCTTTTTTTTTTGTTTCTTCTTTCCTTTTCACCTACGAAGAGAAAGAACTTCATGTGAGCACAGGTAGGGATAAAGCACTGATTGCCATTATTTGCACGGCTCGATCCGTGGGGATTTGCAGAAACAAGAAGGGATATCAATTTAGGAAAAGCTCATTTCTGTGATGAAGGAATAGGTGAGACCTACACAGGATCCTCAGCTGTAAATGAACCACAGGCTACAAAAGAGCAATAATGAGATCAGAAGTGACAATTTGAAGGGTTGAAGTTGTCTCTTCCAACGACAAACCAAATTATAACTCACATCCATCAGCCAACAGCATCTTGATTTCCCTCTGGTTTTTGGGGAAAAAAACAATTTCAGAAGTATTTATTTCATCCCCTAAATGCAAAATACAAATATTAATTCTATGCTGACATAATACAAGGATTTGTTCTAATTCCATTGCTTCATATTATTGCATAGAATAACCACTGCACAGTTATAGCCCCCTATAAACTCATTTTGCCCCAGACTAGACAGAAATTGGGGCAAAATATTCTTGTAGTTCGCTCAGAGAGGTAGAAACGGTGCTAAGCTTAGGTTTAACTGGCTAAATAATAAATATATTGTCAGGCTTTGTGTGTCTTTGTGGGCTGGGTTTGGGCTTCTGCCAGCTCTTAAAGCACAAACAATCCTGGCTCTGCAGGATTTCTGTTGCAGGGGCATTTAGAAGCCCCCAGGCCCAGTTTTCCAGGCAAATCATGGAATCCCAGAATGGTTTGGGTTGGAAGGGACTTAAATCTCCTCTTGTTCCATCCCTGCCTGGGACACCTTCCACTATGCCAGGTGCTCCAAGCCCTGTCCAACCTGGCCTTGGGCACTTCCAGGGGTGGGGCATTGTACTCACACACCTGAATTCCCACCAGGAATAAGCAGCAGGATGGATTTTGTTCCTAAGAAAGAACAAATTCACATTAAAATCAGTGAGGAGCTCAGCTGGCAGTTGGAATTTCAGGGTTGTGCAGGGCAGCAACGTCAATTCACAAGGATAAAGATTAATTTCTTCCAGGCCAGGCTTCCAGCACTTCACAAGCAGGACAACATTTTCCCTGTGGGATAGAGAGAATTAATTCTAGGAACAAGAAGCTGCCAGACTCCAAAAGGAATCCTCATTTGTTGGTGTTTGTTGCCTAAAGATTCAATAAAACAAAACAACAATGAGAAAAAAATGGTTAGAAAAAGTAGTAATGACCTTTGGAAGTAAAAATGGGGTTTTAAAGGGAGTCAGAGCAGGTTTCCCTTTGTTTGTGAGGCACTGCAAAACTTTTCCAGAGCAGATTTTCCAGGACAGCTCTCCCGGCAGGAGCCAGGCTCCGGGACCTCCGGTGTTTTCCTCACCTTGGCCATGAGGAAAAGCTTTCTGTCCGTTACATCCATGCATGTAATCAGGGATTGTGCCTTTTGTCACACTCCCAGCCACCATCTGTGTGCTCCCGAGTGGCCAGACGAGGGCTAAACCCCCATCCCGGTGGGATTAATCTGCAATTTCACACTAAATGATTTTTAAGGATAATTTGTTAGGATACAGTATCCTGAAATAAAACAAACGGTCAGTGCTTTCGCAGGGGGATAAAAGGAGGGAGCTTGTAGAGTTTCCTGTGTTTCCAAGGGCTTGGACAGAATCCATTTGCACATTTTCATTCCCATGTGAATGCACGCAATCCTGGGAAAAGAGCCTGTGGGTAATGGGAATAGCTGCTTTTTATTTCTGGGGGTGAGGGTACAAGCCCAAATCTGGGCACTGGAAAGGGGATGAAGTGGAACCAAATTCCCATCTCCACCCGGGATTGAGAATCCGAGTGATGAAGTTTAAAATGTGAATAGAATATCTCACTTTTGCAGGAAGGGGACTGGAGGGATAAATTTAACCGAGTAAATAAAGGAGGAGCTCAAGAATCCAATCTTTCCCATCAAACAAAGCTGGCTGGAAGCGTGAGAGGAAATTATTCCTCTCTAGGAAACACTAAATGCTTTTAGAACTGAATTCACATCAGTATTTCCCCCTACATGTTTTAGATACTCAGGAGGAGAAGGATGAAAACCATAATCAGAAAAACAAAGCCAAGTGAGGAGTAGGAAGAGCCGGGGTCAGGACACACCGATGTCCTTTCACAAAAAAACTGATGATGAATAAACATGAAGCTGCTTTTCAGCCGTTCGGGGTTCACCACAAAAACCACAGGTCCCAGTCCAAACTGCCTGAGGAGGGGGAAATATTTTGGGTTTTTTCCAGTCTGACCACACAGAGGTCACCAAAATCTTCACAGGCTTCTCATAAATCTCTGCTTTTGAGGGTTTCTCAACTCTCCCTTACTTTTTTATTTTTTCCCCCCTAATTTCTCCCAAAGCAGTGGAGAGAGTGGAAAATAAACCAAACTTGTTTTGTGATGACCTCAGCTGGTAGCAAAACGAATTCAGTTCGTCATCCAAAAGAAGTTCCTCCAGTTAAAAGAAAATCTATAAAAATTAAAGATGCTTTAGGAGGAATTCACACACAGGAAAGCGAATGCCTTTGAAAAACAAATCCCTATTTCACTTCTGCTGTTGCGTTGCATTATGTGCTTGCTACAAAGTCGTTAGTCCAAAGAAAGGAAGGAGTTAATTGCTGAACAATGTTAATTTAAAGGCTACGTGTGGTTTTTTCATGCCACCAAATAAATCAGACAGAAATCAGATCAACAGAGATGCTGAATGCACATCTCTCTGCTAATATTCCCTGTAAAAACAACTTCAGTCGTGACAGGTGAATTTGAACTCTTCCCTTAACTGAGGTAAGACTCCAAACGAAACCAGAAATTGTCCACATCTTGTGTTCTTGTGTTTTAAATCACAGAAAGGACCGCAGCTGATGGATACTGGCAGACAGCACACCCCAATATTCCTTTCCATGCCATTCCCATGGGCAGCATCATTTCTCCAGCCTAACAGGAACTGGTGAGAAAACACCGAAAACAAGGAAAAAACCCCAATTTTTTAAAAGTCCAACCATCAACCTGCAGTTCTCCTGCAGCTCCAGCTTGGAGCTGACCTGATGGAACACAGAACAGCTGGACATCCCTGGGCTACGGAAGGGGCTGGAACAAGGTGGGGGTTGAGGTCCCTTCCATCACTGTTCTGTGATTCCACAAATTCCTCAGAGCTCCGTCCTGCCCAATTCCAGCACCTCCAAGGGCAGGGACTCAACACCTCCCTGTGCCCCTCACAGTGCTGGACTTCCCTCATTGTGAAAATGCTCTTTGCTCCAATTAACCGGAATTTTCCTTGTTGGAACTTGCCCCTGCTCCTCCAGGTGTTTGGAGGACTGAGCCCTTTATCCCTCCCCGTTGCAGGTTAAGCTCCCCCAGTGAGCAAACGGGGCAGGAGCCACCCTTTGCTCCTCACCTGGTGCAATCCTGCCCTTCCAAGGTTTGCAAATCTCCTGAAGCTGGAGAAACCAGCCCGTGGCATGGAATGTGTTCCTGCAAGGAAAGCAGCCAGGGGAAAAGCTCAGCACAATGGCTTGAACAGGCTCCAAGGAGAGCTGAAAGGAACATTGTGTTTTATCCTCGCCCCTCCTGCAAATATTCAGCTGCAGGAGAGCGTTTTTTGAAGTGTTTTTTAGGTTTCAAGGTAAGGATATGACGACTCTGAGATGACCTTTTAATAAGTTACAGCCCGACGTTAATTAATCCAGCCCGTAATTAAGGGAACACTTGCAACTGTGCAAACTCCACGCCTCAGGCTCTGCCAGTACCGTGACTTTTCCTCTTATTTCAGTCCTCCAGAGGTGACTGATAAAGGCATTGATTTATAGAAGTATTGATTAATCTCCGCTTCTATTGACAGCAATTAACGGAGAGAGATTTGACGCTCGTCAAAGTGAACAGATTCTCATTAGGAGCAGAAAAAAAGATCTGTCTTCACATTTCGCCCCCTCCAGACTCTGTGGTAAACTGGCAAGCACGAGGAAATACATTTATCATGGATCTTCTGGGTTTTCCTTGTGCAAGGATTTTGGGAGTATTTCCACATTGCAGCTTTGCTGGGCAGAGCCTAAAGGACCCGCTGTCATCACTGCCTTCAAACTGCCTCTACTTAAAGGCCACTTTGCTGACAAAGAAGCTTGGTCCCTGTTCTGATGATGGCCTTATGGGGAGAAAAATCTGGTCTCAAGAAGAGACCTGTCAGTCCAAACCAATATTTTCTGGGGCTGGATCTCTGATCTGGGGCTGATGTGGGATTTGACCTTGGCTCAGCTGTTTGCTCCATGTCTCTCCAGTACTTGGAGGAAACACTGTCCCAGATTTGTGTCATTATCGTCAGAGTTCACTCCCTGGTGGCTGAACCACGCTTTAAAAGCCTCTGGTGAAAGAGGAGGCAGAATTACGGTGCTCAGAACGAAAGATTCTATTTCTTCTACCAGCTTGCTCCAAGCCCCGTCCAAACTGGCCTTGGGCACTTCCAGGGATGGCGCAGCCACAGCTTCTCTGGGCACCCTGTGCCAGGGCCTCAGCACCGTCCCATCCTCATCCTTCCCATCCTCATCCCTCACCTCCCGCAGCGCTGAGGCTCAGAGCGGGCGCTGCCTGCCCGGGGCTGTCCTGGCTCCGCTCCCGCTCCAGCCGCTCCCGCGCCCCTTCCCGCGGCCATCCCGGCACCGGCGGCGGGCGGGGATGGGCGGCTCCGGCCGCTGCCTCCGCTCCGCTGCCGCCGGGACATCGGGCACCCGGTACCGGGCACTGAGTACCGGGCATCGGGCACCGGGTACCAGGCACTGAGTACCGGGCACCGACCGCTGAGCATCGGGCACTGAGCACCGGTACCGGGCACCGGGCGTTGGGCACCGGCTTCCCCGAGCCGCCCCCCCCGCTCCGCTCTCCTCCCGTCCTCCTGTTTGAACGGGCAGGTCCCTCCCCCTCCTCCCTCCGGAAAGTTGTACAAAGTTGGGTTAATCGGGGTTTTTTCCCCCCCCCTTTTATTCGCTGCTCTCCGNGGCGGGGGATGGGGGACGGGGATGGGGACCCCCGGGCTCCCTCCATCCATCCATCCCCGGGGCAGCGGGGCTGGGGACCCCCGGGCTCTTCCATCCCCGGGGCAGCGGCGCTGGGGACCCGGTCTCCCCTTAAGCCCCGAGGCAGACGGGCTGGGGTCTCTCCGGGCTCGCTCCATCCCCGCGGGTGCGGGGCTGGGGGTTCTCCCTGGCTCCCTCCATCCCCGGAGAAGCGGTTTGGGGATTCTGCCGGGTTCCTCTTCCATCCTCAGGGCAGCGGGGCTGGGAACCACCAAACTCCCTCCATCCGTGGGGCTGCGGTTCTGGGATTCTCCCGGGCTCCCCTTCCATCCCTGGGCGTCCAGGGCTGGGGTTCCCCGGTTCCCCTCATTCCCGGGGTAACCGCAGCAGCTCCAGCAGCTTTTTCATCCAAAATGCGACGGACGCTGTTTGGGGGATAAGAGCAGCCCGAGGCGGGAGCGCTCCCGGCTGGCTCGGTGCTCCCGGTACCCACAGCCCCTGTCTGTAGCTGTCCCTCCCTCAGGGGTCCCTCTCCGGGATGGGATTATCCCCCGTGAAGTGTTTTCCTGCTTTTCCCAGTGCCACCAGCGCACCTGGGGGTGCCGGTGCCAGCGCCAGGGCTGTGCCGTGCCCCGGTGCCGGGGCTCGGGCGGGGTCGGTGCCTCCCGCCGCTGCTGAAGTGCTGGATAGCTACTGCTGCTGACCGCTGCCTTCTGCTGCTTTCCCAGGAGATGATAGAGAGCGATATCCCGTCCATAATGTCAGGAATCCTTAGGAATTCAGGGCAAAACCACCACCCCTCGCAGGAGTACAGGTGAGGTTTTCTCCGTTTCAAAAGACGTGCGCTGCACTGGCACAGCTGCCCGCTCCTGTTGCTTCCTCCTTCTTCCCTAAAAAATCCCTTTAGCGTGTAGAAATCCACTTTTCTTCCTCTTCTTTATTTTTTTTTAAAGTTATCTGCATTAATTCCCCACTCTAAATAAGATTTCTGAGCTGATGAGCGGTTACAATGCATTCCTTATTTAGGGACATTGCTGTTTAAAGCATTCACAATGGGGGCATTTGGATGCAGGCTGGACTTGATAATCTTGGAGGTCTTTTACATCCATAATCATTCCGTAATTCCATGATTCTGTGATTTTGATACTAACCTGTATTTGATAAACACACCTCCCAGACCTTGGGCTGACCTCTCTCTAAACTCTCCATCCCGGGCGAGCGTTGTCACAGAAGGATATCCTCGTGAAATTATAATAATTTAAAAGTTCCCTTTCAGATCCCTTTTTGCATTGTAATGGAGCAGTCACGGAGAGACTGAACAAGTGCAAGAGACACTGGAGGTGTTTTTAATTAAAACAAGCACTTGTGCAGCCCTCCAAAGCACTGACACGTCAAAGGGCTTTTAATATGGGTGGGAACAAACCTGGCTTTGCCAAGAGCCTTTCATGATTTAATTTACCTGCAGCACCGTGCTTCTATTTATCATTTCGAAGCATTGTTCGAGGTTACAGGAGGGTTCTGCCTGAGTTAACAGAGCCCTGGGTTATGTTAGGTTACATTTTGTCACATGATGCAAAGCTCCAAGAAACACAGAACGCACACAGCGCGTCCCGCTTCTCACAAAAAAAAAACCCACACAGCAAACCGGAAGAAAATTAATTTCTTTTTCTTTAAAATGAGCATTGAGAGACTCCTTCCTGCCAGCCTGAGGGGTTTGCAACCTTTCCTGGGGCTGCTGCAGGTATTCTTCTCCCAGCCTGTCTCTATTCAAAATGCAAACGCCGCGGCGCAGCCTCTTGCAGCTCAACAAGGGATTTGTTACAGTCCCCGCAGCCTCTGGGGAAAAAGGTCTGCGCCTCTGGCTTTGCTGTTTACCGAGGCACTGTTTGCTCTGGGCGTTTTTCTCGGCTCCGTAAATATTGGTGAAGAAATGATTCGGGATTTAAGGAAGGGTGTGGGGTGAGAGGGACTTGTGGGGACGTGGATTTAAGGCTGAATCTTCGGTGCCCTGCAGAACTCAGCACCTTAACAAAGCCCCCTCCCCTTTTTTAGGGAGAGAACTATCCTTTAACTCAGAGCTGCAGGAAAAAACTGGCTTTGTGGGGGGAGAAAGATAGGATTTCTCTTCCTGCAGTTAAAAAAACTGTAACTTTCTGTTTTTCCTCTTGTTAAAAACCAGCTTTGGGTTCTCTGTGAAACATTTTGAACTCAGCTCTCTAAAGTTTTTCACCCATTTGCGATTTCTTTACCGCGGCTTTAAGACGAATGATTCGACCTCGTTTAGTAGTGGCAAATTCTGATAAAAATGCATAAAATCTGAACTGCACCATAAATGCAGAGCAGTATTTGTCCTACTTCATGAGAAAACACTTTGGATTATGTAAAAGAAAATCTTTTAGACTGAATGATTTTAAGAAAAGAATAGACCTGTCAAATTCTATCAGCTCTGTTTACTCTCCTGCTGTCACCACAGTCCAAGACTGGAACCCACAGTCCCGAGTTCTCCATGGGGGAGCATCAAGGCTCCACAAAATGGGGGAATGGCCTCCAATTAGCGAGTGGGAGGCTGGGGCTGTGCTGAGAATACTCTTCTGTCTCACTTGGAATCTTTCAATGGGACAGTTGGACTTGGAGGAGCCCCGGCTTTGCTGCGAGGAGGGAAGGCTGGGAAGGGAGGGGATCAAACCCCCAGACACCCATGGGTTTGCAGGCAGATTATGCTTACAGCTGGAAAAACTTGGGATTTGGGAGTTGGTTTTTTTTTTTGGTAAAAGGAATGTGGGGGGAAAAAATCCCTGATTTTAGCAGAACTTTGAATCGTGTGGCTCCAAAGCATCTGCAGTAAATTGGCCGTGGCTCGGGGTGGTGGTGAGACTTGGGCTGCTTCTGGCTGCTGGGAGAAATCCCAGGACTTTTTGCCCGCCAGTGAAATGATTTTAGGCAAATATCTCTCCCTGTGGGATATAAAACAGCACAGGGATGATTAAAGGCCATCAGATCTCCTCCACTGCCTGTTTTTATGCTGCTGTCACTGCCTGGCTGCAATGCAAAGTAATTCTTTATTTTAGCAGCTGCCTCTCTTTGCTTCCTCCAGAAAACACCACCATGTTCAACATATTCATCCTCCTAGGGCTGACAGATATTTCTAATGATTCCAAATCACGTTGAAGGGAATGGAAGGACAGGATTGTAACACACTGGGATTTTTTTAACCCTCAGCGCTTTATCCTCGTTAATCATCATTAACAATTTAATGTGGTTTAGATAAATTTTGATTTTAAATCACAGCACGGGCAGACCACGAGCTTTCCACGCAGTGGTGGCTCGTGGTTGTTTCAGCACAGAGCTGTGCAAATTCCAGAAGCCAGGTCAAGGCTTTTCCCATGGAATCTACTGGGGCTGATTCCTGGGAATTCAGGTTCTCCAGCACTGTGGTCTTCCAGCAATATTTTGAATTGAAATATGGAATCTGTTGTTTTGATTTTAAGATTTGATCCCACAATATTTGCTGTCAGGACCACATTTCTATTTTTTAATGTTATTGTGTATTTCCAGTTGACAGAGGCCTTGTGGAGCATTTTGAAGGCCTTGTAATTCATTCTCTCTGTGTTAAACAGGAATTAAGCTTTAAATAGATCTATTTTTGTTCAAAATGTGTTAATCATTCATAATTCAACGTATTAGTGGATTATAGTGTGCTTTACCCCATTTTAATTGTCCCTTTGATTCTTAAAAAAGTTGTCTATAGTCATTAGCTCATTAGTCTGATCAATTTTTTGCTGTAATTACTTTGTGTTGCCATAAAGTGTAAAATCAGATTAAGAAGCACAGGGCTGCTGTAATCCATAAATTCAGGATGCGACAGCATTCCAATGGGGAAAAAAGGTGACAAAATCTCAAATTTGAGCACATTTTAGCTCTAAGTAGTGCTCTCATATCTGTTTTTTGGGGTTTTTTTGCACTGGGATTTCAGGAGAGGAAGTGACACCTCTGTCCCCCGGGATGGAGGGAGGGATGGATGGATGGATGGATGGATGGATGGATGGGAGGGAGTGTGCACACAAAAGGTTACAAACGCATCACTAACAACACCCTAATTGTTCCTGGAGAAAATGCCAGTGTCCATTGCCGTGACATTCCCGTGTGTGCGTCTGACAGGCACTGAGATAATGACTCCGAGTGCCTCAGGAATTCCAGCACGGGAGTTGCTTCATTCTTTCAAAAAAAAAAAGTGAGAAACCTCCAAGGAATCAGTCAAACTGGATTGATTTAAGTGGATTAGCACGACTGTTTCCTCGGCACTCCTGAAATGTGCTGATCTGGAGGAATAAAAAATTGCAGCCTTTTCGCTTGTCCCAAAGTCCCGCGGTGACGGCCGGGCTGGGAAGGGCCGGTTTGGAGCAGCACCTCGGGATCCTGGGAGGCCAGAACGGGTTCACCCCTTACCTCAGAAAGGGTTCTTGTCCAAAACAAGGAAAGGGAAAGGGAATTGGGACTTTTGCAGCATTCCCTGGGGATCTCAGAAGCTCGTTGCACCCATTGACGAGTGCGGGAAGCGGAGCTGCTGCAGGCCCAGAGATTGAGGGGGTTCTGCCAACCCTGCCCAGGGCCAGGGTGCAGAGCTGATATTCCCTTTTTGCTCCAGTAACACCTACACATGAACAGCAATATCCAAGGAAAAAACAGCTTCCCAGTCAGACCATGGTCCTGTTTTTAATACACAACATTCCTGCAGCGCCCGGTGCTTCAGCGCGTTTTGCTTGTTCCGACATCGGTCACAGATCTGATTTTCGGTTTGTTTGGTTTGGGTTTTTTGACCAAACAGGTCCCAGAGTCAGATCCCAGCTGCATTTGGCAAATCCCAGCCTAGGGATGGTTAGAGCAGAGCAGGGAATGGGTGGCTGGGGATGCAGTGCTGCCATCACCCCTCGTTTCCTCTTGGGTTTAGGCATTATATATTTTACTGTAATCCAGTTTCCACTCATCCCACAGTAAACTGGTGTAATGGGGGTTGTGAAATGTGCAGCTGGGATGGATAAAAGGCTCCAGGAGTGCAGCTGTAGCCTGTTCCTAGTGCCAAGTACCTTTGCAGGAGATTTTCAAAGAGTCCAGCATGGTGCAAGGAAAGGAGACCAGCAACACCCGCCAGGTTAATGATGTTATTTGCTTTTTCCTCACCAGTTTTGGTTCTGATAATCCAATGTTTCTTGATAAGGAGGGGCTCTCTTTGTCCCTGGACAGCTGCTTAATTTCTGTTCTGATTTCCAGCAAGGCCAGAAATAACTCAGAGATGTTGAAGATGGGGAGGGGGTGGGATGATGGTTTGGGACTGGGTGTGTGTTGTGCCTTTGGGGAGGAATCACAGACCAAAATCTCTGGGAGCTGCTGGGTAAAGCCAGACAGGAGCTGGGGCAGAAACAAGTTGAAAGGGGCAGCTGGTTGTGAGTGTGGAAACCAGAAAATAGTGGGGGGGGAAAAGCACCTGGAAGGCAGGAAAATGGGAGGGGAAGGGCAAAAAGGGAAGGAGTGGAGCAGTGGGAATGAGGAGCTGAAGGAGACGGGGAAGTTGAATCCTTCAGTAAAACAGAGGACACTTCTCACCATGGACACAGCTGGGGAGTCACAGTACAAACCTTTTCCTTGTCTTGATTATAAGAACTCTCTGTGCTTGTCCTGAGGACTTTGTGTAATCCCAGACAAAGGAAAGCAGTTTCTCATCACCATTCCCAGAAGAGGTTTTCTTAGGATTCTTCCTGTCCAATTGTCTCTCACTGGACAAACCATTGCAAACAGCTAAGAACCTATCACCCAATTGCTCCTGCTGGTTGAGCAGTTGTGCCACCTAAGCCTGGGTTAAAAACTCAGGTGGCAGTGCTGGGAATGGGTAAAAAAACCTGTGCATTGAGACTTAAAACTGTGGAATACCCCAAATGCAGCTGCAGGGTTTTGGCCTGGCTTTGTTTGGGGTGGAGGTGATGAGTTGTCACCACACACTGGGTCGTTGAGGAGATGGTCCTCACAGCCTCCAGGGATGAGTTCACCATCCCATGGAACATGGAGGTGGGTAATTCATGGACAGCTCCCCTGGCAGTGGTTCCCGAGGTGAGGAACCACCTTAGATCCAGCTCCCTCCAACAGCTCAGCCTGAGGAAAGGTGGCAGAGTCCCACTGATGAGTACAGGCTCAGATCCAGCTCTGGTGTTAAATTCCTGCAAGGTCAGGCCAGGAATGACTCCAATTCCAGGATGTACCAGCAGGATGCTCTTGATGGGGGGTGGGGAATGGTAAAGATACCTTTAGGTAGCTGTGAGTGAAGATTTTGTGCTGCTAGCAGGCTCTGGTGAACTTTGCCAGGTGAGCCCAGCATCAGATCTGGAAAGGGATCTCATTCCAAGGTGCTCCTGATCCAGCATTTCCCTGACAAGACAAATATTTTGGGCAGATAACTGCAGAGCAGACAGCAAAGACTTAACAGTGCCACGGAGCATTTCTGTGTCACTTCCACTTTTCCAGGCACTTTTCACAGGAGGATTTATGGATCAGCATCCTGGGACAGACAGGAGAACCGGGGATAAATCCTCAGCACCCTCTGGATTCTCATCCCTTTCTAGGAGAGAAATGCAGGGGGTGTTGTCCTGCAGAGAGTTGAAAGCAGGGGGGTAAAAGTGGAGTTGGGTGATTTCACCACACCCTGAAAAATAACACCACCTTTACAACAGGTTTGGTGGGACTAAACCCTCCCCTTGCCGGGATTCAGTGGCTCCGTGGCTGTTCCAGGAGCCCTGGGAATGAGCAGGGGAGGCTCAGCAGCGCATTAATTACAGCCTATCACTATTTATCTCATTTACATGCACTGAAAGGCTGCTTTTACCACAGTGCCCCATTGTGCCAGGGGCTGTGAACACCCAGCCAAAGGCAGGAGCTCTGACTCCTGGAGTTTATCCTCCTGGAGTTTATCCTCCTGGAGTTTATCCTCCTGGAGTTTTTCCTCCTGGAGTTTACCCTCCAACGTGAGACGAGCAGGGAGGGTGAGGAACAGAATCCAATCCCACCTGATATTCCAACACGTACTCATGGATCTGTAGCTGTCTTGGCACAGGGAATTTTCAGGTCAGGAAGACTGAACCCTAGGAGATGACAACGCTGGTTATTCCCGTGCTTGGGTGTCTCTTTTTCTGCAGTTAAATTATAATTTCTTCCCTGCAAGCAGGGCACACATTGAGCCTGTGGCCTGGGACACGTGCTGGGTTTATGGTACAGAATACCCCCGGGCTTTTAGAACACCTCAGCCAGGCAGCAATGGGCATTCTTTAAAAGTTTCACCTCCTCTAAGACATGCGAGATCTCAACATTGGTTTTGAAGGCAGCCTGAAGAATAATCCTTAAATTTGAAATCATGGAATCACAGAATTATCAAATCATGGAACCACAGAATCCCAGAATGGTTTGGGTTGGAAGGGGCCTTAAATATCATCTTGTTTCAACCCTCTGCCGTGAGCAGGGATGTAATTCTGATTAAATATGCTTCCCCCCACCCCCCATTATTAATTGAATGTTAATCTGATAACTAGCGAATCCATTAAAAACAAAACCAAACCAAACCAAACCAAAACACAAAAAATCACCCAAACAAACAAAAAAACCCAACCCATAGTGAACAGCCTGAGGTGGTTTTAAAAGAACTGTAAACTCGAATTCAAACAGCTGTGCCATGGAGGGGAGGGGATGGGGAAGGGAAGGGAAGGGAAGGGCACTGACTCGGAGAACGCTGTCTTGCACACTTGTCTAGTCATTAAATATTACTGCGTCTTCCTATGTGTTTCAAACAGAGCCTCACGACTGTGATNNGGGCAGGACAATTAAGCGGGGTCCCCAAAGACAATGGGGGCCACGTGCCGCGGGCGGCGGGCGTTGGGCGCACAAAGGGCCGGCGGCTCCCCCTCAATGGAACCAACTGTTGCAAACGACCCCCGAGCCTGCCCAGTTTTCAAATCATTTCATGCCCCTTGTTTTCTTCCAATCCAGCCAATCTCCGAGCCGGGAGAGCCGTCACCTGATGGGCTTCTTTCTTTTTTTTTTTTTTTTTTGTTTTTTTTTTTTTTGGTTTGAAGTCCCCAGGCCTCACAAAATAACGGCGTAACCATGGCAATGCTAATTATTGCCCTATAACTACAGTAGGAGAGAGAACACGGGGTAGGCTGGGAGG
>VXAD01011239.1:15627-51614 GCA_013399195.1 Dicrurus megarhynchus | reverse complement strand
AGGCGGCCCGGGAGGGCTGAGCCGGGCGCTGGCGGAGCGCGGCGGGCGCTGACCCCGTTAGTGCCGCCTGGGCCGGCAGCGCTGGCAGGGCGCGGGGTGCCAGATGGCGAGGGGACGTGTGTTGTGTGTCGCCTGTCGCTCGGGCAGATTAATGGGAGGTTTGTNGGCAATGCTAATTATTGCCCTATAACTACAGTAGGAGAGAGAACACGGGGTAGGCTGGGAGGGAGATTTGAAGAGGGGTTTGTTTTTTTTTTTTGGCCAGGGTTTGAGCTTTTGGCTCTTGGTCCTGTGTTGATTTTTCCCCCCTTTTCTTCTTTTCAGAATCTTTTTGCAAACAAATGGCATTCTGCTTTAAAGATCTCCCCGGCAGTGGTTCAGGGAGCTTTGATAGGTGTTTCTGGAATTGCTGAATAGAGGAGCTGAAAGCTCCAGGGCAGGCAGGCACGGGAGTTCTGCCGTGTTCTTTTAAGCTGATTTAGAGTCATGTAAAACATAAAAGATGCTTCAGCAAGAGACCAGATTTATTTAAGGCTTCCGCAGCATCAGTTGGCAGCAAACACGCATCAGCAGCAGACACCACTTTTAACACATCTCTGAGAGCTCTTGAAAGCCTTGGGTTTGAAAGCAAAATCAACTGCATTCAACTAAATGATGTTCTTCTGAGAGATAAAGATGTTTTCCTGCATCTGAATCCCTTTGGGTTTACCCTGGGTGTCTAATGACAACTTCCTCAAGGTGCCGGTGACTCCTGGAGTAGTGTTCCACATTAGTTAATTAATTTATTTAGCCTTTCATTTGCAAGAATTCTTTTATTGACTCTAACGGGGAGTTTGAGCCACACAGGAAATAAATTCCAATATCCCTGTTTTGTACCACACGCTCTGTCAGAAGCAAAGCAAAACAGGTGATCTGGAGCACGTGAAAGGTGTCAAAAGCAGAGCTTTAAACCAAAAGCAGCCTGTCACAGCTGTGCCTGGCATTGTTGCTAAAGGCAGCCTGGCAGATACAGTGCCTCCAGTGCCAAACCTTTCATCCTGATCCTTTACTCTGTCAAAAACTGCCTGAAAATTGATTTTTTAAGTATCAATAACTTCACGTATCCGGATGGAAGAGATCAGCAGGTCCGTCCGTGAAGTTCTCTTTGTGCAGCTGCTGATCCGTCAGCACTGACAGGATCCAGTGGCTGGGAAAAGCTTCTCCAGGTGTTCCAGCAGCAGCACCCACATTCCCCAGGAGCTGGGGGCACAGAGCTCCTTCCAAGGCTCTGGATTTCAGGGTTAATACAGAACCATCAGGTTCAAAGTCCTGACAGGTTTCTCCCCCATCGAAGCCAAACAGGTGCAAATTTCTGTCAGATGTGAAAATAAGGAAGCACTTTGGGGTCATTTCCAGGCAGTTTCTCTGCTGGGTCGGTCCCTGGGCCTCCTTCCCCTACAAATGTTCCACAAGAAGTTTTCTTAACCAAAATGTTTCAAACTCAAAAAAGGAACACGAGACCAGGCAAAGGGTGTCAGTGACCAGCTGTGAAACCGCAGGGCACGTCCGGATTTGGATATGGAATTCCAGCCTGGTGCTTTTCCCCACTGACCTACAGGAGCTTTGGCATCCCAGCCATCTCTTTCCAGGGCTAATGCAGCACCATCCACCCCTGCTCCCTGTTAACCTTCCCTGCTGCTTTGCAGACTCCTGGCTTCAGACCCGTCCCAGCTGAGCGAGGATGAGCTCCCGGGGGATTTGCAGTCCCTGTCCTGGCTGACATCCGTGGATGTGCCTCGGCTCCAACAGATGGCCAGTGGGAGAATGGATTTCAGCCTGGGGGCCCAGAATGCCATGCTCCAGCAGACAGGTACTGTTGGGATGGGAAATGGGAATAACTGCTCCTTAAGCAGCACAACCTGCCCCTGCCACTCCCCCTCAGGCTCCCTTTTCCTATCGGTGGATTCCTTTTCGGTGCTTTGCATTTTGCTTCCTGTCCAAAGACCTGGAGCCTGTTGGCTTCTCTAAGGGCTCTGCTGGTGCCTTCCCTTCATTCCAAGAGGGAGAGAGCTCCAGCACTGGCAACACTTGGATTCCATGGGAATTTCTGCTCAGTGCAGCTGCTGGTGCCTTGTTGGGCTGAGGTATTTTAAGTCCTGGGTTTCAGAGGTTTTCAACAGCTCTGAAATTAGGAAATTAGGTAATTAATCATTCTGCTTTGTTTCAACATTGATAAAACGAAGAGCACCTCATTTACCTCACACCTCTTTGCTTCATGCAGCAGCATGTGTTGGTCGAGCTCCTTTCTTTCCTTTGTGAACACCCTTTAGGTAAACACACACCGTTCCATGTGGCATTGCACAGCCAGAGCTCAGCCTGCCCGAGAGCACAAATCCTCCAGGAGCACAGCTAATGCTGAATGTGTTGTTTCTCTTTTGTAAGACCCGGTGCTTGTGTCACCACCGTGGGCTGTTAAACAGCTGCCACCTTTCATTCCCTGCCTAACGAGTTTTGGGAGCGGCTGATGTCATCTGGGCAAGCTGCGAAATGCTCTGGCTCCTCTGGGGATGGAAAGCCAGAGAGGTGGGATTCTCCACTCTGGAGCTTGCCTGTGTTCAGCTGCATCCATCAACCCCCGGTGGCAGCCCCCTTTCCTGAACTGTGCTTCCACGGGAGCATTCCTTGCCTTCCTCTCTCCACGCCAGGTCCTGTGGGCAACACGATGCACTCGACACCCGGAGCAATGATCCACGTCCAGGCCAGCCTCCCACAGGGAATCCTGGGCCTCAATTCCATCTCAACACACGGAGCAAATGTAAGAGCAGGCCTCGATGGCTCGTCGTTGCCCCAGCTCCTGAGACCAGGGGTTGGTAATTCCATGCCTGTTGTGTTTCTCTCGGCAGATCAGCCCCTACGCCGTGGGTGGGCAGCTGTCCCCTGGTTTGCAAACACAGCAACAGCTCTTCCCTCCTCCTCCTCCTCCTCCTCATCCTCCTCCTCCTCACTCCCAGCAGGTGTTTGCTCTGGCCCAGAACCCCCAGCAGGTACTGGTATGTGCTTGTTGTTTGTCGTGAAGTACCTGCCAAGACCAAATCCAGGCGTCTTTTAAAAGAAAACCAAAATATCCCTAAGCCTGCACACCCACGGGCATTTTGCATCCAGCATCTCCCTTCTTTTCCCTCTGCACACAGTGTAACCCAGCAGCAATCTACAACTCCTCCTACGGGACACAGCCACACTATTCCCAGCCACGCCTGGCTCCCCATTCTGCCCAGGAACTGCATCCAAAGCATTATCCCAAGCCCATCTATTCCTACAGGTGAGTGGGGGGCAGGAAGAACATTGCCTACAGCCTGTCCTGGGATGGCTGGGACACTGCAGGGGTGTCTGAGTCCTTCAGAAGGGAACAAAAAATCCCCTCATCCATCCAGGGGTTCTGTGGAAGCTGCCTCTGAGGGGTAGCAGGAGTGAACAAGCGAAGTAATTCCTGGAGAGCAGCACAGGGGTAGGACAGAGGAGTAAAATCTCAAGTGGTCACAGCACCAGGCCTGGCAGAGCCCAAGAAGGGTTTGGACAATCCTTTTGGGAATGTGGTCACTCTTTGGGGATGGTGCCATGCAGGGCCAAGAGCTGGACTCGATGATCCTTGTGGGTCCCTCCAAACTCAGCTTATCCCGTGATTCTGTGACTTCTGAGCCCTCGGGAACAGAAATCCCAGGATCCCAGCTGTTTGTGTCTGAAGAGGTCCAAGGTTGCTAGACCAGAAGAAGGCCTGGAGGGACAGGACAAGGGGAATGGCTTCCCACTGCCAGAGGGCAGGGTTGGGTGGGGTATTGGGAAGGAATTCCTCCATGTGAAGGTGAGGAGGCCCCGGCACAGGCTGCCCAGAAGAGCTGTGGAAGTGTCCGAGGCCAGGTTGGACGTGGCTTGGAGCAACCTGGGCTAGTGGAAGGTGGCAGGGGGTGTGTTGGAGTCCAGAGTGCAGAGAATATCTCTCTGCCTGTTTTTAAGAATTTAACCCCCCTGGATGGCACCTTCTTTGACCTTCGTCCATGGAGAAAATTATCCACTCTCCGGCAAGAAGTAGAATCTACACTGGTGTGAACTAGGTGATGGGATATTATGTAAGATTGTCACAGGGTGAAAAATCTAGAGTTTTTAGGTTTGTTAATATAGTAAATAGCTAAAAGCAAAAAACTCCAAAATAGAGGATTGTTGTTGTTCTCCAGACCTTCTTCTTCTTCTTCTATTCCTCCATATCCTGCAGTAAAAGTAGTTTGGGATGATTGGATAAAGAATTCCGCAGTGCCTGTCTACGTGACAGGGTGATTTCTTGAACATTGGTGGAAAAGTAAAAATACCTTTCGTTTTAAGTTTTAATTGGGTAATTTACCTTTAAAAAGACTGTGCAATCTAGATTAAGTGGCCATTTCTGGCATTCTTTGCTCTGTGCTGTGTCTGGGTCATGCTACTTCTCTGATAAGGCTTAATAAACAACTATCTGAAAGCAGAGAAGGCTGAAGGTCCCGTTCGTCTCCGCGCCTTCTGGCAAAGACTCTAAAAATCTCCCCCATCAGGGGAGATCCAATTAAGGCACGAAAAATGTCAGAGGTGGAACTGGATGAGCCTTAAATTCCCTTCCCACCCAAGCCATTCCATGATTCCAAGCCGTTCTCGCGTTTCCCCGCCCACAGCTGTTTGATCGCGATGGCGCTGAAGAACAGCAAGACCGGCAGCCTGCCCGTGAGCGAGATCTACAGCTTCATGAAGGAGCACTTCCCCTACTTCAAGGTACCTGAGCATTCCCAGGCTGGAAAAGCCCCACATTCCAGCCCCTTTTCCCGCCCCGCACCGTAGCTGCTTCCATTAACCCCTTCCTGCTCCTTGCAGACGGCCCCCGACGGGTGGAAGAACTCCGTGCGCCACAACCTGTCCCTGAACAAGTGCTTTGAGAAGGTGGAGAACAAACTGAGCGGGACCTCCCGCAAGGGCTGCCTGTGGGCCCTCAACCCTGCCAAGATCGACAAGATGGAGGAGGAGATGCAGAAGTGGAAGAGGAAGGATTTGGCTGCTATTCACAGGAGCATGGCTAACCCAGGTAGGGCTGGGATCCCACACCCCATCCCGCACGTCCACGGCGTTCCCTGCAGGGCTCCGCTGCCTCCGGGGTTCCTGTTTGTAGGAATATTTTAATGTCGACTTGCATTTTAACGCCCATTTCACAGAGTTGCGTTTTAATGCTGCTTCTTGCCTTTTCTTCTGCAAAAGTCTCCCTTTCCTAAGTAATTTTCTTATTTATAAAATAGAAATTATTTATTTATTTATAATTATTTATTTATGAAATAGAAATTATTATTATTTATATGTTATTCTAAATATGTATTTATTGTATTTATTTATGTTTTTTAATTTCTTTATGATTTCCCCCCTGATTTTTAAAAATTTCATATTTATAAAATTTCTTATTTATAAAGAAACGTATTTTGGAAGCTTTCAGGAGCTCGGTATTGACAAAATCAGCCAGAGTTTTTTTGCTACAAAATTAGTAATGTGCAGTCGGTGATAAATTACACATTATTTGTTTAAAAGCAAAAGGGCCACTGAAAGAGTCAGGAAGTTTTTGTACTTATTTGCCAGCTAAGCAGAATTCTGAGTGTTCCTCTGAGCACAGAGTTCTGCAGCTGGGGGTGAGCTGCCATCAGGGGTGGCTGGGCTGCTCTGCAGTTTCGTGATCATTTCTCAAGGAAGTGGATTTGGGGAAGGAATGGAATTCGGTGGCATTTCTTTGCCCCCTGCACGGTCCCAGCCTGTGACAGTCAGTTCATGGCACAGGTGCGTGGTCGTGCTTTGGGCAACCCCTGCTTGATCAAACGGGTTAAAGCATCTCTTTTCCTCCTTGGAATGGGCAGAGGAGCTGGACAAGCTGATCACGGACAGACCCGAGAGCTGCAGGCGGCCCAGCAAACAGGCAGAGCCCGAGGGGCCCCCCCTGGGCCGGATCTCCGTGTCCCAGCTCCAGCCCCAGCCCATCATGACGCTGTCCCTGCAGTCTCTCCCCCTGCACCACCAGCTCCAGACCCAGGCTCGCCTCGCACCCAACTCCCCGGCACCTGCACAAACGCCTCCTCTGCACACCCTGCCCGACATGAGCCACAGCCCCCTGCCCCAGCACCCCATGGGACGCGCCCCGGACTTCCCGAACGTGGCGGTGGACATGAGCACGGAGGTGGATGCTCTGGATCCCAGCATTATGGATTTTGCCCTGCAAGGTATGGGGGGGAAGGCACTGGGGGAGGGCACAGCTGGGGTTTGTGGCTGTGTTATCGCTGAATATCCAACCAGGATCCTCAGCGGGATGTTTTAGGATGGGGCTGAGCTAAAAGCTGGTGTTGGATGTTGGCATCTGCAGGGTGATTTCCTGGGTCACCCTTGGTGGATTTTATGCCCAGAAGGTGGGATGGCAAAGCACCTTCCTGGCATTTCAGGCGCTGCAGGGGTGTCCAAGCAGCTGGATTTGGGACACCACATCTCTCTGCCCCCGGGAAAACAGAGCTCTGCTCATGGCTTGGGGTTCTCCTTCTGTGCAAGGAGAACTTCCCCAGTCTGTGGCGATGCCTGACGTGGTCCTGGGTGTATGGTGAGCACAGGCAGAGAGGTGCTGTCTGGAATCACAGGATCTGGGGGAAAAGACACACTTACTGCCCAGAAGGGTCTGGAATCTCAGGATTTGGGGGTCAGACACTTGCTGCCCTTGCACCACAGTGGTCCCACCCTCGAGCAGCGAATGAAGCCCTTTAATCCTGGCCTGACCCCACCCAGCACCCCGAGGGTGGGGGATGTGCTGCTGTGAGCAGGATTCCATCTTTTCCAGGGAACATTTGGGAGGAGATGAAAGACGACAGCTTCAGCCTGGACACCCTGGGTGCCTTCAGCAACTCCCCCCTGCATCTCTCCGACTGCGAGCTGGGCACGCCCGGCCTCACGCCCGTGTCCAGCGGCAGCGACCGCTCCTTCTCCGACCTGCAGGTCACTGGCCTTTACACCACCTACACCACCCTGGACAATGTGGCAGCTGCTCAGTACATGAACCCCCAAGGCAACAAACCCATCCCTCTGCTCTGAGCTTGGCACCGTTCCACGGATCCCGAGGGACGGTTCTTCCCCGTGGTTAAAATCCGACCGGGAAGCTACAAGAGCTCGTCCTGCTTTGGGATGTGTTGGCTGCTTCCAGCGTGTGAGGCTAAAATAAATCAAGCTGGGACTGGTAGAACCACTTTTCCCCCATGGCAGGGGCACGGACACTTGTGTTGTGGGACTGGGGAGCTCTCCAGAAGGACCTGGAAGGCAGCAGGAACTTCCACTGGAATGTAACTGAGCTAAAAATCACCCAGTTAAGGGAAATAAATTTATTCTACACCGTGGTGGAGCTGCTGTTTCACCACTGTCACAGAAGCCACCACGAGCCAAGGGGCTGGCCAGCCCCAAGTTGGTTGATTGTGCCCCTGGTGTGTCATTTTTTTCCTAATTTGCCAAATTGGACAAAGACCTCCCACAGTTCCTGGAGACATTTGCACCACTAACGCTTTTCTGACGTAACTGTTGTTAATTTATTGTTAGGAGGTAGGAAAAAAAGGAGCAAAACCACTAAAAAGGAAAATTCACCTCCTTAGCAGACCAATGTTGTATCTAGATTTGTAAAAGTCCTCACCCCTGAAGGAAGTGGTACTACTGAACTATTAAACTGATCACTGGCTAGAGGATTTTAGGAATTATGCCTATTTTTAGGATTTTTTTAAAAAATAGATTTGTTTATAGTCTTGTGTATTGTGCTTCTGTCTATTCTTGTGCTAGGCAGTATTACTATTTGTAAATTTATTTATATTTATTGTTATGAAAAGAAATTATGTGAACTGAGCACTGTTCAATTTGTATAATGCTGCAGTAACCTGTTTTACAGCCGCTAAATTATTCACCATCAGAACCACAACCATCTTATTACAGTTTTTATGCTACATTTCTTTAATAAGCACTTTTGATACTGTGAAACTCATGCTCTTTAAAAAACTCAGAGACCAAATATTGCCACTATACCTTTCATAATAGTCTTTGCTAATTAACTAAAAAAAAAACCTGATGCTAATGTAGCTTTTAAAAAAAAATGTTCAAACCCTGCTTTGTACTTGGTGACATAAACTGCAAATAATGGGATGAAACATCTGAAATATGTTGGAATTTAGCATTTAGTCTACTTATACCTCTGTGAGCAAAAAGTGATATTTATATCTTGGGTTTTGTCTGTTCCTGTGCATTCGGAGACTTTCCCGGTGCCGTATCCAGGTGCTCCCAGGTTTTTCTCTCCCACGCCCATCCATGGATTAAAGCTGGAGGGTGCAGGATGCTGGAGTGGCCCCAAGGGGCACTTTCTTGCTTGAAAATATGAAGATCAGGGGCTTGGAAACATCTGTGCCTGTATCCTCCCAGAGCATCCCTCCATGGCAACCTCTTCCAAAGGGCACCATGATGCTCCACGTCCTAATTTATTGTCCAAACTGACAAATGTGATTAATGATCCTTTGCCGTGACTGGCGTCACCTACGATGTCTTTGCTTTTTTAAATAAATATTTCTTAGCACTACACCTGGGGCATTCTGGATGTGCTGTGTGGTGCCTGCCCTGGTGGCACTGTGGGACCTCCTCTGCTGTCATGCTGGGCTTTTCCAATCTTCATTCCCTTTACAGACCCTATGGCCAAGTTAAAGGTGGATCCTTGGCTCAAATGCTCTAGGAGAGTAAGAGTTTACAGGTATTTACTCTGAGAGTTCTTCCTCCACAGTGTCACTCTGTTCCTGAAACCCTCTGAAATGCCTGGAAAAGCTCTGGAGTGAGGACAGGGGCTGGCAGGAGGGATGCTCAGAGCTGCCCTACCCCAAACAGGTCTTGTGCCACAGGGAAGGGGCTGCCCTGTGCCACAGGCACCAGGCCCTGCTCAGGACAATGAGAGAAGACACAGAGGTCAGGGAGTTCCCTGGGAGCTGAGCTCACTTTATTGACACCTTCCAGCCAGGAAGAGACTCACAAGACCCTTCCCATCCCCACCTCAGGACAGGGAGACCTCCCACAGACCCTGTGGGACCCCCCAGCCCAGTCCCAGGAGGTGTCCAACACCTTCACCCCGTGGCAATACCAGCACTGCACTCGAGCCAGGTGTCCCACCTTCCATGGCCATCCCACCTCCTCCTTTTGAGCCCAAGGTAAATCTGTGCTGGGGAAATGACACAGCCAGAGGCACTGGAAAACTTCAAATTTCCCCTCCATGACCAAGATGGTTAAGGGCTACCTGAGCAGCAGGGTACAGGTCCCAGCAGGTGACAGCTGCCCCTGTGCTTCCAAGGAGGAGCCAGGTCACTGGGGCAGGAGCACCTGGAGCCATCCTCCCTCCACTCCATGCTCTGCAGGAGCCAGAAAGGACACGAGATGGACAAGAGGAACAGTCAGGCCAGTCAAAGCCTGGTGGATCCTTGGACATTCCCACGGGAGCAGCTCCCAGATTAGCTCACTTAGGTCTTTCCAGGGCTGTCAGATGCTCGTGGTCACATCTACTCTTTTCCCCCCATCAAGGGGAAGGATGACAGAAATTGCTCCTCACAGTTTATAAAGCATCACTTGGAGGCTGCTTCTCATTTCCTGGTCTTGGTGTCTGGTCAGTTTGAACCCGGCCAGCCGGACACCAGCCCTGGCCAGGGGTCTGTGCCTCCAGCTCTGTCCAGTCTGGTGAGACATATCTGACCTGGTGCTTGTTTGAAAGACCAAGGCCAGGGCTGGCAGCTAAAACTGGAAAATGTTTTAGATTCCTTTTAAAAACAAGTTCTGCACCAGGTCCAGATTCCAGGCTTGGCTCGGGACAAGTTCTTCTTCTGGGCAGCACCCCCAGTGCCAGAGGGGACTCTGCATGGATGGCAAGACCATCTCCATGGCTCAAAATACAAGCACTGGCGTCCTTTATTCAGGCACATGAGCAAGAGTCCAAGGCTTCAGTTCAAGGGCTGAGGAACTGGGTGGGCAGTTGAGGTCTGGTCATGTCCTGGTGCTTCTCCTACCCCGTGGCAATTGCCCAGCTCAGGAGGGGTCATCAGTGTCCACCCTGGACAGGAGATGGGCGACCTGGGCTTTCTGCGGCCCGGTGATGTGCTGAGCCATCTGCACGATGCAGTCCATGGTCAGCTCGGGGTTGGCCTGGAGCAAGCTGCAAGGCACAGGGCAATTTCCTGAGAGGCCAAAGTGAGAACTGCCTGGTGTCCAGCACCTGCTGTTCCCACACCAGGGATCAGCATACTGCTTCTCATCCCAGCTCCCACAGGGTCACTCACCTCCGGATGTGCTTGAGGATGTAGTCCCGCTTCAGGTACTTGATGTTCTCCCTGATGGCCGACTGGGTGCCGTCCTCCTCCTGCATGTGCTTCTCCAGCCACTCCACCACTACCTGGTTGTTGTCCCAGAGGTAGCCCTGGGGAAAGCAGCACCGTGGGCAGGGGGTCCCCGAGCTCCCCCTTCCTCCTGGAGACTCAAATCCAGGAAATGGGATTTTTCTTCCCAGTCCTGCACCTATGGCACAGCACACTCCCCCATGTTGCAGCCACGGGGTAAAAGGTTCAGTCTGCAAACTGAAATTCAGGAAACATTTGCAAACCATTTAAAATGCAAAAAGGTTCCTTTGCAGGTCCTGCTTCCTGAGGCAGGCACAGCAATGTGTGGGTCATTTGAGAGCAGCTCAAATGCTAAAGACCTCACTTTTGCCCTGGGAAGCCCTGTCATGGTAGAAAATGTTTATTTGGGGACCACTTTGCCACCGCTAAGCACCAGCACCCAGCTGGGGTCACCTGATTTGAAGAGCCAGCCCCAGCCCAGGGCTGCTTCACCCATCCTCACCCATTCCCGCCACCCACTGAGGCACCACTGAAACCTCAGAATGATGGGAGAACGAGGTGAGATCCTTCAGGATGCCCTGGCTGTGAGGGTGCCTCAGGAAGCCGGAGCTGGGGGTACCTTTTCAGCTCCTTCCATCTCCATGAACCAGCGCCGCAGCATGGACTGGATGTGGATGTGGCTGAGCTCGCTGTTGGCCTTCAGCACCTCCCCCTTCACCATCTCCTCCAGCAGCAGCCGCCGC
The DNA here is from genome assembly GCA_013399195.1 of Dicrurus megarhynchus. Taxonomy (NCBI): domain Eukaryota; kingdom Metazoa; phylum Chordata; class Aves; order Passeriformes; family Dicruridae; genus Dicrurus; species Dicrurus megarhynchus. The sequence continues at coordinate 40,468 of VXAD01011239.1, read as the reverse complement.
AGCCGCCAGTAGAGGAAGGAACGGGCGCTCTTCCACTCCAGGATGTCCTGCGGGAACCGGAGCACAGCCCGGGTTTGCTGGCAGCTGCTCGCTCCCAGCTCCGGCGGGATGGAGGGCAGAGAGCAGCCCCGGGGCAGGGATGTCACAGGAAGGGGATTTTCTCCCCACCTTTGTCTGTCACCTCAGAGCCCTCCCCTGTGCCCGGCTCACCGTGATGACCCCTTTCTCCTGCATGCGGCCCGGGGTGTCGTGCAGGTCAGCAAAGCGCACGGCCACCTGGTGGTACACGGGCAGCAGCAGCTCCTCCCGCGCCTTCAGCTGCTTCTCCAGCTCCCTGCGCTTCGACTCCGACAGCTCAGGGGTCCCTGTGGGACACAGTGGGCTGAGCAGCCCCCTGGTGATGCCACCACGGGGTCCCCTCGGTGCTCCCACATCAGCTACCACACCCAGAGCCACGGCTGTTTCCTTGGCACGCTGAGCCACAGAGGCCATGGCCACCAAGAGGTCACACCGTGCTCAGTGCCTGTCACGTGAGAGGGGAGGTGGCATTTGCAAGGACTTTGTGGGACCGTGTTGTAACAACAGGGGCAAGGAGCTCCCAGTGCATCAGGAACCAATTTAACGTGGCCATGGCCATCCTTCATCTCAAAGTGTGGGAGAAGACCCCAGCCCCATTTAACCCATTGACAGATACAGGTGTTCTAAAGCACCACCACATCCTCTCGGCTCCACCATCAGAAAAGACATAAAGTGTTTTCCCAGAGGGACACCAAAGAACTCCTGGTGGTTGCCACTGAAGTGCTTGAGCCTCACGTTTAACTTCCACTACCAATGTCCACAACCCAAAACTCCCTTCCCTTACCCAACTGCTCCACCAGCTTGGCATAGACCGTATCGATCCTTCTCATGGTCTTCACCAAATCCTTCTTTCTGAACTTGATCTCCACTGTTCCTCCAGGCTCCAAAATGCCTCCCCTGGAAGGGAAGTTTGGTAAAGCAAGGATTGGTCTGCATGGGAGAATCAATCCTAGGACAAGATGTCCAGGCAGCTGACACACTGAGGTGTTCTGGATGACACACAGAGGTGTTCTGGGTGACCCACAGAGGTGTTCTGGGTGACCCACAGAGGTGTTCTGGATGCTGACCTGCTCTCCTTGTCGGCGTAGAGCTCCACGTGCAGGGGGTTGATGGTGGAGTCGATGACCACCCAGGAGCCGCCGCGCAGCTCCGCGTGCGGGGGGATGTACACCAGGACAGGCTGCTTGAAGTCCCGCAGGCTGTCCACGATGAAGGCGCCGAACTTCAGCATCTGGTCGTACATGTCTGAAAGCCAAAGGGACTCAGGGTGTCCCAACTGCCACTGTCCCAGCCTCCTCCCAGCTGCCCAAAGCCACCTTCTCCAGAATTCTCCCTAGAATCAACCAGCAGGAAGCCACCACCCCCTGGGACCTGTGCCCTGCGATGCTCCATGACCTCCCCAGCCCAACCCCACATCCCAGAATGGTGCAGACTCTGGTAGGCTGGGCCATCCCAGGACCCTGCGGGGTGGCAGGGGTGCCAGAGGTTTGTCACACCACGGGAATCTGGGCATCCCAAGCACGGGTACCTTTCATGCCGCTGGAGAAGCCTCTCCAGTTGGCAAAGATCATCAGTGGGAGGTGCTCCCGGTTGAAATCCCGAATGGCCTGAGCTGTTTTAAAAGCAGAGTCTGGGAACCAGACCTGCCCAGCCTGCTGGATTATCTGGAAAAGACAGTGAGCAGCTGAGACTGTGCCAGTTCTTCCTGACATGCCGCATGAAACAGCTTGAAGAAAACAAAGTGCCCCAACACCCTTGATTTCACCTGAATTAAGGAAAATCAAGACATGCCCAAGGATCACACTGAGCTATTCCCCTTCCCTCCCCTCCAGCCTCCTCTCAGATGCCATCTGGCCTCAGCTGTACCCCACTCACCTTTGCCTCTGAGTCCAGGTTGGCGGGGTCGGCGGGTATCGTCACCTCCACGGTGCGGGTCTCAACAGCGATGACACCCACGGGGAGACCTCCCAGCCTGCAGCAGGGCAGGGGGGGCTCAGCAAGGCCAGTTCCCTTCCACCCCAGCCCCACCATGCCAAAAGCAGCGCCACGGGCTCAAAGGTGAGTGGCCACACGTGCAGGATCCCAGCTCCATCCCTGCTCCTGGCAGTACCTCGCTCTGCCAACCACAACGGTCTGAGCCCACGGCTTCATGATCTCCATGAAGCTGCCCTGGTCAAAGAAGCCACTCTGCCAGGTCCCCTTGAGAGCTGTGGAGCACAGGAGAACATGGAATGGTGCAAGGGTGAGTACTGAAGGGCTCCTGAGCACCAACCCACAGGCAAGAGCACCTTCTGCACCTACAGGATGCATTTGGGAGCAGTGCTGCAGAGGCCTTGGGTTGTTCTCACTTACTTGGATGGGGTCTCCCTGCCAGCATCCACCTGGGGTCATAGGGGACTTTGGAAGGGACAAAATCAATTTCTCTTTCAACAGGGTCACTTATGGCAATGACAGGCACCGGGCTCTGGTTATCCTGCAGGGGAGACCCCAAGGACAGGTCACCAGCCAGGTATGGGTAACACCCCCCACCTCCACCCTGCAGCACTCTCCTACCTTGGGTATGTAGGAGAGCCACTGCAGGATTGTGTAGACCCCCTCAAAGTCATCTGGGACGGTGACATGGGAAACACCGTTGTTGTGCATGATCTGCACTCCTCCCAGCTGGTTGTTGGATGTGTAAACCTCCCGTCCCAGCACCTAGACACAGTTCCCAAGGGAAACACATGGGGCTCTGCTGACACGGGAGCTGCTCCCTTGCTCTGTTTGTCAGCCCAAACCTCTGCACAGGCACATTCCCTCTGGGCTGAGGCTGAATTTCCACCTCTGCCCAGGCTGATGTTAAAGTGAAGGGATGCTGCTTTACTGCACAGGTTTAGTGAACCCGGTTTCAATTCAGCTCAAACCAATGGGATCCTGCCCAGAGATGGGTCCTGCCCCTGGGGCTGGAGCCCAGATGCCCCAAGGCACCTCTGCCATCCCACCCTGCCCCAGGAGAAATTCCCTGGCCCCCAAAGCAACACCAAAAAGCTGTGTGGGGTCATTCTCTCCCTGCCCAGTGAGACCAGCACAGCTGCAGCTCCCCCAGAGAGACGTCCCATGAGATGATACACAGGGAGCTGCCACCTCTTCCCATGGGACAGGGTAAGGAGCCCACACAGGTAGTGGTGGGGAGGACAGTGCCATGGAGAACATGCAGACAGGGCTTGGTACCTTGTTGAGAGCCGTGACACCCGTGAGGATGATGTGGGAATTCTCCACCTGGATGACGCGCTGGCCCAGCCTCACCAGGTAGGCACCGATCCCGATGGCACGACAGGTCACCTGGGCACACACACAGGGACACGTGGGGTCACTGGGGCTGCAGCACAGACCATGAGCACCTGGAGAAGGCTGCTCTGATGGGCTTGGCCTCCTTGTTGAAGCCCATTACCCCTCCCAGGGTGACCTTAAGAGCCAGCAGGAGAGAGGGGAGGAGCAGAGAGGGGAAGGGCCCCAGCTGTACCATGCTGATGGTCACTATTTCATCGTAGGCGCGGGAGGATTCCCCAGCGATGGTACCAGCAGCTCTCAGGTTTTCCACCCCAAATCCGTTGTCCTTCCCAATGATGTCCAGGAGGACATACCTGTGGGGAAAGTGGAGCCGTGGTGTGGGAAGCACTCACCTGCATGATGTGCCTGGCAGGATGCTGAGGTGGGACCTGCATCCTGGTGGGGTGTAGGGCAGAGCTTGGGGAGGCTCTGTGTGTCTCACGGGATATGGGACTCACCTGGACTCGCCGCCTTCCTCCACATGCTCACAGCGCACCGAGTTCATGGTGCTGATCCTTGTGTAGTCCTGAGGAGTCAGGTACAGGTACCTGAAGCCCTGCAAGGAAAGAGCAGGAGGATGAGTTGTGGAGCTCCACATACACATGTGAAACATGGCCTTTTCCCAAACCATGCTGTGCAGCAGCTCAGAACCAGAGCTGGACAGAGCAGCCATGCCAGCACTGGCACCTCCACCTCCACCACCTGGGAGAAGCCAAAGGAACCATTTCCACGGTGCTGGGTGCAGGTGTGGCCTCACCCGTGCTCTGCTCCCATAATTTGACATCCCGGTGTAGCTCTGGTCATTCCTTCCCCAGCTAAACCCTCTGTTGTTCGCTGTGATGAAGGAGGGGAGGTGCCCACACACCTTGTAGGGCTCAGCTGGGTCCACCCAGGCCACCTGGAACATGTGCTTGATCTCGTCGGCGAAGCCGATGCGGGCGCCGCTGTTGGCGGCGATGTAGATGCGGGGGATGCCCTCGGCCCGCGCCAGCTCCGAGGCCCTCAGGAACACCAGGTCCTCCTCAGGCCCAAAGGAGCCGATCTTGTGCGTGATGTCGTTGCAAATGAGCACAATGTCCCGGCCTTTGGGGTACTCGGGGGTCTTCAGCTTCATTTTGAAAGCAACCATCCCCACCTGCCTCGAAACAGCACAAGGTTACAGGGCAGAACCCTCCCGAGAATCCCAGAATCATTTACAGAATCACTGAATTAACTAGGTTGGAAAAGACCTCCAAGATCATTGAGTCCAACACTTGACCGATCACCACCTTGTCAACTAGACCAGAGCACTGAGTGCCACAGCCAAGAGACGCAGGGGCTGAGCTGCAGGTGGCATTTACCAACAGACAAAATGGTTGAGGAGCATCTTCCAAGCTTTAAACACAGCCAGACTGAACCACCAGCCATTCCCACCGCCTTCCCCTGCCTAATTCCCAGATCATTCCCTGCTACCTCATTCCCTCCAGGGACCCTGTTCATCTGCACGAGGTGCCCCTGTGAGTCTAGGACCAGCTCAGTGTAGGTCAGGACATCCTTGGGGTGCAGGTCCGAGGAGCCCCACAGCTTGAAGAGAGCCTGTGGAGACACAACACATGGCTTGGTATGGTTTGGCTTGGAAGAGACCTTAAAGACCATCTAGTTTCAGGAGTTCCAAGAACTAGGAATTGGTTTAGAGATGTTTCACACAACCAAAAATGTTGGGGCTTGGGCTCTTTTTGTTTTCTCATTTGACAGCTCAAGGAGAGGGACCTTTTCTTCAGGTGGGAATATTTGGGGAGGGTGAGGATGAAGAGCAAACACAGTAATTTGGAGCTTCTTTTGGCTCAGCCAGACTCACCTGCCTGATCATCTCCGGGAAGTCGTACACGTAAGTGGTGCCCAAGGACTGCGCCTGGAACCGCTTGGCCTGAAGCAGGTCCTTGGTGACGTAGGGGGTGTTGATGAGCATCCCATGCTGCGGCCCCTGCTTGTCCCCATACGACTGGAACATGATCTGGAGAGGAGAGCAGAGCGTTGGTTGCCTTCCCTGGATGTCATGGTGACTCTTCTGCTGGAGCACTGCTGAACCTTGCTTGGCCAAGGTGATTTTCCACCCATTTTTTGCTATTGAGGGGACTGTCACACAGCTGTGCTGCCAGTACCAGTGACACCCTAACACTGACCTTCACCTCCAGTGCTCAAAACTGCCCAGCTCCACACCAGCATCACCCCAAGGAACCCAACTGGATGGAGCTCAATGCATTTTGGAGCAAAGTATCACACCGAGGAATCCAACCGGGTAGAGCTCAGCACATTTTGAACAAAGCACCACCCCAAGGAACCCAGCTGGACGCAGACCGATAGGAATGAAACCAATCCAGCTGTGGGAATGCTGTTGGAAATCTGGGGGCTCTGGGCAGACCAGCACTGCAGGTCCACAAGGAGTTCTGCAGAAGCCCCCCCAGAGCTCTGATGGAGCCAGCAGCACTCAGGCAAGCCGTGGCTGGGTTCCTGCAGTCACCACTGGGGTTACTCACGCTGCCAGTGCCAGGGTCCCTCACTTCCTTGTAGAGGCTGATGTCCAGGTAATATCCGGACTCGTTGGTGAGGAAGAGGCGGATGGGGATGGCGGTGGCAGTGGGCGTCAGGCGGATGTTGATCTTCACCTCGGCCTGCAGCACGCGCAGCTTCCAGAGGCGGCTGCCGTAGCGCATCACCATGGAGCGCACCGACTCCTCGATCTGCGCAGGGCACGGCACATGGGTGGGTCGGTGGCCCCAGGGACCACACTGAGCACACCATGCCAAGTCTGGAGCAGCCCTGTTGCATCTCCACCCCAAAAAGCCATTTCAGATTTTGGGTGAGCCCCTTCTCTCTCTCCATGCCTCCTGGTTGGGCCTGCTGCTGATATCCACCCTCTCCACAGAGGACAGGAAGAGATGGTGGGGGGGTGACTGCCCATCTGTGCAGTGATCCCGAGCACGGGGGATGACAAAATCTCCATCTCCACATCAGGGGAACCTTTCCAGGACAGAGGAAGCAGGACCCCAAGAAACACACCTTGGAGGGGTCCATGATGACGGTGGGCACGAAGTTGAGGAAGATGTGGTTGCAGTCCGTGCGCACGTTGGTGTTGTTGAAGGCCACCTCCAGCTCATCCATGGCCTCCAGGAGCAGCCGCTCGCCCTCGTTCTGCAGGTACTCGAAGGAAGCCTCCTGTGATGGAGCAGGTGGCTCAGCAGCGGCCAGGCCACCCCTGCACCCTCGCTGTGCCCCCGCGGGCCCCTGTGCCACCGTGCCTTGGTGATGAGGTCGGAGTGGCGCACGATGGCGCGGATGAAGAAGCGGTAGTCGGTGGTCTCGGCGCCCGCCTGCACCCTGGCAGCCCCCAGGTACAGGTGCATCTTGTGGTTGGCACAGGGGATGGCCGTCAGGTCGAAGTTGCGCATGCGGCTCAGCTCCAGCTGGAAGGCGAGCGCTGGCTCCAGGTGCCGGTAGATCCGATCCTCTGCGAACTGCCAGGCACAGCCGTGAGGCAGGGCTGGGCCAGTGCCATGCCGGCACCGTTCCCACTGCTCCCACTGGATCTCACCTCGTCCCTGGCTCTGAATGTGAAAAATTTCGGGAATTCTCTCTGCGGAAAAAGGGAGAGAGACGACAACGTGAATAGTCCTGGCCCGCAGAGGATTGTTCTGACTCTCCATTAAAAAGAAAAAACCTGGCAGGCTTTGTTTTCCTGCAAAGGGAAAAGGGCTGGGAGGGATTGATTAGGTTGGATTTTAGGAGGAAATTCTTCCCTGTGAGGGTGGTGACACCCTGGCACAGGGTGCCCAGAGAAGCTGTGGCTGCCCCATCCCTGGAAGTGTCCAAGGCCAGGTTGAATGGAGCTTGGAGCAACCTGGGATAGTGGAGAGTTCCACCCCATGGCAGGGAGTGGAATGGGATGAACTTTAAGGTCCCTTCCCACCCAAACCACTCTGGGCTTCTACTCTGTGATGGCTTCTGTAGCTCTGCAACCATGTTACTGGAAACAGGAGCAGGATAAAGGATGATACAGGAGATGAATCACTCATTGAACGACTCATTAATCAATTCCCAGCTCCTGAAGCACAGTGGGTCCATCCATCACTCAGTGCTGTGTCTATAAGGTCTTTATAGATGTCAGAGGCTGTTGCACTCACCTGCTGGGCAATGAGGAACGTGATTCTCCGGAGACCATACTCAACGAGGATATTTTTCTACACGGAAACAGAAGATGCCACAGGTCACGAGAGCTTAAACATCTCCACCGAGGGAGCAAACAAAACCCAAGTTGCAGCAATTTGGGGTGTATGGCATGGAGAGGAGGCAGTGCCTTGGGGTACAGTGTTCCAGCTCGCAGGGTTTACAAAAAGAGGGTCCAGCCCCAGCGACAGACCTTGGACTGGGCAAAGGCTCTGAAGATGGGCACCAGCTTCTCGTCTTCCATGTGGTCAGCTGAGCAGAGCGCGACGTTGAGGATGTGGATCGGCTCCTCATGGATGTTCTGGCAACAAAACCCCCCAGTCAACCCTGGCCAGCAGCATCACTGCTGTCCCAGCACCACCTGGGGGTATCAGCAGCAGCTTCATGCCCACCTTGGCATCCTCCTCATCGTAGGCGGTGGCCTGTGCCTCGCCGAGGAGCCTGCTGTCCGACGGAGAGTTGGCGAAGCACGAGATCACTTCATCGAAGTTCCTGCCCAAACAGCAGGGATGGGGTCACAAGCCAGCACGTTGTGCCCACCCCCTGCCTGAAGGGACAGTGCCAGGGACCCGCTGTGGCAGTGGGACAGGGACACAGGTACGAGCACAACAGCCCCACCATGCCACGGCAAACCCACAGGTCATGAAAGGCAGCTCTGAGCTCTGCTGTGTTAACGGGTAGAGGGGTTTAACCTGTGCCATGTAAGCTTTCCCCATGTTCCACATGTCCCCAAAAGCCACCTGGTGTCCCCACAAGGTAAGTGTTGTACTGAGAATACCGAGTCTGCAGCTGTGGTGGGAACTGGAGCTGCCTCCAGCACCGCCCAGCTGCCCTCAACTGTGACTCTTCCACCCCATTTTGCTCTCCAACGACTGCAGTGGCACCCAAAATGCACAAACACTGGCCAAGCATGTCCCTGCACCCCCACCTTGTGAAGTCCTCAAATCTCTGGAAGGCCACCATGACTCCCATCCGCTGGCTCGTGGGGGAAAAGCCACTGTCCATGAAGAGCTCAGTGCTGTGCCGGGCCAGGTCAGGGTTGGAGATGCTGATAGGGACGGACATCCTGCCATGGGGAGCAAGTGCCAGCTGTGGGGGAGGCACCGTGTGGGACCACAGCTCCCACAGGGGACCCTGACCCGGAGAGGGCTGATCCTGCTCCATTGCCAATGGGACAGAGCGGTAGCAGCTCCCGCTTCGCGTGGAAGGGATGATACAAACTCGACAGCTTTGTGAAAAGAACCAAGTCCAGGGGAGCAGGACAGGTGTGTGGGAGGGACCCCTGTACCTGTTGGGGTGGGAGGAGGGCAGCATGAACTGGAACTCCACGAGGCAGGTGCCATCAGAGAGCTGCTGGTGCTGCAGGCTGTTCAGCTCGTAGGCGATGTACCCCCGCCGCACGTAGACCTGCGAGGGGACGCAGGAGGTACCGCCGTGCCCCTGCCACCCCTGGGCCCCCCATGCCACCCTCAGACCCCCTCTGGGCCCCCCAGCCCTCACCTCCAGCGCTGCCATGCGCACCACCTCGTTGATGTGGTAGAAGAACATGGGAAGCACATCAAAGATGGAGGTTTCCGACAGGATCAGTTTCTGAGGGAAGAAAGCAAAATTTAGGGCGAGGATGAAGTGAGACCTCCCTGCCCTATTCAGGGGGTCCCTCGATGTGAAGCTGTGCAGGACTGGTCACTAGGGTGCCATGGAACACCCAGCCCACCGTGGGGACACCACTAGAGCCAGACATGAATCCACACGTCTGTTCCCTGCCAAACAGAGCGTGGAGCAACGGATGGGGACTGGCAGCACTGGGGTGCACCCCCTCCTCTGCTCCACACAGCCACTGCAACAAGGCTTTGAGTGCTTTTTAGCTATTTTTAAGACTAAACCACTTGCAGCCAGAACCCCTTTCTGAAGCCACCCGAACTCCCTCTGGAAAAACACACAATTCCCAACCTTCAGGTTCTCGGGGCAGTACTCGTGTCCGTACATGTCGATAGCGGAGATGAAGATGGACTCAACCTGGTTGTGCCGCAGCTCGTAGGAGGGCATGTGAGAGGCAATGAGCACCTGCCAGGGCAGAGAGGAGCTGGGAGCGTGGGGTCCAAGGATGGGGACAGGAATGGGATGGCACCACATCGTGTTGGCTGACCTGCCGGGCTCTCAGCGCCACTTTGGAGTGCTCGGTCTTGCTGAGCTGTGTCAGCTCATGGAGGATGGTTGTCAGCTCATCTGTCAGCGTGGGGTCACGGCCACACAGCTGGTCCTACAATGTCACACCACCATGGCTCAGCTCAGGCTCCTTGCTGTGTGAGATGGCTTCATCCCGAACCCCCGCCCCACATGGAATGGCTTTATCCTGCACCCCAGTCCCATGCAGCCAAAGGGGACAAGACCCAAGGCACTAAAATGGGCTCTCTTTGACCCAAGTGTAGTCAGACAACACCACAGAGGGGAGATAATCAAAATAAAGGGATAACAAGGCAGGAATGGACACTTCAAACGATGTGGAGCTGCCTCAGCTCCTCCCTGCCACCAGCCTTTGCTCCTGGAATGTCAGGCACGGGCTGTACTCACAATTAACATGATCACCAGCTGGTTCTTCTTGGCCACCTGGGCATGGGAGAAGATGCTCTCCAGCACGGGGGTCATGTTGGGTTTGCACTGCTCCCGCAGGCTGATGACACACTTGTCATAGTGAGCTGTGGGGCAGGACCTGGTGAGCCCTGCAGCTCCTCCAGAGAGCCCTGCAGCCCTCAGAGAACCCTGCAGTTTCCCCGGAGAGCCCCAAGCCCTCACCATGCTGGAACTGTGTCTCCACTTGCAGGTAGCGCCTGAGCAGGTCCAGCACCACCGTCTTCATGTAGCCCCGGATGCCGCTGCGGTACCTGGGGAGCAAAGAGCCCACTGAGCTGAGAGGAGGTGGCCGTGGGGGGACAGGGGGGTCACAGACAGCACAGGGCTCACCTCTGCACCAGCTGCACCAGGCTCTGTGTGTTCATGAAGAAGACCTCCCGTTCAGCCTTCCTCTGCAGCATGGCCGCGTGGGTGTCCAGCACGTTGGCGATCTGTGGGGAGAGGGGACAGAGTCTGAGGTGGCTCAGGGGCATGAGGCTGCCAGCTCCCCCCTTCCTTACTCCACGCAGTGCCTTTCCCTTGTTTGTTTTTTCTTTTTCCCCAAAGTGAAAAATGCAAAGTGACGAATATAAAAAGAAACACACAAATAAAACCAAACACGTGTCGAAAATACAAACCCCCACGTATTTCCCTCACTCATTTAACTTGTTATAAAATCGTGGCAGCACAAATTCAGGCAGGAGCTCCCAACTGGCTCCAGTTAAGAGGACTTGAGGCCCCTTTGCCACTCACCTGCTGGCTGGGGAAGCGGCAGAGCACGGAGGTGATGTTGCTGGCGTACTGCGCCATCACCTTCCGGATGGACTTCTCCACGGCCAGCGGGATCCTTCCCGAAATGCTCGTCATGATCTCCTGCAGCTCCAGCAGGGGCAGGGCAGGGTCCCGCAGGGTCTTCATCAGCTGTGCCACCCATTCCTTCACCTGTGGGAGCAGAAGGTGGTGCTGCTGGACTTGCCCTCGTGGCAAACATGTGGCAACTGGGTGAGACAGCTGGCGCCTGGCACCCACCTTGGTCTTGAAGTAGGGCTCGGGCAGGCAGTAGCCATTCATGACATTGGTCAGGTTGTCCAGCACGTTGCGGAGAACCTGGTGTTGCTTCTCACCAGTGATGGGGAGGGTCTGCTGGGCTGGGAGCCCTCCTGTGAACAGCTGTGCCTGGAGACAGCAGAGGGAGGTGGGCTGAACTGGCCTTGCTGACAGGGACAGAGCCTCTGAGAGCTGCAGCTGCCCCAGAGGAACCAGCACAATGCCTGCTTTGGGTTAGATAGAGAGGAAGCATCTGACATTCAGCATTGTGGATCTGCCAGTGTCTCATCATGAAAATAACGCAGAAAAACTGGGGATTTTAGTGCTACAAATACACATTTTTAGTGCATGTGAGCCCCTGCACTCCGAGGAAGCACAGCAATCCATGCGGAGCAGCACCTGAGCCCCAGCACAGCCCAAAGACATGGCATGACCATCACTGTGATGCCCCATCAGGGCAGCTCCTCTGTTTTGTCCCCTAGGGAGCATTCCCAGGATGCCGACCGGGAGCGGGTAGGAGGTGACAGCAGCGTAGCACCCCCCAGCAGACTCACAGGCTTCACTTTGGAGGGATCATCGAGCTGGAGGCGGGCGATGACACAGCCGGCCTCCAGCAGCGCTCCCGGCCGCTTGATGTAGTGCAGCCGCCCCGCCTCCTCCACCGCCAGCGTCATGATGATCTTCATCACCTGGGGAGGAGGAGGGGGACACCGTCACCGAGCCAGCAGCACCCGCGGGCTGCACATCCCACGAGCATCACGGCAGCGCTGCGGGGTTCCGCCTTCGCCGAATGTTGCTCCTCCAGCTCTTCTGCAAAGCTCACCTCGATCTCCGCAAAAACCTTCCCCTCGTCCACGTGGCCGCCGTCCTCCACCATGTACTGCAGCAGCTTCCCCGCGGAGGGCGAGCGCAGCACCGTCGGGTCCTTCTCCTTCTCGAAGGTGCACGTTTTGTTGCCGATGGTGATCCGGTACCTACGGGAGAGGGAAAGGTGTCACCAGCCGGCTGCTGGCCAGCGGGGAGGAAGGATGGGGGCCCTGCCCTGGCAGGGGGTACCTGTTGATCTCCTCCTTCATGTAGGTGGTGTAGCTGCAGCCGTCGTAGGAGAGCAGCAGCCCGCCGTCGTTGAGCCGGTGCACGTCGATCTCGATGTGCGTGCGGTTCATGATGACCACGTACGTGGTCAGCGACTGGCGGGCGACCTGCGGGCAGGGGACACCCTCAGTGCAACCCCAAAACACACTCAGCAGCGAGGCTGGGGCTGGGGGGGCACCTCCCCATGCTCAGTGCAACAGCTGCTGCCACACGATGGGGCTGGGCTGGGAGGGCAGGAGGCACAACCTCAGGCTGCACCGAGGAGCTGTTCAACTCAACCCTGAGCTGGTTTAACTCACAGCCCAGAGCTGGTTTAACTCAACTCACAGCCCAGAGCTGGTGCAACACATGGCTCACCTGCTACTTTCATTGTGAGTAGGGAGTTTTGCATGAAGTCCAACTAATTGGGTTTAAAAGCAAGAAAAGGAAGTCCCTTAATAAGCTCAGGGTGTATGGAAATGTCTGTCAGGTTAAAACGAGGTTATTACGGTTACGAGGTTATTAATCTCATTTTTATGTCGCACATTTTTAAAGGACAACCTTGTAGTTATTTCACCTTTCTCCCTCCGGACAGGAGCACCTTGAGAAGCGCTGTGGCTGGTTTGGGGGGAGCATGGCCCTGCCCTCACCTGCAGAATGTACTTCACACCCTCACAGATGAGCTCCACATCAACGATGTTCAGCAGGGAGGCTGCTGGCAGGACCTGGCCCCTGAAACACAACGGACGGATCAGGCCCCACGGCATTCCCGGCCTCTCCGAGCATGTGGGATGTCAGCAGTGCTCCTTCCTGGACAGAGGGCATGATGGTGACCAGAGGGGACAAGTGTCAGCTTTAAGTGACCCACGTGAGCACCATGCACAGCTGGATCTGGAGGGAGGCCAGGCACTGGGAAAACACTCAGATAAGGTGCATGGGAGAGCCCCGGGTGTCCTCCAAGGCTGGAGGAATAACCTTGATATTGAACAACAAAGCAAGCTGCACAGCCAAGCCACTTCCCCTTGAAAGCTGTTTTCCCAGCCATGGGAAGCCTTTCCTACTGTCCAAAGTGATAGCTGAGGAGCCAGAGCTGTGAGCCACAGCAGACACCCGTCCCTTCCTGCCACAACACGACTCTCACTAAATTTGCAAAGCAAAAATGAAAGAAGATGTCCTAGGAGAGCAATACTGAAGTCTCCATTGTGGCTGCCCCAATCCCGGAAGTGCTCAAGGCCAGGTTGGACAGGGCTTGGAGCAACCTGATCTGGTGGAAGGTGTCCCTGCCATGGCCGAGCCCCCTCCGGGCAGCCCCCACTCCGCACCTCTCCAGCGTGTGCAGGAAGTCGGTCATGCACGTCCTGAAAGCAGCATCCGCCACGTTCAGGGCACCACAGACAACCCCCAGCATCGTGTCCGGCTTCTCTGCCTGTGGGGGCAAAAAGAACAGGGTTTGGGGTCGTACCCCAAGGAAGGGGAGTGGTGACCCCGGGGGCAGGTCACCCCCACCTGCACTTTCTCGGCGATCAGGTGGTCCAGCCAGCCCGTGTGTATCTCGTTGTTCTGGAAGCTCTCTGTCTCCAGCAGCTTGATCAGGTACTCCACCGTGGTCCGGAAATCCCCACGGATAGACAGCTCCTTCAGGGCCACCACCATGTTCCTTTTAGGGAGCAAAACCCTTCATTAATGACTGAGAAGGTGGCACTTGGCTCTCAGCAGAGGGAACTGGGAAGCTTCAGGGCCTGGGGCAATGAGCTCCTGAGACCCAAGCACCTTTATAGAGTAGAATCACTGCATGGTTTGGGATGGAAGGGATCTTAAAAATTCTCTTATTCCACCCCCTGCCACGGGCAGGGAGACCTTCCACTAGACCAGGTTATTCCAAGCCATGAAACAGCCCTGAATGAAACTGCTTCTCAGTTCCTGAATGGACACTGCTGCTCACGGGCTTTAAGCAACGCTCAGCAGATCACTACAACATCTCCTTGAGGATCAGCTGGATGAACTGGGGCCGTAGCACCACAGTCCAAAACATTCTGGCTTTGGCCAGCCAGCCAGGTGCTTAGCACAGCAGCACCATTTCTGGTCCTGTTGGATAAAAACGCTTTTCCCAGCTCACACACCGACTGTGCCTCTTCCCAAGGACACCCACCCTCCAACCCATCCCATCACACTCACGAGATGGCCTCCTCCCGGTTCTCTCCCCATGAGAAGCAGTGTCCAAACTGGGAATCAGCAAATTCGTGCAGCCCCCCGGCTGCTGCCACGCTGAAGTACCCCCAGACGTTCTTGCTGCTGCGGAAGTTCAGCTCCTGCACCGTCCCCGAGCTGGGCTTGAAACCCTGAGCCAAGACAGCAGAGATGGAGGAAGCAGGATTGAGACTCGTGCAGCGAGACAGGGAAGGAGAACCCCCATGGATAGCATTGATCCCATGAACATTGTCTGGCTGGGGAGGACCATGCCCAGATCAACCCCACAGGTGGCAGAGTCCCCTTGTCCCCACCCCGACCCCCAGCTCACCTCCTCGGGGTTCTCGCTGGTGATCCGGGCAGCGATGACGTGGCCCCTGGGCACGGGGGGGTTGGAGGGGTTGTGGAAGCAGATGGGGGTGTCCCCCCAGGGGCTCTCCCCATACAGCACCCGGATGTCTTTTATCCTGTGCAAGGGGATGCCCATTGCAATCTGCAGGAGAGACAAGGGTTGAGCTGCCAGGGAGACACTGACAGAGTCTGAATGGAGAGTTCCCAGCGGGAAGCCAGAGGAGAAGGAAAGCTGCCACACTGCTTTCACCTGCACCCTCCATGCTGGGATATGGGGCAGCTTCCCTCTGCAAGGCTCCAGCCCAGCTCCAGCGCTCCTCCCTAAATCCCCAAACTGCCTCCTCTGACACCCTTGGAGTGACCTGTGTGTGCAGGTACCTGCAGCTGGGCAGCCGGGAGGTTCACGTCCGCCACCATCTCCGTGCACGGGTGCTCCACCTGCAGCCGGGGGTTCAGCTCCAGGAAGTGGAAGCTCCCGTCCTCCCCGTACAGGTACTCCACGGTGCCTGCACTGACGTACCCAACCATCTGAGCCAGGCGGACAGCGCACTGCAGGAGAGGGAAACCCCTGCATCATGGATTCATGGGGTATCCTGGCTTGCAAGGGATCCACAGGATCATCATCCAACTCCTGGTTGTGCAGAGGACACCCCAAAAACCCCACCATGTGCCTGAGAGTCCAAACGCTCCCTGGACTCTGGCAGGCTTAGGGCTGTGACCACTTCCCTGGGGAGGTTGTTCCTGTGCCCGACCACCCTGGACAGGGAGTCCTGCTCAGCTCAGGGGTCCCTCCCTTCCTTATAACTCCAATAAACCCAGCCCAGTTTCCCACTAAAACCTGGTGCTGCCCCAAGACCAGGCCACCCACCTTCTCCATCACCTCGGTGACGGCGGGGGCAGCGATGGTGGCCGGCGCCTCCTCAATGATCTTCTGGTGGCGGCGCTGGATGGAGCAGTCACGGCTGAAGAGGGAGATGGCATTGCCATACTCATCTGCCAGGACCTGCACCTCCAGGTGCCGCGCGTGCTGCGCCAGCTGCATCAGGAAAATGGGGGATCCGGGCGCCTCCGCCTGCACCTGCGGCGGGGGAGAGGGTCGTGCTCTGGCATCATGCCCTCAAATTCATCCCAGGATGGAGACAGAGTTCTGGAAGGAAGTGGGAGGTGCCCCAGGTGGGAGCAGGACCCTGCTGGGATGGGGACAGGGATGGGGGTTCCAAGCACCACTCACCTGCCGGAAGCAGGCACTAAATTCCTCCGCTGCCTCCACTTTTCGGATGCCTTTGCCCCCGCCACCTTCTGCTGCCTTGATCATCAGGGGGTAGCCGATCCTCATGGCCACCTGAGAGGGTCAAGGGCTGGGATGACTGCAGTGTTTTGGACCCCAGCCCACCACAGCTGCAGGCATCCCTGAGCGGGATTATCCCGAGTGACATCCCTCCAGCAGAGGGACAAACTGCTGCTGGCACAGCCTTGTGTCACTGTGACATGTGCTGGGAGGCCAGAAGGGCCAGGGCAGGCAGGCTCTGAGGAGGAATCATGGTGGGCAAGAGATAAGCAGCTGCCTACAGGCTCAGCTTTACCTCCAGGCCTTCCTCCACATCCTTCACACAGCCCTGTGCATACGTCTCCAGGGGGATGCTGATGGCCTGCTGATGCTTCTGGTCCTCCTCGGACCACTGGGCCACCAGACCTGCAGATGTGGCCAGGGCTATGGTCACCACCAAGGTGGCACAGCTGGGGTGGCACACTGGGTGTGCCCAGGGAGCTGAGGATTCCATCATTTCCCTTGTTTCCATGCACCCCATCTCCAAAATCCCGCTGCCCAAACCAGCTGCTGCAGTGGGGTCCCCAGTATGTGTGGCCAGCTGGGCCAAGGACCCCAGTCCTGGTGCTTGCTCTGGGGGGAAGGAGAGGCAAGGAGGAGGGGAAGGGGGAAGCAGGGAGGGTGTGGGGGCTGTGAGGAGGCACTCACCACTCCCGCTCCATGGCAGCGTGGGGATCTCCAGAGTCTGAGCCACGATGGTGGAGGCGACTTTGTCCCCCAGTGCCCACATGGCATCACTGGGGGGACCTTCAGAGAGGGAGGGAAGGGCTAAGGGGGGGCCCAACCCACCAGCCCATCCCCACATCACTGAGCTGGCCCCACCAGCCTTCTGCAAGGACTGGGGATGCAGGAATCCCTCCAAACCCACTGCCCATCTCGGGATGAAGCTCAACCCTTCTCCAAGGGGAGCTCAGGCTGGGAATCCCACAAGGTCTGCTCCCACCCAATGTTCCTCTGTGAATACTGCATCAGTTGGAAAACCCAGAAAACAGCGGGATTCCTGGGAATACCCCAGCCTGAGGACTACCACTCCACGGGGTGGGCATGCCAGAGGCACCAAAGGGGCATTCCCAGTGCAGTGTCCCTGGCAGTGACTGTGAGTGCACACACCAGCCCAACACCCAGCACAGAGAAGCAGCGACACCTTACCTAGGAAAGCTATCCCGTTTTTCTGCAGCAGCTCTGGCAGCTTGTGGTTCTCAGAGGCATGTCCCCAGCCAGCCCACACCGCCTGGCACAAGGAGGAGCAGCAGTCGGAGCATTATCCCTGCACTGGCATCTCCCACTGTGCCCAGCTCTTCAGCACACAGGGACATCACCCCCTTTTGGGGTGTCCCCTCTGCCCAGCAACTTCCCTTGGGACGGAGGTGGGAGACACACGAATGGCTGCTACCTGGACTGGGATCCGTTTGGAAATGTCCACGATCAGCTCCACGTTGGCGTAGTTGTTGTTGTTGGTCCCTCCAGGGACAGGCACGTAGTGATCTGCCATCTTGATGTACTCTGCAAGACAGCACGGGGGGTAGTGGGAGCCAGATCTCTGAGTGGCACCCCTTCCCAAATCCTCCATCCCGGGGAGGCTGGAGCAGGAAAGAATTATTTACTCCAGCATTTGGCTGCACAGGAGGAAAGTGTGTGACTCCAGGCTGCGCAGAGCCCTCACATGCCAGGCAGGAAAGGGCCACTCCAGCTCGGACCCAGGCAGGGGGGATACCTCCTGGGATATTTTCAGGAATTACCTGCGTTAGCCTTGAGGTCCTCGGGGGTGACCATGACCACGAAGCGAATGGTGCGCTCGTTGCGGAACATCTCATAGGCCCAGCGGCGGATGGAGCGCATGCACTTCACCGCAGCGATGCCGTTGTTGGCGATGAGGACCTGGAGGGACAGGGGTGACAGGGTGAACCCTGTCCTTGCTGCCCCAAGGGATGGGTGTGGAGCAAAGCAGGGGGGCACGAGGCTCCTCAACAACATCTCTGATGTCTGGTGCTGGGGATAACCAAGGATGGGACTTTGGCCATTGTTTGTGCAAAGCTGCTGCATGGGGTTCCCTCTCCCAGCCCATGAGAGAGCGAGTGAAGCCATGGAATGAACAGCCCTGGGCTGCCATTGCTCCAAGCCCGGCATACACAGGACATTGGGGCAGCCATCAAAGGTGTCCCTGTGAAAAGCAGTGACCCCCCACCCAGGCACGAGCAGGGATGTGTGGGGACAGACCTTCTCGATGACACGGTTCCCCCCGAAGCGGGTGATGAACTCAGCTGGGGAGGCGACAGAAAAATCCCGCTGCAGGTCCATCTTCCTGTGGCTCTTCTTTGCCAGGTGCAACCCTGACATGCTGGGCCTGTGGTGGGATGTGGTGGCTGACACTGAGCCCAGGGCCACCCCAGAGAGCCCAGAGCCACTCCAGTGAACCCTACTCCAGCCCCAAACCCCCTGCGAAGCCTGTCCTGAAAAGGTCACCAACCACGTCTACAACGCGACTCAGGTAGGACATAAGGAAATTCCTTATTTGTGGAAGCACAGAGGAGCAGCAGGGATACTGCTGGCAGCACCACCCCAAACCCAGCGTGGCAAGAGCCACCGTCGGGCTGCCGAGTGTCACAACATGTCCCTGCAGCCAAAGGTTTGTTATTTTTAGCCGGAGCAGAGCAGCCGGAGGAGGCAGGCAGCAGGATTTGGCTTCCAGTCGTTTCTGCTGGATGTCAGCTGTGCTCCCATGGGAGCTGCCCAGTGCAGCCAGCAGGGAGTGAGCTGCCCCACATCCAAACTAGAGATTTTGGGGGGGCATCCCATGCCCTGGTCCTTGCCACAGTCATGCAGGTGGCACTGCTGTCACGCAGCCAAGGACAATGGCCCTCCCCACAAAGGGAGTGGGATTGGGGGCATCACCTTGGTGTTCCGAGGAGCACCAACATGTGCACCCCAATGCACCCAGCACAAGCACCCGCCCTTCCGAACCGGGACATCCCTGCCCGGCCACGCTCCCGCCCCTGGGGGCTGCCATCCCTACCTGATGCCAGCGCTGGGCTCCAGAAGGGCGCTGACGGTGGAGGGCTCGGGGACGGTGCCCCCCACCCCGGCCAGGCTGCTGCGCCTCCGGCCCACCCTGAAGGCCGTGGCCATCAGCTCGTCATCGGAGGAATTGTCGTCGAAGGAGCCCAGCACGAACTTGGCGAGGGCCGGGCGGCGCAGCGCGGCGGGGTTGTACACGGCGAGCTGCTCCTGCTCCGCGCCCGCCCGCGGCTGCGGGCCCGGGGAGCTCTGCCGCGCCGGGGCCCCGGCTGCGGGGGGCGGCCCCGCGGGGCTCTCCTCCGGCTCCTTCTCCTGCTCGCACCGAGAACTGGACATTTTGGCCCAAAAGAGCAGCAGCACAGCGAGCAGGAGCAGCGCAGCCGGCAGCATTCACGGGCCCTGGGGGAGAGGAAGAACCGCGGTCGCGGCTGTGCCCCCGAAACCACGGCCCCGTCCCCAGAGCTCCAACAGCGAAGCCCCCGGTGCCAGCCGCCCTCAGCCGGAGCTGCTTTCCCTGCCCGCTGCAGGAGCTCCGTGAGGGGCCGGGGCGGGGTGACACTGCCTCCCACCTACCCGGCCCTCACAGCACCCTCAGGATGGCGGCCCCCAGCCCGGCCCTCACACCGGGGAGGGGGCATTGAACGGGGCCCCGTCCCAAATCCCGACAAGGGCGGTCGATTATCCCCGTCAAAGGTGGGCACGGGGGTAAGGGAAAAGCGCCACGGCCCCCTCAGCCCCTCACCCCCTCACCATGGCTGCCAGCCCCGTGGCCCCTCCGCCTCAGGCCCCGCTGGTCACCCCGGTCACTCCGCTGTCAGCGGTCACTCTCCGTGTGTCCATCTGTGTCCACCCCGGCCGGGCCGGAGCCCTCACGGTGCCAGGGCCGCCCCCCCCACACCCCGCCCGGCTGTTGCAGTTGGGTCTCACACGTGACGGTCACGTCAAGCACAAATATTTCCCTGCTAACGCGTCTGGAAAACTTCTGCTGGAGATGAGGGTGGAAAAGAGGGAGGGGGACACCCGATCCTTGGGGGACAAAGGTGCCCTGGCCCTGTGCCTGGTCACGGGGACGAGGACAAGGACAAGCTCCTGGGTTTGGCTCCCCTGGAGGGGGGGAACAGGGACTCCCCATTCCACCCACTGAAAAAGGAGAGCCTGCCCCGCTCCCTCCCTCTGTTAAAGTACCAGTGTAAGATCATGTAAACAAAGTAATTTTTATTTTAAAAAAACACACTGGGGGGGAAAAAAAAAAACCACCAAAAAAACCAAGTAAACAGAATATACAGCAAGGCCACAGACAGTGTGAACGTCACTGGTGATAGTGTTACCTCAGAGAGAACACAGAGTAAGGGTTACAAGGATATTCTATAAAAATTGGTGTATTTTCCAAAAAAAACAGGGCACTTCACTTCCACTAAAGGAATTACAAAGTCAAAGATAGGCTGGAAACCCAGGAGTATGAAGTCCGAAACCTCTTCCTCCTGGAAGTTCTAACAGTTATTGCCAACAGGAGGTGGAAACTTTAATTTGCTCCCAACGGTGGCAAAGCACAAAATTCCCTCTTTCAAGATCTTAAAAAGATCTGAAGTAATTTGCAGCTGTCAGTCCATGAACTGGGAGATGTTGATGAACAAACCTTTGCTGCTGCCATCAGCAAGTACCCCCAGGTCCATGATCAGCACAGCTCACCTGTCGTCCAGGTGATTACACACGCAAGAAGAACCTAAAACTTTTTGATTTTCCTCTCTAAATGCCAACAAAAAATCCAAAAGCAGGACCAAGGGTCTTGGTCACAGCCTCCCCTTGACTGCTGGGAGTTGTCCCAAAATCTTGAAATCATGGATACACCAAGCAACACTCCTGACCGTGTATTTTCTTTACAGCCTCGAGGCCGTTTTTGTAATAAATCTGTAGCAAAAAGCTAAAACCAAAAGCCTTTTCCTCCCATGGAGTCAGCTCCACTCCCCCTAAATAGAAAACCTAGATTTGCATGGGAAGGAAGCAGCAGGGCATATACAAAAGCTGAGCAGCTCAGTAAGAACTGACATCCCTTCACCAGAGTCTGAAAATATATTCCCATTGCAACAACGACCACAAATTAATACAGAATTCTGGTGTTTGGGGTCTTTTTTTTCATTTTTGCTTCAAACCAGGCTAAGATCTGTTCTAGCAGCACAGCTGTCCATCAAACACTCCAACATGCTCTTGAAAAATAAACATTTAAAACAGAAATAGAACCATCTCTGAAAGTTCGATCATTGATCGACACCCAAAGAACAATTCTCAGGTCAGCAGGAATTTCTCAGAAATGCCCCAACCCCTGACCCAGGGGCTGCTCCCAAGCCTCAGCCCCAGCTCAGAGTGCTTTCCAGTCGATGGGCTTCTTCCCGGATTTCTTGAGGAATTCATTTGTCTTGGAGAAGTGCCGGCAGCCAAAAAACCCTCTGTTGACAGAGAGGGGCGAGGGATGAACCGTCTGCAGGACGTGGTGACGCTTCTGGCAAGGGCAGAGGAAACCACTTGTGAGATTTGCAGGGTTTTTTGGCTGTTCCTGCTCCAGGACAGGTGTGATTTTACCCCTGTTCCTCCTCCTCCTCCTCCTGCACCAGCCTGAGCCCCAAAGAACCAGCCACAAGGACTGAGACTTCTGCCCCACTAAGCAAAGACATAAATGGCCTGGCATTTCCCAATTGCTGTCATTCCCACCAGCACATTTCACATTGATTCATGAGCCCTTTCCCAGGAACAACAGCTCTGTCCTTGTGAGACACTGCTGACAGCAGGAGCTTACGCTTGCTCCACTTTTCTTGCTTAACTCTGGCAAAGGCTAAGCTGGAGCAGAAGCAGAACTCGGTTTGACAGAGTTCAGGCAGGGAAAAATTCCCAATCCCGTAAGGGAAGTGCCCTCTAGCGTCCACCAAACGGAGGGAAAAATCAGGGAGAGGGAAGGGCTGAGGAAAAGGAGGTGTACCCTGTCGATGGAGCTGCCTTTCCTCTGGGCATAGGCTCCCCACAGCATGAAGACAACCCCGTGCAGGTTCTTGTTGAGCCAGGACACCACAGCATCCGTGAACTGCTCCCAGCCCTTCTCCTTGTGGGACGTGGCCTGGTGAGCCCGAACCGTGAGCACCGCGTTGAGCAGGAGCACTCCTGGCAAACAAACCCCATCCAGAGGGTAAAACAAGGGTTAACCCATCCCTGGAATGCCCAAGGCCAGGCTGGATGGAGCTCTGGGCAACCCTGGGATAGTGGAAGGTGTCCCTCGGATGAGCTTTGAGCTCCTTTCCAACCCAAACCATTCCAGGATTCTGGAATTCAAACTGCTTTTTTTTTCCCCCTGTTGATGAAGTAAATTTTCATTTTAAGGCACTGAGAAGTGATTTTCTCTCCTACAGGTGGATTACTTCCAGCCACAGGGCTGTTTTTTAGATAAGATTCTTTTCTGCTCCACAGGGAGCACATCACTGAGTGTCTCTGAGCTCACCTTGCTTGGCCCAGCCCGTCAGGTCCCCATGGCCAGGGTGGGTGAAGTCCTCGATGTCCTCGGAGAGCTCCTTGTAAATATTTTCCAAACTGGAAAACATAAACCAAACCAGCAGAAGATTTTTAATAGGCCAAGAGCAAGGAGCACCACTTATTGCTCTAGCCAGGCAAGAAAAGCTTTGATTTTCATCTCATTCTTTAAGACAATAAAGCCATTTGTAGAGGCAGGGCAGCAAGGACTGTGTGTGTCTGTCTGGAAGCTTTAATGAGACTGGAAATGAAAATTTACCTCCAGAATATCACCAAAACGACACAGAATTAACCATATTTTGCAGTGATGTTTTTTTCCAGGCAATGCACAACTCAAATTTTAGTAGTTGCAAACCACTTCACATGGATTTTCTGGCTTCCAGCCCTGAGCAACACAGAACTCCAAATAATTAACAAACAAAAGGGATTTTGCAAATTTTCTTACCTGGGGGGAGGTGGAACAGGCTTCTGGACACTGAAACAGAGCCCATGAGCTTGTTTAGGTCCATGGTATGGATCTTGTCCCAAAATGACAACCTTTACCTGAAAGCAGACCTTGGTTAGCACTGAATTGGAATCAATATTATTCCCCAAAGAGTGGGGAAATAAAATGATTATAAAAGGGCTTTATCCTAAAAGAGAGACCAAAAAGAGCCACAAACCAAACCCAACCCCTCCAAGAAACTGAAGTTAAATCCCAGATATCTCACTGAGAAAGAGCACAGAGCCCACCTAACACTAAGGATTAACATCCCTACGGCTTTGCTGTCAAAATTATGAATATAACTAATATCATTTGAGTGCAGAAGACCAACATTTTCACAGTCACAAAAAACTACCTTGTTATTTTCCAAGCAGGTTTCATCCCATTTCAGCTTTATGCCACACTTGCTGTGATATTTTTGAGATGTTTTACTGGCAATGACATTACCTTATACTGTCTTTTTTTCCTTTAATTACTGATCAATTAAAAGAACTAGAGAAATTCAAGATCAAAAAGCTATGAACTAGGTTAAGCTGGTAAAACCAGAAAAAAGATCAAAAGCATCAGAGGAAGTTCTGTGGCTTGTGAGAGTAACAAAACAATAAAATCACGGTTTGGTATCAGACATGAAAGGGAAGGCTGGAATCATGAGTTAGGTGATCCAAAAAACAGCATCCTCATCCCATGGGATCAAAGTTTAAGGGACCAAACACCGAAGGAACATGTTTGTGCACCCACCCTGCACCTTTACGGTTTTAAACTCCCCGGAGCAGCTTAAAGATCCCCCCCTGCGGCTCTACTCACATCCCAGATGTCGCACATCTGCGTCCAGGTGAAGACCTGCTCGGGGGGCGGATACACCGTGTAGCGCTTCCTCTCCTCGGCCACAAACGCCATGAGCTGCGGGGGCAGGAGGGCTCAGCGGGGGCTGCGGGGCCGCAGAGGCCGCTCGGGGAGATGGGGGGAATGCTGCTCACCTCCACGAAGTAGGGCTTGGAGAACTCCGCGGCCAGCTGTCGCCGCCAGCTCTCGCCGAAGCCCGGGGGCACGTTCCGCTGCGCCAGCAGCTGCCGCGCCGCCTCCTTGTTCTTGCGGATGCGCTCCTGCTGCTCCGCGCTCAGCGCCCGCGCCTGGCTCGCCTCATCCCCGGCCTCCTTCGCCTTCTTGGCGGCGTTCACCTGGAAGTAGCGAGCAGGGAGAAGGCTGCGGACGACGGGATAGCGCAGCGGGCGCAGCCCGAGGCCCTGGAACAGCAGGACCATGGCGGGACAGGCCCCGCCCAAGGGGCGGCCCCGCCGCACGCGGCTGTTGCGCGGCAAAACACCCAGCGCGTGCTCCCATTGGCCGCCGCGCCGCGCGGGTCCCGCCCACAGGCGGGAGCACAAATGCCCGCTCGCTATTGGTCAGCGGGAGAAAGCCTGCTCCTCCCTATTGGCTCGCCGCGGCTGGAGAGGAGGTTTCTACCTAGCAACTGTGACGTCGCGGAGGGTCTCAGCGCCCATTGGGCGGCAGCGGAGCGCGGCCGCTCGATTGACAGCTCAGCCACGCGTGGAGCCGAGCGGGAGTTTGGAAATGGTGCCCCCTCCCTCCCCCCTGCCAATTCCCCTCAGAAAAGGCCGCCAGGACCCCCCGGCCCCCTCCCG